>CM067061.1:26879951-27242451 GCA_033980235.1 Diadema setosum | reverse complement strand
CATTTGTTATTTAATCTTCTGTTTAAAAACAAAAGTAATAATAATCGGGGCAGGTTAATGTGTAATCATAAAATATTACATCAGAGAAGTAGAATTGCTCGACAATATCATGTAAAAGTAGCTTGCCTGTGTATTTCATTTCCTTTTAACATGTTAGATCATACACCTAGCCACCACAGGGCAGGGGTCCTTGATTATTCTTGGTCAGAGATAAAGCAATCCTCCCATATAACTCTGATGCATTTTTTTTTAAAACTAAAGCATAGTAGAATCTATAAACTGAAAAAAATATCGTGTAGCAATCGCAAATACCCAGGTAGAAATGTGATTAAATAGGCCCTAAGTAATAAATGATTATCATTGTTTTCAATAAAGATTCATGTTGTCGCATTTAAAAAAAGATAGTAATCCTAGGCCCTAAGTAAGAATGAGATTCCATGATGAGACCATTTAGCGTTAGTGTAAAGTGTTATAGTTACTATAGCTTCCTTAAGCATGCAATCAATACTCTGGCCTTTACTGTCTAACTATACATAAAATCATAAACAGTAAATTTGTAGGCTCTAGATCGAGGTTGTATTCACCGGTACAGTACCGGTATTTTGATTACCGGTACAGATATCAATGAACTTTCAGAAAAATTAAACGAAGTTGATTACCGATACCGGTACTCACAGTTTTTTTTAACACTCATGTACAAGTATAAGCCTATATCCAGGGATTTTTATTCTATGTAAGTTATCCTATTTGTGCCCTGACAACACAGACATGATTTTCCTTATTTATATCTTGGGGATAATTCTAGGAGCAGCAGGCCACTACAAGCAGGAGCCGAGTCCCCACAAAGGCAGCACCGCTATCATTACAACTGTAGCAGCTAGCATCCAAGGAACATCAGCAGCACCTCTCGGCGCAGCAGCAGCATTAGCAGAGCCTGTAAAGTGCAACTGTAGCAGCTGAACTTCTCCATACAATTGTAGTCGCGAAGCCTCTACCGGTACGTACTACAGTAGGCCTACCGACAGTACTATTGCAACAGAGCGTCTACGTATGCTACCGTAAAAGTCTACATTTGTAGCAGCATGATCCTAACTTACAACTGTAGCAGCTGAGCCTTTCAGACTGTAGCAGCAGAGCCTCTACTTACAGCCGGCCGCAGAGAATAGTGGTGATGAGGATGTTTTTCCTTCTGCCTATATAATGGTAAGTTTGATTCATAACAAGTGATTATGGTACCGGTACTTGTTGACCATAAAGTGTACCGGGAACCAGGTATTCACAAACATTTCTCTGTTTACATAATATGTAGGTGAATGGAATAGGTCATTTATTCCTTTCAGTGGAACAAATGATTGGACAATACCATGTCATTTGACAGAAATCACTGTTTTGATATCTGGAATGTAATGTACCCCCTGGTACCTTTACTGTAATGTTGATCTTATCTAACTCTACTGTCAAGTATCTTATGTAGATATTAACCTGGTGAGGACAGGATGATGTTGATATTACAAGCTCTTCCCTAGACACCTGCTTGAGCATACTTGGGGCAAGTTTGTAAAGGCCTTTCTGTAATTATTTCATGTATATCAATGTTGACTGCTACCGGTACTCAATGTAGTAAAAGAGCAAAAAGCAAGCACTTCTGTGTATATAAGATTGTTAGATTTTTATGTGAAAGACATCACATTTCTAATCAAAGAATGTGTAGCAGTTATCATTATTTACCTTTGCCAACCCCAAGGTGTAAAAGCTCGACCAATAGCACGTGAATTACTTTGCCCTTCAGAGATCAGCAGACTTTGATGACAATTTGCATTTCAAATAGGTATGCTGGCTGTAGCTATTTTCCTTTTGTCTCACAATATGTCGTAGTTGATTGCCTGTAAAGAATTTCCTTTTGTTATTTGTTTTTTCTTCTGAAATTGTGCTTTAGCTCTATAAGAAATACTCTTCTTCACATTTTTCAAACTTGCAGGTACTTGTAATGTTTTATCACATAGTGTATGAAACTGTCAAATTTCTCACTGCAATTTTCCATACAATTTTTTTTTAATGTTTTTGAACCACCGTAGGCATAGATGTTCTTGTCAAGTGGAAGAGGGATGGTTCTATGAATCCTGTCAGCTCAAGTGACCTCTATCATGCTCAACGGACCAAACCGAAGCAAGGTTCCTGCGTACATATGAGAAGTGAAAATGGCTGGTAGAAAGGGAGGGTGCTTCAAGTCTTCAACATGCCCATGGATGGACGTAGGATGTCAGATGACGAGGGCATTCCTCTTTCTGCCTGAGGTAATTTGAATACATAGTTACTGATTTGTTCTACATCAATAAGTTTATCAAGATATATTATGTCCTTTTTCATTTTAAAATATGTAGAGATATTTATGCATAGTATCATGTAGGTACAATGTACTTTCATTGCATTGCCATTTCAATATAAATGTTCAATTCTGTGTAATGAGTAAAACGAATGTTGTAATTATATTGCAGTTTGTAATGACTGTAGGATGCTGAAGACTGTTAGCTTTCCACTTCCTTTCTTTAAAAGTCTGATATTGATTATTACTTACAATGTATTATGTCAACGTCTCTTCTCAGTCCCAAAACAAAATCAATTACTGATAATTTGCTTTATGTGCATGTAATACACTGTAGATTCTAGTGTCCATGATAGATGTTTGCAAGTACATGTATATCTAGTATAAATCTTGTTGATTCTACCCTCAGGATGGTCACATAATTTATTCATTGATGCATTGCTTAAAACTTCCCCAGCAGTATCGTTACTTGCAACAGCAGTAGCAGAGCCTCAACATCGATTTGTAACAGCTGAATCCCCAGAAACATCAGCAGCACCGCTTGAAGCAGCAGCAGCAGCAGCAGCGGAGCCTGTACATACAGCCCTAGCAGCTGAGCCTCTAAGTACGACAGCAGTGGTAGAGCCTCTACTTACAACTGTAGCAACTGAGCCTCTACTTACCACTGTAGTAGCAGAGCCTCTACTTGCAACTTTAGCATCTGCACTTCCAGGAACATCAGCAACACTGCTAGAAGCAGCAGCAGCAACAGAAGCAGAGCATCTACATACAACTGTGGTGTCCGCATTCTAAGAAACAACGCAGCAATGTTACCTTTGAAACTGAAGGTAATTCAGCTGGAGTTGAGAAGTTCAGGGCATTGTATAACTGCTGTTTGTATTTCTTGCATTATCTGTCTGTGTGGTGTAAATTCCTGAAAAAGCAATTATGAGCCAAAACTTAATTTTCCAATAACAAATGTAAAATAATCTAAACATGTGATAAATACTTTGATTATCTTTTTTTTTCTTTTATCCTTCACTCTTGTAAAAAAAAGTTTGTGGCAGGCAACCTGTAAAATTTAAAGAAAATAGTTTGTCTCCTGCAAACAATAGTTATAAAAAAAAACAGTAAATGAAGTAACAATTATTCAACCAGACTTGGCAGTTTCATCAAATTATGTATTTGTTTTCCTTGCATTAGGTGTACCTGAATTCAATTTGAAAGCAGACTAAGTCCTCCACTCCTTTAATTTTCTTATTTCAGATTACAAAGAATACTGAACCTTGCTGGATGATGGAAAACTGTTAAATCTCGAGAAAGCAATGTCCCTGTCAGACACTGAATCATATGGAAAGGTTGTCTCTTTTAATACACACAGAACACGCGCGCGCGCACCCTGTGTTATAACCTATGGAGACGCACAAGCAAAACCCGACTTACTGTCATTAATGGAAAAATATCATAAAGTAAGTAATGTCCGTGGACTTGTGGCTAGCGGTTTTCTAGTCTTAGGACATTTTTCTGTAGAATACTAAAATTAGAAGATAAATGGACTTCTAATAACGTCGGACTGGCTGCTCAAAAACAGCTTTGTGAGTTCACTTCAGAATAACTGCCCCATAGGATTGTACACACTTCCTGAAGTATTCGCCGTGTGATGCAGTGATACCTCCCTATTTGAAAGGCTGTATCTCCGCAACCGAATGGCACATGAAGCTGTGGCTTCTACCATATTACGCGCCAAAAAATTCTCTATCATATATGTCAAACTCATTGTGATTGGATTGTAGGTCTTGTCGGAATTGGCAAAAAACTGAGAAGGTCCCGTCCTCAATCCAATCACAATCAGCGACTCAGAGAAGCTCATTATCATATGAAACATGACGTCACCGTTTATTCGTGGCTGCATTTGGACGAGTTATGATTTCATATACCGTGAGTTATAACGTAAATTGGATATGTATTTCTCATTTCTAAGTTTCCTGAAGTCAGCGGTGAACCCTTGTATTAACTGACCACCTACTGTGCCAGTTATGACTTTATATGTTGCTGAGAAGATATAGAAAACGGGAATTTTCTTCTTCGATGATGTTCGATGATCATATCTTTCTCGGCAAGCACATATACGCAGAGTGCACCATTGTGTAATGGGGGTGAACGTGCCCAGGTAACCGCGAGTGGAGCATGAAGCACAGTGCAGTGCAGTGCCGGTGGAACTTGCAGTGGTCAACATTCCAACAAGATTGTGAATCTACACTACATCAGCTTTCAGTTTGTATTTGTGCATCTTTTAGAGTGTACTTGGGCTTTGCTATTAATTTACTGAAGTTGCTGCACATGACCAGAAAGCGACTGTCAGCAATATAAGATTGATACCTCAGTGAGTGTGTGCGTATATGTGTGTGTGTGTGAGTGTGTGGTCAGTTAAAAAGCAGATAATGTAAACAATTTCATGAAAAGCATGTAATTCATGTTGTCAATGTAGATTTAACCCATATAGTGCTATATTTATGACTGCCCCTATGTTGTTTCTGCAGCATTTTACCCATATTCGACAATGGACCAGTCCGTATCACTGCTGTGTGCACGACGTGTGTGGCAGACCGTGTAGGCTCATGAATATTCAAAGCGTGCACCTTGGCGTTCTGTGTGTGCGGGCAGCGTGCGCTCTCAGCTGTAGAATGATTTTAGTAGACTTTTGGCCAAAATCCTTTCCATATGAACCGATTTTGATGGTAACCGGACACAGGAAAGCAATAGAAAAATGTTTGTGAAGTGTAATGGAAGTACAGCATATTCATATGCCGTATGTATTTTATACTGCCCTCTATCTAGTCTTGTGGGTATACATCTGGTTGTATTTACATTATTATATCTAGTGCACTAACTGTTGACCAACTTTCCTAAAATAAATTTAGGCAAACTACATGTTTCTTGTAAGGAAAGGAAAGGGAATTATTGGTGAATTTCTTGCTCATAATGCCTTGTACAAATATAGACTTGTTGCATGATCAAGTTTGTAATACTTTCTGGTAATTGTTTTATCTTCAGTGTTAACATATTTTCTACATGCTTTCAATAATTTCAACACAGTTTCACATAAATTGACAAATTTTGATCACTTCGGGAGGACCTTATTCAAATATAAAAGGAAGAATAGAAATAAAGTGTAGTGTTCCAGTATGTATTCCATTTATTGTCTCTTCATTACAAATTTGGAAACTATGCCATTCAGGCTTTTGAGGGAGTGGAAGATAGATGTCAGTGCAAAGCCAGAAGATTTTCATGTGGAAGAATCTGTAGGTACTGATATCAGTTCTATTCCCGATAGATCTTCAGTTGTCATGAAAAAATTCATGGAATCTAAAACAGAATTGTCAAAGAAAAGCTGAACAGTGGGGAAGCCTAAAAAAAATCAGAAATATTTGTAGATGGTAGAACACATTTTAAGTATCAAAGATGTGATTCAATACGTAACCATAAATCTTTCGGCTATGATTGCCTCAGTGAAAATGACAGAATGTCTATCAGACAATATTATCATGCCTTGAAAATTCTGGTCCTAGAAAGAGAATGGCTACCCAGACATGTTATTAACACTTTGTCATGTTGTCCCCCATCCTAAGGACAGCAAAAAAAGACAAATGACGTACACTACTCTCCTCCCATCAGTCCAGTAGTTGGCAGACTGTTAAAAGTTTGTAGACTCGTGTTTATAAACACATTGGGTATCACTTTCATTAATTCAACCGTGGGCAAAATTACCTTGTGAAGTGTGAGGAGAATGGTACACTTGATCATGTTATTGCACTATTTGTGACTAACACGCATACTACTGTAATACATTTGTGAAGTCAAAGAAATGCAGAACTTCTCACCAATTTACAGGTCAGATTACCTCGTGAAGTGTTGGGAGAATTTTGTATTTTGTACATGTTATTGCACCACTTTTATAGTGGTCAGAACACAATTCTGAAATGCAACAAATGCCTAACTTCTCATCAATTTCCAAGTGAGATTACATTGTGAAGTATCATGGAGAATGTCACATTTATTTTGTATTAATTGTAATACAATGTATTGTAATAATAGTGTACAATGTAATTATTGTGAGCTGTCAAAAATGCAAAGAAAAAATAATCACTAATTTACAGCTTATATCTGGAAGTTTGAGAATGCTTTTTTTTTGTAGTTACTGTATGTAATTATGAGCACACATGTGGTGTATGGTGCATTTTGAATTGTTGAAATGCAGAATTTTTTCACAAACTTGGGGACTGGTGAATAGAAAACAAACAAAAGAAAAGAACAAGAGAATAGAAAAAAGAGGAGTTAGAGAGACACAGATACCTAGAATTGGGAGAACGAGGTTATTATGACTGCTTTGTATGAGGGTATGTGTGTGTGTGTACTGGTATGTGCGTGTATAGTGTGTGTTTGTGTGTTTGTGTTTACATTGGTGTAATTATATTCTCTCAATATTGATAATAAATTTACACTTTTTTACAGACAGTGACTACCAGGCACACTTTTAGTACTCATCCAGTAATCAATAAAAACCCATTGCACAGTTTGATAACATCACTGGCATCAACAATTGATGTGTAAAGAAAGTAGGTTGTTCGTGTGGGTTCGAGTGTGTTTACTGGTTTTGGTATGTGCGTGTATAGTGTGTGTTTGTGTATGTTTGTGTTTGTATGGGTGTAATTACATGTATATTCTCTCAATACTGATACTGGTAATAAATTTAATACTTTATTTACAGATAGTGACAGGGCTGCCAACATTTGAAACTAGTTGAGAGTGAGACCCCCATAGGTCATTGCTATGATTTAGGAGGCAAAATGAGTGAGATCAATAGAAATGCATGCAAATGAAATACAGTTTTAGAGTGAGAAAGGACCAAAATGAGTGAGTCTCACTCTCAATAAGTGAGAGTTGGCAGCCCTGCAGTGACTACCAAGCACACTTTACAACAGTACCCAGGTACTCATCCAATAAAAAAAAACCGATTGCACAGTTTGATAACATTTAATTAACTCGCATCAACAATTAATGTGTAAAAGTACAGGTAGGTTGTATAGTTTGAGAAAATAACTGTTGTGTTTGTTACACTTTCCTAATATCCATGATTATGATACAACTAACATGAATGAACATGAATGAACATGAATGAATCACAATCCCACTACCTAGAGCGGCGAGTGTATACATTACACTGTGCGCGTACCACCTAAGCGTGTGGAATGTGTTATGATACGCGCCATTTTATGTTACATTTGCCGGTTCGTAATGCGCACTCGCTGAAGTCAACACGTATTGAGCATGGGTTTTACGAACCGGCAAATGTAAACATTTGCCGGTTCGTAATGCCCGCTCTTTAGTACACGATATACGTAAAACGCTGAAATGGGGGGTTTTACGAACCGGCAAACGCACTTTGCATCACTACCACAGAGCCCCAGGTGCGACTACAACGTGATATTTAGTATCAAACAAAGCAGAAAATTCCGCTTTCATCACTCTCTTAATATTATCATCAATGTGTGGTTATAAGACACGTTTTTATACGTTTAAAGAAGTCCCGATTCTTTAAACGCGATTATCTCGTAATCGTGTTTCCGCGCAAATTCGAACATTCGCCGGTTCGTAATGCGACCGACGATATTTCTCACCTTTTTCATATTTCATCTAGTTCTGTCACCTCCATGCACAATGTGCCTCTTGCTTACACAACTTTCACTTTTCATCTTGATAAATTTCAATTTCATCCTCACATTCTTTGTTTGCGTTTCACATTTTCCACCTCCACTCTCACTTTTTTTTTCTAACCTTCTTTATAAACCTATCTGCAAGAACATGGTGTCCAAAGGGGAAAAAGAAGGGGAAAAAATATAATGAAGGTAGTTTGATGAGAAGCAGTTTATTTCATCCACTTTTAGACCAGCAATGCCGCGTGAGACACAGGTAATCACCTTAATGGACACGGCAAGAGGGGCAGTTTCACGCAAATCACAAATTCATGGATTCCACCCCCTAATGCCACTCAAGTGTGCTCTGTCACAGCCGCACAGTAAGAAGCTCAGCCATAAAGTCACTTCAGAAACCATTAAAGTAAAGAGCCATTCCCCGCTCGCTCTCTCCCTCTTTCTCTCACGTTCTCTCTATCTTTCTTTCCCTCTCTCTCTATCTGTCGGAGAAGGAAACACGAGCTATGGAAATGGACTAGTCTCCCTGAAGGCTTTTATACATTTTCAGAGTAATAAGAGTACATGATATATTCATTTTGTAATCACAGGAGGTTCTTTGATTCAAGTCTGCCCACGTCATGCATTTCATCTCTTTGGTTCTTTTATCAATGACACTCAGAAGACTTCATATCTTGCTGTTGTTGTTGCCGTTGTTGCTGCCGTTGTTGGAGATTTTTCTTTTTAAAACATTTGTGTGATCTGGATCTGGAGGTGTGCTGAGTATTCAGCACAACATCAACAAAACTTCAGGATGTGTACAAGCATGTCTGAAGTACCTCTGGTAAAGCATATTGTCGCTGGGGCGACAAGACCTCGTATCTACAAAATGTCAAATGTTCAGGAGAGCCAAAAAACATGGCTGCCAAATCAGTACAGTGAATGGGATAGCCTTTCCTTCGACATGCCGTGGTGGCTTCATTTTTGGGGTAAGACAATTAGGATTTGGACAGGAAACCACTTAACCCATTATTTGACCATTAATCCAAAAAAGTCATTTTCACCAAAATTGCAGATACAAGGTCTTGTCACCCCAGCGACAATATGTCAACTCCAACTCTCAACTCTATGGTTCCTTCCATCAACAATGACAATCATCAGGCTAGTGGAAACGAATGAAACGCTGCACACGTAATATGCTGCCACTGTATGACAGACAAATAGATGTCTGTGTGAGCATCTGTCTATATCAAAGGCTTAAATTTGTAAAATAGTTAACGTTAGACAAGGAGCTGTTACAGATTATTTACTGATACTCACACATTGACCCGTTGAGGACGGTTTGATTTTGCTACACACACACATTTCCCATAGACACCTGCCTGAGTATACTCGGGACTCGTCCTCAACGGGTTAACCTTTCAAATCATCTCATTACAACAAATCTATCTTTTACTGGTATTGATTAACCAACTTTGTATGCAGTAAATTTCTTTTTGAGGTGGATCTTATACTCTATGGTATTTCAAGCTTCTTTCACTGTCCTTTTCAGTAGAGTAACAAATTGCTATTATTTCATACCACAACAAGGAATAACTTGCTCTTGTATAAGAAGTTGAAGTTTCTAGAGCGATCGAACTTCATTGCACAGCTTCAACAATTCTCTGAAAACAAAGGCTTCAAGTCTCGGTGACGGTATCCTTGCAACGATAATTGACCCATCCTATTATGATGCCATAAACGCTTTGTGATATGTACTGTAGACGAGAGATATAAATAGACTCTTCCTTGACAATTTCCTGGAGATGATGAAGCTGCCTTGTATGCGGACACGCCGGAGTTAAGAAGGCTGGTAAACATCTCGGTGGTATCCCGGATCTCGGCAAACAGAGTCCCAATATTGTGACAACATCCCCCTCAATCCTCCGATGGAAGAGTGGCAATGGGGGAGGGGGATGGGAAGGGGGGGGGGTGAGAGGAGAAATGCTTCTTTAGATCCTGTCGGTACATTGAAGGGTGAATACCCATCAGAAAATGCATCTCATCTCATATTTGTGGAATTGCATCGTATTATATATGCATCAATCTCTCCCCCCGAACGCACATGGAAATCACATTAGCATGAACTAGACGCACAATATATCCCAAGTCTGCATATTATCACAATATCATGGTAGTATAGGATGTTCTCACTTGCTAAGTAGAAAGGAATTGCTTTGTGCCCATTTACTTCCAAATAAACGATATACGTTTACTTCTAAACTAGCAATTTAAACAAGTGATACACTTTTACTACCAAACTAGCAATTTAAACAATGTAACCATGCATCAGTTCTGATGACAGAAAACTGACTTGAGGAAAACTGGACACGTGACGAGGGCAGAGAGAGAAAGTACGTGCCAAAAAGAAAACATTGGGTTAATAGGTAATTCAAAACTACTACATACTACAAACTGTGTGGAATTGGAAGGGCAGCATTACTGCTAGATGTATCACCTGTCCAATACCCATATTGCAAACTCTTCAACTCTTCCATCATTTCCAACAACTATACTCCTCAATAAGACATTAAGAACAGCACTAAGAACTGCGCGGTCCAAAGAGGGTAAACTAGTATTCTGAGGGACCTTTATCATCACATTGACACCCCTTTTTAGGACACACCCTATGATGTGTTCATATCTACTTGTGATGGCTGTTCCCTTTCCACCTGCCAGCTGATCTATTATACTCTGTAGACACTACCATTGCAGCAGATCTGATCGCAGCTTGGCTGGTTAGAAGTCAAGATGAGTGAGTAACGTCCTAAATATGGTTATATGATAACCATGTCAGCTGCATGTGTTTCTCACAATCACATTATTTATATCTTTAGAACTTATTTCACTTATTTTCATTTTACATGTACATTGTATCTATGTTTTATTCTTTCTCCATCTATTCATTCTCATTCAAACAGCCATTGCTCTTCTCAATATCGTTTTCCCAACGAGTCGGTCTAATCATGGTTTGCTCTGGTTATAATCATTCCATATCCCATTAACCGTTTTTTGTGCCTACGCACTTAGCATAACCTGATAAGATTCCTTTTTTTATCAGCATAAAGTAATCCAACCCAGTTTGTCAAAGTTGTTAGATTAGCGAGCCTACAGGAAGACCAGGTGACAAGAAAACGATATAGGAGGAACAGATAATCTCTATTCTTTGACAATAAGTTTCAGGAGGATAAAATAATATCTACTCTTTGACAATAAATTTCAGAAGGATCAGATAATCTCTATTCATTGACAATAAGTTTCTGCTCAGATAACCTCTATTCTTTGATAATACGTTTCAGGAGGATCAGATAATCTCTATTCTTTGACAATAAGTTTCTGATCAGATAACCTCTATTCTTTGATAATACGTTTCAGGAGGATCAGATAATCTCTATTCTATCAATAAGTTCAAAGACATTTGTGCCAAGTAGCAAAGAAACTGCCCCCAGCTTGCCTGCCAATCGGCGAATGAAGCAAAGCAAGGGTTAAAGTGCTCATTACACATGACCCCATTGCTTACCTCAGCAGCATAAGCCATATCTGTTTCTAACCCCAGTGCTAGTGACTAGAGCTTCGGTTTCACTGTCTCTAGTATCAATGACGCATTATCTTCTCCCTTCCTCTTTCCTCTTTCCTCCCCCTCCTCCTCCTCCTCCTCTGCCTCTTCTTCTTCTTCTTCTTCTTCTTCTTCTTCTTCTTCTTCTTCTTCTTCTTCTTCTTCCTCCTCCTCCTTATCCTCCTCTTCTTCTTCTTCAGCTTCTTCAGCTTCTTCATCATCTTCTTCAAATTCTTCATCATCATCCTCTTCTTTATATTCTTCTTCCCTAACAATCTTGCTCTCCACATTCTCATTCAAATACCTGTATCCAGTATTTTGTAGTGCATTGTATTCTCCTTTTATCATCCTCTTCCTTGTTTTTTCCTTCTCCTTATTTTCTTTTCAAAAATCTGTCTCTGTACAATTTTCCTTACATACCTTTCTCTAATATCCACAGTGCAACATCTTTTCCATTCCTTTTTCTCCTTCCTTCCAATGATCGTATCTTTTTGCTTCTAATACACATGCCTGTCTCATTAAAATTTGCATCAACCACATCTCCCTACCTGTATTTCTTCCATTTTTCATGATTGCCTATTCACTTTCTTGATAATATGCTGGCTCATTAGCAAACAGCCTCTGCAGTACTCCCCTCTAAAAATAGTACTCTGTGCATTTTAATTCTAAGGCCTTTCTCCTTTCCAGTTACACCACCTATATTGCCAAAACTATTCTTTTTGTTTGCACACTTATTTTTCATGTCTGAGTCATATTTCTTATATTTCTCCAGCTCAATTATTGCATCACTTCTTCAACTTTTTCCCCACCCAAGCAATCATGCGATCGTCAGAAAAAAGAATAGCTGATAAAAGAGATCTTTGGTGACAACTAGCCGCCATCTAGCTATCCAATCCTTATCATATTTTGTACCAAAGCATCACTGTAATCACTTCATTCTCCCTAACTCAATTGCTTTCCTTCCTCATAATCAAACTCTAGTAGCCTCCCAAGTTGACAATACTCACTTCACAATGCTTTTACTGCTCCTCGTTTTAATTCTCCCCCGGCTATCTGATCTCTCTTTTCTATATCTTGAGGTGTCCCACTCTCCATGGCCATTGTTTGACATCTTCACTCTCATCGTATCATCCACTCCCCTCTACCTTCTTCCACACTATTTCTAGGAAGAATAATTCTACTTATCTATCTTTCCCGCGTTCATAGCATTTCACTTTTGCCAAGCCCCTTCAAAGCCAAAATCATCTTCCAAGCTGACAGGTCGTGGCTTATTCATTTCCTCTGCGATTGGCCTGAAGAGTTCATATTTCCAAGATTTATTGTTTCCCTACAGCTGCTTCCACCCTAGAATTCAGAAACCCTCCAGGTTTAGTGAATGCATATTGTGTTTGTCAGAGTCATTGCTCTCTCTTAGTTCGTTCTATCCCTACATCCTTCACGAAATTCATGACCTTCAAGAAATTCATGACAAAACTGACTTATGTCCTGCTTTGAAAAGCATTGTGTTTACAAAATTTGTATTGTGTGCAATGTATTTCCATATTATGTTCAGGAATCTATCATAACTTTCTTCTCTTCTTAGGCATCTTTCAGTTAATCTCTATTATGATTAATTGTAAACAACATTTTGTCAGCTGAGAACCAGAAGGGCATTATTGCATTCTAAGATTTGAGCCTAAATGAAAACAAAACAATCAATTTTCATAAAATAAAAAGTTTATTCAATCAAAAGTGGGTAGATTTATCAAAGCATTCTTCCAAATAGAGGGTAAAATAGCACCCTTTTGGTTTTAATTTTGAATATCTTACTGAAAATAAAAATGATTTAAAGTTGACAACATAATGTACAGCAGATCGAGCTCTATGGCATGATACCAATAACTCAATACCCCCCCCCCCCAAAAAAAAAAAAAATGTGCTAAAGCCCTTCTGGCTCTCAGCTGTCAATTTATTTTTATGGCATTCAGTCTTACACTTTCTAAAAGATGTTTGACTACACTTTTTTTTTCTCATCTGAAACAAGATTATGCAAATGCTGAATCTTACAATCTAATTAAAATCTTGTGCAATCTATCTAAAATTTACAACTCCTCAGTCACAGTTCTTTGATAAACCTCATCCAACTCTCAAAATTTACATCCATTTCCCAATCAGCATTAACAATTGACATGCCGTTCGCATAATTAACATAAAATTTGGCGACAGCACGACACTAATTAACAACAACTTAACTTAAAGGGTTTTAAGAGTTGCACAAAAGAATGGTCCTGTCATACTATGAACCAAACAAATGATGTCATTTTATTGACAGTTTTGGATCATGCAGCTATTTCTGCTGTCCCATCCCCATCAGTGCCCAAAGTGGACATGTCCAAAATATTACGCAGAATATCGATAAAAACAAAATAAAACAACCCAGCCATGTAGCACGCAATACAAGCTTAATATGTCCACAGCAAACACAGACTTTGAGCTTGTCTGATGCATGCAAACATCACATCGGCTTATTTAAAAAAAAAAAAGTTCATGTTTTATGGAACCGCATGGCCTGACGGTGATATTGGAGCAAGACGAGTCAATACACCATATGTCAATACAGATGAGAATCACGTCGTCCCTTGTCGGAGCCAATTACACCCTACAGCCACTGTAAGTTCTAATCACTGAAATATGACCGCGTCCAGTCTACCCTGTACACTGCACATGGTCATATCAAGTAATACACATACACTATGGCTACAGTTTTGTCATATATACAGAAGTCTTTCTTTTCCATAGTGACATACTATAGCCAATACACAACCCTCATGCATTTTATATTTTCAGCCAGAATTGATCGTACCCTATGGCTGCTATGTCTAAAAATCTTATTCTCTTCAGATTTCCTGAAATACAAAATGCAAGCATTTTCTTATTATGGAGTGTTGTGTACTAGCAATTTATCAGTCTGGTTGCAACTATTTGTTTGTTTCTTTGTTTGCTAATTTGGATTTGGGGTTTTGTTGGTTTTGTTCCCCCCCCCCCCCCCCCCTTGGCAGCAGCAAGTGTTTGACAACTTGCAAAATTTCTCTGTCAGTGTTGTTTTGCAACAATTACATCACATTCCATCCCATTGTTCACAGCATTAGCTTCATCAAGCTATTACAACCCACCATTCTCCAGTACTGTAAGAGTGGAAATTAATTTTTCGCACTCAGCCTAGTGAAATAAATTTCACTTGTCTTTACTTCTGCAGAATCAAAATATAAAGTAGTGTTGCATATTATCAGTAAAAAAAAAAAAATATGCATTTTTATATTTGCTCTAGTTTCATCATTAATAGTAAGTATTACAGTGTACAAGTGGGGAAAAAATGCATCTTTTTTTAACACTCGCTTCATGTCATGTGGATTGCCAAAAAATTTCCAGGCCGTGAAACTTTCCACTTTTACAGCAATTTATTCACGAGAGCTAATAGATTACTCCCATTAACTCCAGCATTTACTGTAAAAGTAGAAATTTCCATTAGGAGAACATGAAGCTACCACCACCACCAAAAAAGAAAAGGTCTGTGAATGTTTACTTGTTACATGTTAATTTACTTTTCATCTCTGATTTCACGGTAGTTATACAGTAGGTGTGTGACTGCTTTGTTATTTGTAGTTTTCTTCACATTTGCTCTTCCTGTAGCATGAGTGAATTTGCGCTAGTGTGGATCAGTTACCTTTTACCACAGTATGTGCTGCTAAAGCCCTTATCTGCCATGGTAGCGGTGTGCTCTTTGAAGTGCTCGTTCAATTGTCACGACCGTCCGTGAAATTAAAAACCCACGAAATTCATCTCACCCAGCTGAGTGCAAAAAAAGAGACGTAATAATAATAATAATGACTTGTGAGAAAATTCCCATTTTCACGGTAATCTCCTGCCTCCCAGATGTGAAAATTCCCAGCAGTGTTAATGTGTGCTACAAACCACTTTCAATATGCTACAGATTACCAGTAATCTATTCCCCACAACACTTCACATGATAAGAAGTACCCATTTACAGGAGTTTTTTTTTTTTTTTTTTTTTTTTAAGGTTTACAAGATAGCTGTGCTTTTTGAGTGAACATCAACCATTCCAGAGGATTGCTCTGCCATACGGTGTGAGTAAAGCAACAAGTTACTGCGCACTCTGTTTTTTTTTCCACCTTTCATTTCTCACTGCCAATCACGTGGAGAATGTATTGAAAGCAATTTTGCCATGATGGCCTTTTAATGAAAATCAAGCTGCCATGAAAAAAGAAAAAAAGTGGGCAGGTAATTATGTCGCCAATCAATAATGTTCTAAGTACTGATCAATAAACAGAGGCCTGAATGAAGGGTTGTGTGTTTGAAAACACTAGAAGCACGGTCAACAGTGGGGGAGAATGTTTTAGTGGGATAATTGGTTTGATATGGCTATCAAAAGTGGAAGATGACTGCATTTTGTAATCAAATGTCTTCACATGAAGATTGATAGTCCTGCATTTGTTGTTTTATGGTGTCTTTTTAATTCAATGTCAAGAACTTTAGTGAAGGTTTGTGCATTATATTTCAGTGAGATACTCTGAGGATATGCCATCATTACCATATCTATTTGCATGAGATAGTGCATCACAAAACCAACAAAAAGTCACATGCACTGATTTTGTGTGTGGACTGAGGGTGAAATGGGTTAACCCAGCCAATCTTGAGTTTTTCATATTTACTGAAAGAGCAAGACTTTATACTAAAGTTTGGGATCATAACATGAACAGGAAATTGTGTTTTTAGCAGTTTTTCTTGAACACTATTTGGTAGAATAGTGTGATTAGGTGTGTCTTTTTTTTTTTCATTTCTTAAAAACCCTGTCCTCGTCACTTTCAACTCGAATAACTTTGGAAAGGGTGATGCTACTGCTTTGAAAGTTGGCAATAGTGATCTACAGAATGTGTTAATAAAGCATGCTTAATATCAGCTTAATCTGATAATCTATTCATTGCTGTTGCCACGGTGATTTACATCCTGTTTTGTGTTCCATTCATCGCAAAGCTGGCATGGCTTGGTAAAGATTAAGTGCTTAAATAAACCCTTTACTTCAGAGCCTCTTTTCTCAGTACACACTCTCCAGAGTGTGTGCTTTCTTTCCAATATTAGGATAGGTTAGGAGAGTCCATTTGAATTGAGTTATACATCATTTTAAAGCTTAGTGTCTGCTCTTAACTAAAAATCCATTTCTGGCGACTTTTTGTTGGTTTTGTGATTGTGGGTCACATATACATTTGCAACTTATATTGCTCCTTTTTATTCAATCACTTTCTTGTTTCATATCTAACCCTGATCAAAACCTCTGCCATTCTCTTCAATTTTGCTACTAATACCACTGTTTTGTCAGAACATGGAAAACTTACAATTCCACTACTTTTCCACTTTATGTCTGATCCCGATTAAAACCTTTACTGTTCTCTTCAATTTTGCAACAAATACCACTGTTTTGTCGAAACATGCAAAATGTTACAATTCTATTACTTTGTTTTCGATCTGATTCTATTTATTTATTTATTCATTTATTCAAGATTTCATGCGTGTTCACAAAATAGGAATGCATACAAATGTATGCAAGTACATCTCATATAGCCAAGACAGAATATATAAAATCAGTATACATTGATAAGAAGTAGTTACAGGATAGTATACAACTCCACTAAGAGAGCTACATTATTCAAGGTAACGAACACGCAAAGGAATTGCAACATAAAGCTTAAAGCTTGAAAATCGTTGCAACCCCCGTGAACACAATCTATATGCTTGCAAATAGTTTAAATGATACTTGATAGGAGTTGGGGGGGGGGGTATTTACAAGGAGAGCATGGGAACATGAGGGGGAAAGAAGAAATGCATGTGTGGTGCCTATTTGTCCTGTCGGACATTGATAAGAGAGAGCAAGAAAAAGTTTAAAGTGTCAGGTCATTACTGAAACCTCTGTTGTTTTCTTTAACTGATTTTACCATATCTGTTAAAGACAGCTTGGACATTAAACAAAACTTCACTCTCTAAAAGATCAGTACGCAAAAGGATATAATCAGCATGACAAACTTCTTGAGCATGTACAAATACACTTTATCAAATCAATGGCATAGCTTTAAATGATGGGTGCAATTACAAAAGAAGTCAATCTTAACTCATTCCATCGGTGCAGTTTGGTATGGTGGAAACATAATTTGATCAATATTTCCTTTTTTTTTAAATGCAGCCTCATAACATGACAATGCAACCTTAACCCTCTGCGTGTCCTCTTAATTTCCTGTCCATGGATATGTGAGTAAAATTTGTCCACATTTGAGTCACTGGCATGGAGAGAGTCCAGAGACTGGGAGCTTTAAGCACATGTAAACATAGTTACATAATAATAATTTTAAAAATATCCACTTGCTTTACTTTCACCAGCTTATGTTTTAGACTGCACTTTCCTTCTACTGTTATTAAACATTCACAGATGTAATAAACCGGGCCCAATACCGTTCATTAAGATGGAGAAGTTAAAACCAAACAGGAGCTCTGCTTCACTGTGGTTAATGCAGCCGAAGCCATCAGCTAATGTGAGATCAATTACCTGTATATGCAACTGACCCCCTCCCTATCTCATTTCCTTGCCAATCTGGCCGTCTAAGAGATCAAATTAAAAGCATACAAAGTATTAAGTGCATGGATAAATGATGTGTCCTTGGGGAGGAAAGCCCCCGTCAGCCGCCGGAGAGAAGAAGAAGGGTCACATTCGCTCGTCATGAGGGGGGTTTTGATTTAGATACAGAGACGGCGATTGTGTAATTCCACCCACGCCCATCAATTGTGGCACGCGATGCCGGGTAACAAGGCGACAAGGAGGATGACATTTCTCTGTCCGTCTGTCTCTCTTTCTCTCTCTCTCTCTCTCTCTACCTACCTACCTACACACACACACACACACACACACACACACACACACACACACATACATATCTTTCAATAACATAGAACACACAAATATTTTGGAACATTATATGTCCCGCTAATAAATGTCTGGATTCCACAGAATTAAAAACATGTGAAATTCATCTTATTCAGCTGAGCATGAAAAATCACTCCCACAAAGAAATAACCATTTTTACAGTAAATGTTCTGAAAATGAGGTTCTGATTTTCACTTGTTACTCTTCCATTCACTTGGTAAGGTACTTGAGTACTTTAACAAATGTGCAATTATTGTCATGGCAACAACCAGATCTTGGGTCTTTATGAACACCATGAACATATCAAAATTTACTCTACGTTTGAAGTTGCTTTTGCTGCCATAATGCAATGCAAATTAAACACAAACCATTCACAGATTTTTCACTGATTCTTTCACAGACTTGTGAATGCACATCAGAATCATCGAACAAGGACAGTTTCGATGACAACAACTTTGAGAGGTGGGACAGTGGTGGAACATCTGTTGCTTGGTAACCATGGGCTACATCATCACCTCATTGCAGGATGATACAAGTCTCCCACCAAGAAGGAGATATCTACAATAACGGTGAATGGGCCCCATCCAGTGGCAGTCCGAAGTTCTCATTATGCCAAATTGTGGGGGATCTCGGATGGAAATAGCCCCGCTGTAACTTTAAATGATTCATACTAAAAATACATTGTAACATTACAGCAGTATACGGCCACCCTTACTTAGGGTAGCCTCTTCAGTGATAATATCACTCTCCATGGGCAGGGTGCTACATAAGCACTTGCCCGATTGCCCGGGGCAAGCAAAAATCAAATTCGGGCAAGTGTTTTTGAACAATGAGAACAAATGCTTGCCCGAATTGGGCAAGCAAAGTTTTGAAGCCACCTTTTTTTCCACTTATTCTCCCCAACAAATCTACAAAGTCTACCATACAGAAGCCCAAGACAATGACTCATTGCAAAAACATGGACAGAATTTTTTTATTAAACAATTGGGTAGGGGCTGTGTGTATTAAACAATGAATCTCCCATATCCCGCCAAATTCCTTATCGGTTGAGCGCCAGTCCCGATACGTCCGGATACGAGAGGTCGGACTGTAATATCTCATCCAGATATTTAGGCTGTGAGCAGGATTCAATCTCAAAAGATCATCTGACGGACAAATCAACTTCGTCGACGTAAATAAGTACTGATTAATCAGTGTTTAGAGCAACAATGAATGCTTGGGTGGGATTCGAACCCACAACCTCCCGACTGCTACTCAAAGACAGGCATCATTTCCTCTAGGCTACCAAGCTTCCTACCAATAGCCAGCAATGGTTCTTATCCCTTATAGCAGCAGATACTGCATTTATTTCACTTTTATTCAAATTAATTCTTTTTACATCTAGTTGTGTTTATTGCAACTGATTGGCAAATTTCAAACATTGACTTCTCCACAATGTAGTGGTGCTTAACCCTAAAAGGGCCGAAGGGGGGGGGGGGAGGGGGAGGGGGAGAGGGTTTGAATCAACCCCTCTTGACAAATTTCACAACCATTCTGCCGCCTGAATTTTTTTAACCGCGCCGCTGACTTTTTACTTTCAAGTCTCGCACATCGTATGACACCATTTTCGCAAAAATGGGACATACCGTTATGACGCTGCACAACCTTTTATACATGCTTGTCAGACTGAAAAACATGATTTTGTATACAGTTTTCTCACCTTATTCAAAAAGATATGGTTATTTTTACTTTCAAAGGCTTAAATCAATTTTAGCATAATTATGCTTAAAATAGGTTCTGTAACAAATTTTGTGGAAAAAATGAAAAAAGTTGAAAAATAAAGAAATACAAAAGAAATTCATAAAATAATGGAATGCATAAGAAATTAATTTTGATACCAGATTTTTTTTAAGTACATTGTTAGGAATACAACGAATAATGTCACCAAAAATTAGAATGTTATTAGCTTTATTT
The DNA here is from genome assembly GCA_033980235.1 of Diadema setosum. Classification (NCBI taxonomy): domain Eukaryota; kingdom Metazoa; phylum Echinodermata; class Echinoidea; order Diadematoida; family Diadematidae; genus Diadema; species Diadema setosum. The sequence goes on along the minus strand of CM067061.1, from coordinate 27,221,944 downwards.
TCTAAATTAGAGCAAAATTTATGACTTCACACATATTAATTAATATAAAATATAAAAAATGAAAAATTCAATTTTTACACGACAGGTAATGTATGTGCCAATTTTCAGGGCAATTACGTAATAGACAGCCAAGATGGGGGGGGGGGGGGGTGAATCAACCCTCCCCGGCCACAGAACAGGCCAAAAAGCCTGGCCTGGTTAGGGTTAAACCAGTTGCCACCTCTGGGAATCACTCATATCAAAAGTCAATAACAGTTTGAGGTATTTAGGCTGAGAGGGGTAACATTTGTGATATAAATAACTCATTTTTCATACCTTCACTCTCAAAGAATATTCGGGACATTTGTGAAGCTGAAAAACATTGTCGAACAGTGCCTTCAGTAAAGATATGTGAAAATCTCAGCACACTCTGTTTCTTCACTACACTAGCTCAGGATTGATCAAGAGCTACACTTCACCACTGGCAGTTTGCTATCCAGTGCCATATGTGCATGAAAGTTGGGTGGAATATTCAGGAAGCTCACAAGAGCATGCCACCTTTAAGCGAGGCATCCATCTAAAAATGCAGCCTTCACTCTGTGGGTAGTACGTCACACAAGAGAATCATGGGGGGGTGCTCCTTTCATGATGGATCCTACGCATTTATGAGACACTGACGAGACGTGAGCTACATGGGAGGTCATATGACCCCGGCGTACATGAGGATGACGGCTCTGTCTCCCATTAACCTATACCCCCCCCCCCCCAACACCACCCACTCACACCATACAACCCCTTCTCTCTCCCTGTCCAGTATGCTAAACTCTCTCAAATCCATGCAAAGACTCCCCCGAGAATTTCATTCGTCTCTGCAATCGGGTCTGTACGGCTTCTCTTCTCCATGGTAGCCCTGGGGGCTCGGTAATGCTGTGTGGATACCCTCGCCTGCTTCCTTCTCACGCAGCCAAGCAACTGCCGGGCAGAGCCAAGAAGGGACAGGGAGCTCATTAGTAATACCCCTCTCTGGATGTGTTTGCGGAAGGATCTCCCCCAACATCACCCTTGTGGAGTGCCTTTTTTTTTGGTCTGCACACCCTTCTAGAAAAAAAAAAGTGTGAAAGCGCACATAATTTTGGGCCAAATACAATGACATTTATTGCCTCTTCCAATACAAAGAGGGCTATCACCATACACCCAATATCCTGATGTTTGGGACCTGATTTCCCTCTCATTTCTTTTTCTCAGAGACAAATTTGGATTGCATCAGAATTTCATTAGTTTCTTTTTTTGGATCCCGTCATTACTCACTGCAACTTATACATCCTGGTCGGAAACTAACATCCCGGAGAAGAAGTCTAGATGCCATGGGAAACGGATAAAGGAAAGAAAAAAACCTAGTGGAGATCACAGGAAATTGACCTGAAGAGAGGTTTGGGTGATGGTGAGCGTGAGATGAAATCTCATCATCCGGTATCATTCACCCACAGCATACACTGTGTAGCCTCTTCGGCGGGGGGGTACTGTACCCCTTTCCAAAGTGGCTTGTCATTATTATTAAATCCACCATCGCCAGGTACGCACTCATTCTCCCGAGTCAAAAGAGGGACAGAACGGGGAGAACATCTTGTCGAAGGATGTATGCACTGGACAGGCTTCAAGCACAGGATCCACTCAGTCCAGCAAAGTTGCATCTACTAAACCACAGTGCTTGCTAATTGTTTAGATGTTCAAATGCTTAATACTCCTCTTTCGTTTAGAAAGCAACAAAAAATATAAGTGACTGCATTTTTTTTTTTCAACACAAACTATCTTTGGAACCCTGACTACTGTCAAACAAATTTTTGTGTGCACGACACTTTCAAGACGAGACAAGATTCGCAAAAGTAAAATGCATGCAAATAGTTTTTTCTACACAATGCACTGAATGCCATTGGCAATCGTGAAAGTTTCATGCCACACAAAAAGCCGTCGGCTCCAAATCGAGAAAGTTTCATGCCGCAAGCGCTTGTGGTTTTACAGCTAGTATTGCAAGGTCCACGTAATCAAACATTCAAAAGTACATTGGCCTTTTCTTCTTCTTCTTTAGGTCTTCCTTAAAACTTTGTGGCAAAGTTTAACTCCTTTAAAGATTTCTGTGAGATCATCAGCATTAGAAAGATGATAATTGTTTTGTTTTAGATAGCCATGAAAACAATAATGGATGTATTAAAAGTATTTTTGTAGTAGCTCTACATGTGACTTCACATTGACTTTCAACTAATACAATGACTTGTAGCAAATGATGTTAACACACAAGTAGCATACATCCATCTTTTTGAATGGTTTATTGTGAAATAATTTTTGAAAGAGTGTACTTCCACTTGAGCTGCTCCTACCTTGCCACAGGCAGTTCAGTTTATGTAAATTAGATGTAATAAGAAGCACTATCTTTCTTGTGCTGCCCCGTTTCTTTTTCAAATCTTCTTCTCCATACACCTCTCTATAAACATTCACTGCCACCGAGCAGCTACATCTCATTGTCACCTACCCCATTCTCACTGTTCCATTTCCAACACAAAAGGGGGTTGCACTAACCTCTTTCAGGTTAGGGAAGGCACGAAAGACATGAGCGAGGCAACCCATGCAGGCCTAACCTAGTTCAGATTCTAGCCATAGACTCGGCTCAGCGACATTTTCCTCAGCTGCCATGGCAACGCAGCTCCCAACCCTCCATGTGTGCAAAGTGTTTAAAGGAAATTTGCGCCATTATGAGCATTCTCCATTCGTTCAATCGTCGAGGTTGCGTCGCCATTAAACACGTCCTTCATCTCATTTGGCATTGCAGCTCGGCAATTCATTTCCACCAAGTAATGCAAACCTCCACAACTTCACATCCTTTCCTTCACAGACAACAACTAAACACCTTCGCTGCTGAATTGTCATGTTGCCACTCACTTACTCTCATTCCCCAATGTCTGGGGGGGGGGGTATTTTTGTTTTTTTTGTTTGTTTATTGGTTGGTTGGTTTTTTTTTTTGTGTTTTTTTTTTGAGGGGGGTCATTGCATCACTTTCAATTTTTAATAATAATAATCATACAGAGTACTTATAATGCGCCAGTTCCACATAACTAGTGTGCTCAATGCGCAGTAGAAAAAGTGAGTTATGAAATACAAAAATCATTACACAAACATGCACATGAAAATGAATGACACAATAATGATGATGAAAAAAAAAAATCACAATATACAATTCTACTGGAAAACGGTTACAAACAAATGAGTGTTTTTTGTCTTTTTATGAACAGCAAAACTTTCCTCATAGCTTGAAAACTATTAATTCCGCTGTAAAATAAGAATTGGTGCATCAGTAAATCATGCCACAGTTAATCATTCAATTCTCAAGGAATGCAAAACTTTGCCTCACTTTAATAGGTTTTTACATCAATACCCCTTTAAAAAATGTGTCCCCCAGTTATCCACATGTCTGAGTTTATGAAAGGAATATAATGAGCTTTATTCTGCATGATATTTATATCACATACTTACATGCCACTGGTCAAGCACAGCTGGAAGAAGACTAATTCATTATATTAACTCATTGAGGACAAGCCAATTTGGCTATAATACGCATTTCCCATAGACATCCGCCCGAGTATATTTGGGACTAGTCTTCAGTGAGTTAAAACTGCTGAGTCATTGAACACAATATCATTTGATTTAAAAGCATGTTCTCCACAGATCTTTAGGCAGAGTAATTTCTCCTGTCTAGCATCAGAAGGGTTAACATATGAAACAAATGTGCCTGACCACTGGATACAGCCAACCGATCTCTCATGAAATGCCCATGCCCGCATCTGACTAATCTCAGTAAAGTAGCCATCTCCATGACAAATGTCAAATGTGGTTCACCATAATAATATCATCTGGCTTTTTCAATACTGCCCTAGTCCATCTAAATAGGTTAACCTCTTCAGTTGCATGATATACTCAACCATGAGGAAAGAGAATTCAAGCCCACAATTTATGATCACAGTTATCTGGATTTGAGCACAGAACTCTAAATTAATATAAAAAAGTGAACATACAATACTGTTACATTGTACATGCAATATGAATTCAGAAAGTAGAATTCAGCCTCCCTCTCCCTCCTTTACAGGAAAAAAAAAAATCAAATGTGCATATAACACAAACAAACATTTATGACTCACAGGTACCTTGAAATTGGAACTGTATTAGCCTACATGCACTAATTCACAGGTTTTGCTATTCACAACTAGGAAGCTGTAATCAATTATGTCACTTTTGCATATGAGACAGGTTTGCACTAGAAATTCTACTGTACAATGAGTGTTGAAGTTTCTAAGAAAAGCAACAGACATAGAGGCAGATAGGCACATTGATAAAGACTCATTTTATAGATGTACAGCACTGCGAATGCCTCGTTCTTTTGATGATATGAACTTTAACTTGATTAAAATGCACTCACAAACTGTGGAGCCATGTACTGTAGCTTTGACAAGAAAACATACCACACTAAGAGATACAGTACATACAAATATAAACTACTCTTTACTATCTGAGTATGTCTATAAACGTTGCACTCTGATACTAGTAGTAGATAGTCTAAATGTGCATTGTGAAAGGAAAACTTTTTTTTTTCTGCTAAAATGTTCCTAGCAAAGTATCAATCGAAAGACCATTACTCTCGCTACGTAACCTCATACACATGTTTCAAAATCAGAGACGTGGGCACCAGTATTGTCATTGCTTTGTGGAACCACAAGAAGTCTTGGGCAGCATTTGTGGGGGGAAATATATGGGCTTTCATCGATTCTCGTATGGAATTACCCCTACAGCATCTAGAGTGGCATTTATCACACCGCAGCATTCCCCACATGGAGGCATTAGACTCCACATCAAGCAGGAACGGGTTTGGGCGAGACTATCTAAACAGGTAGCAGGCAGTCCACAAGCAGCAAAGACATGGCTGTACTCCTCAAGTATCAGCCAGTTGCCATGGCTACCAGCTTGCTATTGTCTGTGGGCAAAGAGTAGATGGTGAGTGGGTTGCTGTGGCGGCAAGGGAAAAATGGTACCCAGTGAAGCACAATTGTGCAATACTCCCATCCAAGAAAGCCACAGCATTATAAAGTCTCACAGCATTATGCATCAGGTCCTAAATATACGGTGACTGGTTTACCTCATTTTGAAGCTTTCCTAAATCATGATAATGGAAAGTTCTCTACTAAAATTTAGAACTCTTCTGGTGACAATTAACCTGCTCTACATCTTGAAACTAATGAGGGGATCATCAAAAGATATTGATCAAAATTCTTTTGGGGAATTGTTGGGTAATTACGCTTGCTTTAGTTGGATTCACAGATAACTTTTTCACACAGAAACCATGAAAACAAAAAAATGACAACCACTTCACTTCTTCCCTCTGTTCTTCTTATCAATTTGCTTGCCAGTCACCCTCATAATCACCATTCTCAGCAGAATATCATGATCAACATCATCCTATCATCTCCCGAACGAGGTTCTCATTCTCAATCTCATAAATCACAATCAACACATATGATGAATTCAGATACAACTGCAAAGACAGACTTACCTTTTCCATGCATCACCAAATTACTCAAATGAAATCACAAATGAGGCTTACCTGCAGAAAAAAAAAATACACAAAGGAGATAAGATATTAGTTATTTAACTTGCCAAATATATTTTGCAAGTTGTCTTTTGTGCTACACTATCTTAAGCATGCAACCTCAGATAATCACAAGTTGTTTAGGGTTACATGCTTTCAGTATGACAAAGATGCAGAATAACCACTGATCTTGGTACTTTCAATGTAAAATCATTTCTAGGATTTGCAATTAACATGATAATAAACATGTTCATAGAGAGGAGCATTAATTTCTTTACAGGTATAGAGATTCTGTCATATTTTAACCTATAAAAGTGTTTTATTTTCTGTTTCCAACAATCTAAAGCATTCAAGTCAACATATCATTGCATAAATATACAAAACAGTTGAAATGATGTGCCTAGATCAATTCTTCTCATACAGAATGTAATTCCTCAAGTCAGCTATTAAACATAACAAGAGGGGGGGGGGGTTGTGGGGGGGGGGTAATCTCAACCAGTTGATGGATTTGGACACACAAGCACCAAAAACTACTGTGAGATAGAAAAAGAAAAGATCTATTACATTCAACAGCGGAAAAACTGCAATATATACTTTGTTCAGAACCGAGCAAATCTCCTCTGCTAGTGTGGCAAGTTGAGCGCGAGTCTGCGCGGCAGAATAATGAATAGGCCGCGCATAAGAGCGTGACCTCTATTAGGCTAATCTCAGCAAATCAATCAAAGGTACGTGGACCCACAAACAGCCATGCCCCAAAGGACTGTAATGTCTGGCAATCGCTCTCTGGATATGAATCGCTGGGTGGTAAGACATCTTTGCATAACATACATTTGAAAGAAATGTAACAACACTGAAGATATGTTGTGTATAGCTTTTAATACCATTAGTGGTGGGATCATTCATAATTTTCAAGACCTGTAATAACACTAGTATCATTCAAATCATGTCAATCCCAAAACTACTATCAACAGCATTATTTCTGCTAATAATGAAAAGTGTAGTTGCAGGATGCTGGTGTTATGATTTGCATTATCATTATCATAATCATTATTTTTATCATCACTACTTTTACTATTACTTCATATTGCTGTGGGGGAAAAAATCAAGAGAAAGTTGTGCAAGATCACGTTTTTCCGTAACTTAATATCTTATGTGTGAAATCCATATCAATATTATATTGAAATTGAATACCATGATAAATTTTACCTTTGGGAAGAAAAGACATGCAACTGAATGCATGACTTGTTTTGAAATGAATTTGCCATTCAAGTACAAAACAAAAAGTTGATGAATGAATACCCTCATCTCTGTGTTATAAATTGCGAGAGAATATTTTAAGATTTACTATACAAGTAAGGTTGTTAAAGGACAAGTTCACCTTCATAAACATAAGGATTGAGAGAATGCAGCAATATTAGTAGAACACATCAGTGAAAGTTTGAGGAAAATTGGACAATCGATGCAAATTTTTAAAATTTTTGTGTTGGAACCGCTGGATGAGGAGACTACTAAGGCTCGTGATGTCATATGAGTTCAACAGTATAAAGAAAATGTAAAGAAAATTCAACATATTTTCACTTTTTTTGCATAATAAAAGAGCACTTGACTTGCCTCTTTCTAAAGGCAATGGGAATAATATTACCCATAACATATGTCAGTAACGAGTCAAGGGAATGTGTACTTTTTTCGAAAGATGAAATTTTGTGAAATTCTCTTTATATTTTCCTTATATTGTTGTACGCATGTGACATCATACACTGCAGTAGTCTTCTCATCCAGCAGTGACTGCACAAAAACTTCAAAAATTCATAACTTTTGAACGGATTCTCTGATTTTCCTCAAACTTTCAATGATGTGTTCTACTAATAATGCTACATTGATTCTCTCAATCCTTGTCCTTGTCCTTGTGAACTTGTCCTTTAAACTTTAAATACTTTCTCTTCAGTTATGAAAATTAAAACATTTATCATATAGAATGTCTTCACTGCTCTTAACATCTGCAGATGGATGATTACATCTTCAGTTTATGCAATCATTTTTTTTAATGACCACGAGAAGTGTTTCAGTTACAAAATAGGGATTATTTTTAGATCAGGCATGAGTAATGTTGAGCTTAGCAATGGTGGGTGGACCATCTGTTCTGAAAATCCATGATAATCTCAGTACAGAGCAGCATGTTGTATGTTGCACATTATGAAAACTTGTGAACCATCTTGACTGTAGCATCATTTTCACAAAGGACCAATCTTGTGACCATTAATCATTTATTTCAAACTAATGATTGTGAACTTATGCTGTTGTGACTTACTTTCCATTAAAAGTCATCATGAGCAGTGAGTCCTACTATGCAGCCAGGACCGTTCACACTGTTCCGTTATCAATCAAGTCATTTTTAACTTTATTTTCATCTTAAGAAGATTTCATGAAGATAAGCGCATAGCATTTCATATCTAGACTGACTTCTCACTAGTTTTAAACACGTCTAACTAATACGACTGCCATGTCATCCTTTAGTTGAATTTTCTTAAATACATGTACAAGATGTAGTTGTGTTTTGATGTCACAATGCATAATTACATACTGGTAGGTAATCGGCATCGGTGGTCCATAGCTAAGATGACTGTCATTAAAAATGATAGAAAGTCTATGAATTTATTGAAATAAAGTACTACCCACTTCAGTACACACAATATACAAGCAGTTAATGGTAAAACATTGTGAAGTTTATCCATGGAGATTTTTGTTAATAGCTTGTGCGTTTCAGATTAGCAAGCATTGTAATTATGATTTTGCCTGCCTTGAAGACTGTAAAAGAAGTAAGAGAGTGTGCTGATGTCCAGGTTTCAATCACCATGTGTGAGGTTGAGCAATGAGGATGATCTTGGGTGATGATATTTTAGGGTGGTAAGAGCAGGATAAAATTTACTGGAATATGTGTACAGCCCCTTCCCCCCACCCCAGGTTACAAACTGTGGAGATGATTATTATATCACTTTGCAAGCTTGTGTCCTTCAAAGAGTGCAGCGATCATGGAAGTGGAGTAGGCATTTCCCCAATGTCCCATCCTGACTGATCCCTTTAAAAACGGGAACATTACACTGAACCTTTCTCCCGCTTCCATTAAATCCAGAAATCTGCCACCTCTCCCTGTCTCCCTCTCTCTCCCCATCCTCTTCCCTCTCATTCTCTCATCTTCTCTCTCTCTCTCTCTCTCCTTCTCTCCGTTCATCTATCACTCTATCTCTCTATGTCCTTTAGTATCTTTGTTCCTCTCTTTCTATCTCTCCCATTCTCTCTCTTGTTCTCTCTAATTTTCTTTTACCCACTCCCTCTCCCCCTTTCCCTCTAATTCTTTCCTCTGAGGTCTAGGATGTTTTCACACCAGTCATGAAGCAAAATTGCAGTGCTGAATTACAATTACTATTACAATTACGATTAGATTTAGCATCCATACATATGACCAAGGAAGGCTTTGTGGATTCTGCAGTTTTGAAATATCAGAGTGAGGAAAGGTGGTGTGCTATCTTTTGAAGTTCCCATTAAATGCTCTTGAGCAGTAAGTGGCACACATTTTGACTGCAGTGCAAGCATTTAAGGAAAACATTTTTTTCTTCCTGCGGAAGTGGTTGAAAGGACACTGCAAGCTCTGCCCACCAAATCACGATTTGGAGGTTAATCCATACATGTATGACTATTTTGCTCCATATTCTGTAGGACTGTGATTGGAAAACACCACTGGACCGTCATTTGAATCACGATTGGGATTATGAATCAAATCACCCTCCGCAATCCCAGTGTGCATACATACAGTTAAAATGCGTCATTTGAATCATAATACCAGTGATGCCTCATTAGAATCGCGATTCAAATTACGCACAATCTGTACGTGTGAAAACAGCTCTACTCTCTGTGACGTTTCGCCCATCCCTTTTGTTACCTACACATCCCTAGAGCTGGAAGAAGGGAACATATCTCATCAAGACACAACTTGGTATGACGCAGGTCCTGCGGAAGCTGCCAGGGCTGTCGGTGCCATTTAGACCGGGTCTAATGTCCTGAACGGCGTTGCTGGGGTAGGGGGGGTCGGTTAATTTTGTCCCCGAAGGACGCCGCTGTGCTAAGGACTCTGTGGTCAGTCTCATCCATGGAATAGCATAACGGCAAGGTAAGAGAGTTCTATCTCTCTGCTAACAATGCTGCATGAAGGACGCAAATCAAGCATTACTTTCTTACGCCATTCTGATTGAAGCAGAGGGAAACGTGACGACCTTTTTTTTTATGCCTATGTTGCGTTCTCTGACGTAGCTAATGGAAAAGACACAAAAAAAAAATCTGCACTAGCTTATTCATGAGCCTGAGGGAAATTGCAACTTGCACAATGACTTTTTTTTTCATGAAATAAGCCATTTAATACATCTCTGATGCATCAACACAGATCTGTGTAATGCAATTTGTTTACTTTTAGCATTCAGCTGAGAACTTGGTAAGCATGAGTGGGACCCACTTATCACACTTGTTTATTAATAAAATATCATGTAATCCTCTTACGACCCACAGGATATGCCCAGGAACTTTTAGAAGGAAAGCCATTATAAATAAACTTTGCCTTTTCTCCTTCAAAGAATGCATTAAACTTGAGTTAAGCTACAGTGTACTTTGTAGCTTGAAAGGGTCATTCCTTGAACAAACAGGGATGAGACATGATCAACTTTGTCCTACAAATTACAAATTTTCCACCCGTTAGCAGAAAATTCCATCTTGTTCTAGATTAGGGTAATGTCAGATTATATCTCAATAGCTCATTATAAGAATGATTCTAAAGTGTACAATGTCAACTGTAGAAGATGATATGGTAATCTAATATCCTTACAGTCTGTATATGGAACAGGCATATCCTAAAAGCGGATTGAACAAAGTCCTTTCCAAAGAGCATTCGCATGTCTGGGTCTTCAACAACTTTCAGAAGTGTTTCTAAATGACTGGCTATTTGAGAATTTTCACTCCACAGCACAACAGAAGATAGCCCTGGGCCCCGTTGCAAGAAAGTTGCAATCAATTGCAAATAATTGCTAATTTTGAAACAACCATTCTGATTGGCTCAGGGTTTTCCCTATTAGGAAGACGTGCATGCAACAATGATTTTGATTGGCCAGTGACAATCAGTTGCAAGTTGCGTTTAAACGCAAAGTTTCTAGCAACAGGGCCCTGGATACAAATGTAGGTCGCTCATTGGATTCTCACGTGCCCAGGCCTGCGACAACTTCCAGAAGTGTTTCCAAACGATTGGCTATTTGAGGACTTCTCTTGACGGCGACATAAGATAGCCCTGGATACAAATGTACGCCGCTCATTGGATTCAGCCTAACAAGATGAGACTTTATTTTCACTCGCCAAGTTGGCTGTACTACCTAATCTCCCTATAGAGACTAATCAGGGCTGACTTGCTTTGCATCTAATACATTTTCGCACCTACACTGTGCAGACACTCTAAACACATCTGGCACTTTGTTGCTTTTACTAATGCTTCTTGTTATTCAAGACTGCAACAGGAAGTACATTTACATTCATGAGCATGAACACTCACAGAAATTTTGTCTCATGTTCATTCTGATGAAGTATTGATTAGGAATCCTAAAAAAGCTGTGGAAGCTTATTCCCGGTTCACTTCACAAGGGATGCACTATAGAAGACTTATGTGATGAAAGTCTTTGCACTTTTCACAGGCTCCAATGGCAATAAGAAAACACTTCCAAATGTATAATCGTAAAGCATGTCTGGGTTTTACTACCAGTTTTATCACTCACTTTGTCAAAACCTATCAGAACATTGGCATCTCCTTCCATGAATTTTCTCAAATTCATTCTTCTCTCTCTCTCTCTTTTACTTTCTTTCATTTCTTTCCCTTCTCTCTGTCCAGTCTCTGGTTTCCATCGCACTCACTATCAGTCCGTCTGTGTGTTTTTCTGTCTGTTTGTCTGTCCGCACTGTTTTATCTCGGTTCCTTTCCCCCAGCGTATGACTCACTCACGTCACCAATCATCCCACGCCCACGCCTCCTCCTTGCTGGGGTCCGTCTTGCCTCTTGTTTCCAATCTCGAGTAGATGGAGAAACATAATATTAAGAACGCTTGGAGGGGCACACCACACCTCCTCCTGTCTGAGACGTCGGTATCTCGCACAGGCTGCGCTCGCAGAAATCATCTGCAGTGCATCACAAGTGTGTGATACTTGTAAACAGACCGATAAAAATTGTGTAATGACCCCTAATCGACAACCATTTGTATTTCCAAAGAAAGAAACTTAACAGACTTTATCCTAAAATGGCTAGTACTTTGAAATACAAATACACACATGCACAGACACAGACACATACATACAAACTATCTTCTTCTCTCTTTTTTTTTTTTGCACCAGTGCAAGGACTACTAATCTCAATTTGGTGATTCACTACAACTCATGAATGTGAGTTACGAGTGTTTGATTTTAGAAAATAGCTGAGTGGATAAGTCACTGTCATGAGTATAAAATGTTTGTTCATGACATTTCAACCAACATATCTACTTGTGAGTTGCTTCTGGTTTGTTATTTTCTGACATGTAATATAAGAGCCCTGTCACTGAGGAATAATAAAACCATGCTAAACAGACTATTGACCACAATGAATGCAATGAGTGTCAAGTCTTCGGGATTCATCTGGATAAGTGTGGATGGTAAAGAATTTACTGTCCTGAAGGCATTTATTTCAGTGATGTCAATACCAAAAGTAATTTGCATTGTAACTGATTGTCAAATTGCCCTTCATCGATATAAATAAGCACTGATTGAATGCAATGCTTTAAGTAATAGCCACGTCAAAAATCATGGGCATTAATACTCGAGAGGGATTCAAACCCATGACCTCCTGATTGCTAGACACGAATCACATCCACTAGACTACCTAGCTTATGCCTTATAGCCAATGATGGTTCTCCTCCAATAAAGTAACAGGTACTGCATATTTATTCAAACTAATGATTTGAGCATTAAGTTGTTTTTATTGCAACTGATTGACAATTTGTCCTTCATCAATGTCAATAAGCACCGATTATTGAGTTTGTACTCAGGTGTGATTCAGACCCACCTGAGTATGTTGGCCCATAATTCTTATCATGGTTATCACTCTAAACACTGAACAATCTGTACTTATTTATGTCAATGAAGGGCAATTTGTCAATATTTCAACAACAACAAAAAATCAAGGTAAAACCCATTAATCAAAATCTAAAAAAAGAATTCAGAATAACTTTACCATGTTTCTCCAAGAATGAAATACATAACTCTATCAAACTCTTGAGGAAAAGGAAAAAAGTCTTCTGTATCATACAATGTTGTTGAGACATGCAACCTTTACATCTTCAGTAGATATTAAGTTCTACAGCAGTCATATGGTCAAGGACTAAACTTTCATTTTAAAAAAAGTCAGTCATTTTACTCACAGAAAGCTATGTGACCACTTGCCCAGGATAGGTTATATTGTAATTTTTTTATTTTATTTTAAAGGGTGTGTACAGTTCTGGTCGAGGTGAGGATTTAGCTTTTAATGTTTTGCGAGATATTCAGAAATAACTCTATGAGATGTCAAAGAGCATGCAGTTCTAAGGGGTATCAAAAGTTTATTCGATGAAAATCGGTTTTGAAATGGCTGAGATATCCAAAAACAAGGTGAAACAAAAAGATCCTAATAAAGTTGTGGCATGTCGCCTTTTATTATTAGCACTTTTTTGGATATCTCGGCCATTTGAAAACCAATTTTCATCAAATAAACATTGAATCCTTCTTAAAATTACATGCTCTTTCATATTTCATAAGAGGCTTTTCATTATCTCACTTTGGAATGTTCAAAACATGAATCCCCACCTCAACCAGTACTGTACAGTCCCTTTAACTCCAATATTAGATACTTTGCAGCATGCCCACTAAATGGAACTGCTTAACCCAATGCTAAAAAGCAAGATGTTCTGTGCATTTGATACATGGGTACTTCTCTTATTTCAGAGGTAAAGGTTAACTGGAATATTTCATTTACTGTCTTCCAATGATCTATTAATTGAACAATTGTGGTATTCATTGTATATCTGTTCCAATTCCTAAAGCCACACAGAGGGCACATCAAGAAGTGATTGTTTCTTCCGTGTTTCCATTTTGCACGGGAAAAAAGACAAAACAATTTTTTTCTCTAAAATCTCATTACATCATTTTCATTTTTTTTAAAGCCAATGCTACAACTGTGGTAAAATGAAGGATTCATGGTGTTGATAATGCTGATGATGGTAACTGTCTGAATTTTGCTGAAGAATACCAAACCAAATTACAAAAATATAGCGTAATATCTATTTGAGTGACCAGTAAGTAGGCCTAACTTATAATAAGCCAAGTGAAAGCCAGTAACATTGATGACAGAAGCACTTCTGTAGAAAGTAGACGTACATGCCACAAAAGATATCAGGGCTAACAGTGAAGCTGTGATGATGGTGGAAAATTGCAAAAGCCAACATATAATATGTATCATAGCTTTCAGGGTATGAAGTTGAAGTGAAAATAGAAATGGATTTTAAAAGTGGATAGGAAATAAAGTACTTTAAATCACATTTGATACAAATCCTCCTAAAAAAAAAAAAAAAAAAAAAAAAAAAAAACACCTTCACTTTAGCCCCTAACTTCCAAAAGAGCATCTGGCTCTCCATTGAATTCATCTGCATGTGACAACATCCGTCAGAGAGATAACGCTGCCCCTGCAGACACAGTGCACTTTCTCAAAACTGGTTATTGTCAAGGCAAGAGTGCAGAAAACTCGTCCTATTTTTATCCCTCCTCTCTGGGGAGTCTAGCTCCTACTCTGGCAAAGGATTAAAGCTGATCTGATGCTGCTACCACGGCAACACTCCATAAGTTCCTTGGGGTCTGCAGACAGCACGGTGTGGTGTAAAGGCAGGTATTACCGGTTCTGACATGATGTTACTTTCGCAGGATTAATGAAACTTCTCCTGGCAGATATGAAGGATGTGATTGTATGTGGAAGGAGGAAACGAGTTAGTCTCGTTCACAGACATCCTACTGCAGTTTCTCTTGTTGAAATCATGGCATGATGAGATACATAAATAATAAGTTATGATCTGTATTCTTACGCTCATTTATAGATAGTAACACATGATTGATGAAGAACAAAGTTCTTCACAAATTAAACCATAGTGGGAAATAATAGCAAAAAAAAGATATATATATATATATATAAAAGCACAGCTGCATTTATAATGCATAAATATATACAAATTGAGTATGTTAAGCGGAGATGTCATATGTTGATGTTTAGTCTGTGCTTGGCAAAAGTGCAGTTCTAAACCATTGACACATATAGATCCTGTAACAGAGCAAATCATGCTTTAAGAGATAAATGTATAGAAATGACATTCTGGTTAAAAAACAAAAAACAAGAAACCACACATCATGATATAGTGCAGGCAAACAAAGTATCGCTTATATTTCCCTGCTTACTAGACATAAAAATCTGAAGGAAAACTTGTCATCTCCATCAAATACATGCTCTCCAGATTGAGGTATTTGGCAAAAGTACAGTAATACATCTGTGAATTTTTTCTAGAATCCAGAAACAACGTTGAAGAAAATGAAAATGCAGTCAAAAGAAAACATTCATCTGAATGAATCAGACATAACATACATTAAATTTTTGTTAACAAAATAATAGATAGAGGGTTTTACTTCACAGGTGCTATATTGATGCTCCCCTGAGCATCTATTTACATGAGTTTCATCAAAGATTACTCTCTCTTCTATTAATTTTTGAATGATTTCAACCATCTCCTTTGATAAATTGCAATTGCAGTGAATATAATCACTATTTCTCTGCTGTGTGAAGAATCACGCTGGAGGTACAGTTGTAGAATCACGCTGGAGTGTAATTCATACGCAACTTTACATGATGTACATACTACATTGAGAAGAACAAAAACCTTAGGGAAACAGTGTTCTCAGGGGCATTCCCAAAGCATTCTTTTCCCCTACATCAAAAATTTCCCTAGGATGAGATGGGTGTGTGTGTGTGTGGGGGGGGGGGGGGGGTAGGGAGAAGTAGAGTGGAAGTAATGATACAGGGGTCCAATGTTTGTGAACATTCTTGCAAGTCTGTGCCTCCTCCATCCCTCACCTCGGGCCAACAATTCTTTCATGTGGCCTATTTACGTTCAATGAAATGATGGATGAAGTCGCATGATTTGGGTCAACAAATTGCCAAGCGCAGCCAGACTAGCAGCAGAAAGTATAAGACGGGAGAGAAACTTCTACTTCTCTTTCTCTTGGCGATGGTGGCAAAATTTGGAAAAGACCCTGCGAGGGAATTTGACCCTTAGCTTTCCAACTTACTTTACCTCCTCCTTCCCCCCCCCCCCCCACCCCATCCCTGCCGGAGGCCTTTTTCATCAATGGCTTCTACTTCATCATGTATAGCCATGGCAATCGATGACAAACGCTTTGATGATGTTGTGAGGTTCTCCCCACAGCGTACATCACTCCACATCTTCACACTTATAGTATCCCTCCTGGTGGTCACACAATGATGTGAGGAAATTAATCCATGGAAAAGAAGAAGAAGGAAAACACCAGACAGCACAGTCACTTCAATAAAAACACTGTGTCCACCTGTGCAAACCAACTGCAATTGTATCACATAGAGTGGCTACTTTTGAACCTTTGAATTTCAGGCAAGCTTTTCTTCCATAGAAATGCTTTGATTTGACCAAAGAAAGCAAAAGATGACATACTTTCTTTCTGAGAAAATAAATGAAAGGCATACCATTTCAGAGAGTGTGATCTCAAGTCTTAAAGGGTGTGTACAGTTCTGGTCGAGGTGAGGATTTAGCTTTTAACATTTTGCGAGATATTCAGAAACCACTCTATGAGATGTCAAAGAGCATGCAATTCTAAAAGGTATCAAAAGTTTATTTGATGAAAATAGGTTTGAAATGGCTGAGATATCCAAAAACAAGGTGAAACAAAGAGATCCTAATAAAGTTGTGGCATGTCGCCTTTTATTATTATCACTTTTTGGGATATCTCAGCCATTTCAAAACCAATTTTCATCAAATAAACAGTGAATCTATGAAGTTCTTCCGTCGAGATGTTTTTCATTGCAACTGATTGACAAATTGCCCTACATCGACGTAAATAGGCACTGAATTGTTCAGTGTTTTAGTAGTAGCCATGATAAAAAATCATGGGCGTACATACTCGAGCAGGATTACGTCGATGTAGGGCAATTTGTCAATCAGTTGCAATGAAAAACATCTCGACGGAAGAACTTCATAAATTTGAATAACAAAAGCAGTACCCGCTGCATGCTATAAGGATTAGAACCAACACTTGCTGTCGGGCGAAAGCTCGGTGGTCTAGTGGAGATGACGCCTGTCCGGTGATCAGGAGGTCGTGGGTTCGAATCCTGCTCGAGTATGTACGCCCATGATTTTTTATCATGGCTACTACTAAAACACTGATCAATTCAGTGCCTATTTACGTCGATGTAGGGCAATTTGTCAAGCAGTTGCAATGAAACAGTGAATCCTTTTTAAAATTACATACTCTTTCATATTTCAAAAGAGATTTCTCATTATCTCACTTAGAAATGTTCAAAACATGAATCCCTTACCTCAACCTCAAAGGGCGGTGAGTTGGCTCGGTCGGTAGCGTGTCTGCCTCATGATCACGCGGCCCGGGTTCGAACCCGAGTTTAGACTGAGCAATGTTGTGTGTAAACATACCGTCCCCTCTAGCAAGAGGCAAAACACTCTGTCCCTCGGATAGGACATAAAATGGAGGTCCCGTGTATGAGAGAGTCGCAGTTCATGCATGTAAAAGATCCCGCTTCATTCATTCATCGCAAAGAGCAGGGTGTCTAACCCGGTGAAGTGGTCCCACCCCACATCCAACTAGACCCCATGGAAGACCAGCTTAGTGTAGCTGAATATGGGCTGATTTTGCCATAACACGCATTTCCCACAGACACCTGCCCGAGTATACTCAGGACTAGTCCTCAATGGTTAAAAGAATTTCCATATGATTCCATTGGCTGTGAATACTACAGTGCATGTGCTTGTTAGTCTACAGCTGATAGACTACAGCTAAGGCAATTTGGTGAGGCAAGCTTTTCTGTGCCACTTTATAATACTTTTCTTTCCCCTGAAATGTGCATATTGGTAATGTGGTACTGCACTGACAGAAAGTTGGTCAATTCTGAACATAAATCAAGGTTTTTCTCTTCTTACTGTCAAAATTTGGTGGCTTAGATCGAAACCCAAATCAAGATGTTAGCAGTTTTTGTGTACATTCTGTACATCTTATTTCAATCACTTTTTTAAATGGGTTATGACAGTCCAATTTTATCAATTTATATATCATTTTAAAGCTTAGGGCTTACTCTTTTAAACTATGTACAGAAGGGGACATTCATTTTGGCCTACTTTTTGTGGGTTTTTGGGCTTGACAGTCACATTCGTGAAAAGATAAAGCATGTGGGACTTGTTGGACATGTGGGGCTTGTGGGACTCATCCATGACTTTCTCATTTTATGTCCAACTCTGATGGCACATTTACCACATCGTTTGTCCAAAAACATTCTTTTTCTTACTGCTAACGTGAACATGGTGTAGAATTGCACTTTGAGCCCATCTGATACAAGTGGAACTCATCTATGTAGTATACACTCCATTCAATGCTAGGGGGAATTATTGTAGATCCTGGAAGAAGGTCACCTGTACATGTACAACTATTGTATTTTCTAGACTAAAACATACCAGGCACAGGACAGATACACATCATGAAGCTTTTCATCATAGCAACAACATCAAATGCCAATATTTAGTTTCCACAGAATTTCAGGATTTTCTGGCCTTTCTGAATCACAAATAGCATTTGAAAACTAGGAAATTTCGATCATTGGATTGCTGCTGGAATTATTCATTCCCTCTGTACTGAAGGAGTGGCTCTTAACTGGTTCATTTAATGCATAGCTCCTGCTTTTTAATAGCAGTTCCAATCCCTACTCACTGCACTTCAAGAAGTGGTCCAGAGGAATGTGTTGTAAATAACACTATATCTCTCTGGAGGCTCTCTTTACTTTTTTTTTTTTACAATTCATTCATTTCATTCATTTATTTTTTCCATTTCCATTTCCATTTCCATTTCCATTTCCATTTCCATCAAACACTGATTGAGAAACTTCTGCTTGCTTCCATCAATTTCACAACACCACATCAGATACCTCCAGATCTGCAGAAGGCATGGAATTTTCTCCAAGGTTTCCCTCACAGAGTAAAAAGGAAAAAAAAAACACCTTATACACAAACACATTCCACACAAATTTAGGATACTGATTGTGCTACAGTAAATTAGGACTAGTCATTCATTAATCCAAAAATTTGTTCACAATATAAAAATCAATTTGATATTCTTTAACCTCATTATAACTACAAACATATGGACAACCTATACCCCCCCCAAAAAAAAAAAACAAAGCAAAGTAACATACACCCCTTTTAATCTGTAAGTGGAAATGGACACACAGGAGTACACATATTTATGAGGTGATACACACGAGCACACCTGAGTGTGACAGCAACCATCATCTAGCACCCTAAGGTTGGCCCTGTGCACCCTCTTGGCAGAGGTGCCGATTCCTGCAGCTGGAGCGAACAGCTGAAAAATGCACCTGACACTCGACACGTGCGCACGGTCAACAGATATTACGATGACGCCGTCGCAACGAGCCGCCGGATCGAAGGCACCTCCGAGGCGCTGATTTGCCTCGCACGCCGGCGAGTGTAAATACGCAGGGGAAATATGCAGAGACGTGTGAAGAGCTTCGGGAATTTCTCCCTCTCTTTTTTTTTCCTCTCTGCTGGATATGGAAAGTTTGTGAAACGGACGCTGGGGCAGAGAAACATGGAGAATGGGTTGATTACAATCCTTCTTAACATTTTCACAGACAAACATGCAGAGATGACACTATTTTTAGATCGACAGTGTGTGGTTGAATGACTACTCAAGCTAGCAAGTTGAATTGGATTTCTCACTCTTTTGCAATTACACAGTAGGGGGGATATAAAGGCACGGAGTACTCACACCCTTGCTGTCCATTCTCTGGTTTCAAACGTAACAGAAATTATCATCTTCAGCCTATCACACTTGCTTCACACCTACTGAAATAGAGACAATCGTATCGGGATACAATCACACACAATATAATGCCAAAGTGCTAATGTCCTCAAAACACATTAAGCACATGTGAGAAAAAGTGTGATCAGGATGGGAGAGGGGAGGTCATCACCCACTGAAAGTTCAGGTAACACAAAAACCACAAAACCTTATCACCATTTCCCAACCAGCCACCCCCCCCCCCCCCCCCCAACAAAGTAGACAACTGCTTTGGAAGTAGGGGATGGTGTACATTGTTAACATGTTGAAAAGTCCCTCCTCCTTCTGATCAAAATGAGAGAAATTTTCTTTTCCAACAAATATCTACCATGAACATGTACTTAATCATACATTTATTTATTTATTTATTTATTTATTGCATATATATATCATACAGGTACATACTTTCAAATGTCTATATACACTGCACATGCATACATTTTTTCTCATGATATAGAATTACACCTATTCTAAAGTTTTCTATTCAGCTGCGAAGTATTTTGAATGAACAATATGTCACTTAACAGCGGAGAGAGATACCAAAGCGTTCAGCATTTTGACTGCCACCTTAAAATGTCTACACCCTTGAATGTGTATTTGAGGGGTTTTTTAATAGATATATAGCACCATTACAATGCCGTTCATCATTATTATCATCATCACATAATGGACATATATATATGTTGATATCAAATTGGTCACAAACAAGTTTAAAAAGGTCACTATTTCTATCTTTGAGTGGTATGCAAATTTACCTGGTGTTTGCATGTAAGTGTGTATGTGCACAAGTGCTAAACTTCATACACTACAAGTGTACATATTACAACGTACACTTTATGTATGTCTGTATGTACTGTATACAAACACACACATATAGTATGTGCATTCGTAGTCATAAATTTTGGAATATGTATTGTGTATGTGTGTACATGTGTATGACTATCACTTCATACCACACTGGGACTGAAAAAGGCCCCCCCCCCCCCCCACCCATCTATAGCCTCATTAAGGTTCCTGCAGTATTAGAAATAAGCAAACAGCTCTAATGTATCAAACTCAGCTCCCAGCTAAAAGGCTTCCTGTTATTCCTCTCTAATGCTCATCCAAAATAATGTTCCTAATGTTACAAGTCTCTACTATCCCTCCGTTTCTGATTGACTCGCGCATGACTGGGTAGGCAGAGATTTCATCAATAGTCCGCATTATGTAAAGTATGATAGATGAAGCTTTTACACCTACAGGCAGCTCACTCTCCTTGCTATCAATCTGCCGGTCCTCTTTTCTGTTTTTTTTTTTCTCCCCCAACTTTGTACAAATTGTACCATTCATCATCCTAAACACTGCATAAAACACCTGTCAGCCCGTCAACAATAGACCACTTAATGTTTGGGTTTTTTTTTTTTCACTTTCTCCCACTTCACAACTCCATCTCGTCAATTCACACACACACTTGGGAAAATCAATCGCCCAACTAATGCGTGAAAGATGTATTGTTTTACTGACGGCAATAACAGATTTGTGCAACTCTTTTTTATGTAAAAAAGAAAATATCAAAGATCATATATTTGATGGCAGGTTTTTGTGAAAAGGAAAAAAATATATAGACCAAGTTTTCAATATTCATATAACAATGGCACTATTTTTCTTGCAAGAAAACTGTTCTTATTCCCAATTCATTGGTAAGGTACACTTTTCATATTCTTTATCATTGTAGTTGTTTCATGAACTCAGCAATTCCTATGCACATGGATTTATATAAACTATATAATCAATCATTCCTAAAAAGTTTTTTGTTTTTTTTTTTTTGTTCTTTGCTTTCTTGAATGTCAGACATACAATTTGTACAAAACACAAAGTTTGATATAGGATCTAAATGCAGCATTAACGCCGAGGTATCAATTTTTCAAAATGGTACCAGTATGCTCACACATTATAGACATAATAGGCAAAGAACGAATGGAAGAGTAAATTCCAGTAAGATACTTTGAATTTGAAACAGCCAATGATATGGCATGCTGTAAAAGAGGAAATTTTCTCACAAGTAAATTTTTGCGCTTGATGGGATCCGATGAATTTGCATGTTTTTAATACCACAGAATCAAAATATGACACTATACAAAAAGCAAAAAAAAAAATCAATATGATGATTTTCAGGCTAGTCTCGTGTCATGCAAACAGTGCACACACAAAAAATTACTCAGCACGCAAAAACTGCCACATTTACACTTTATATATACATACTTTACATGTGTGTGTTTGTGTGTGTGTGTGTGTGTGTGTGTGTGCAGCAGTCAAAGTCTAATAAGCAATGGTCATTTTGACACCTGTGATCATTTACTTGTGATGGTGGCCTACAGAATATTGAACTCAAATAATTACTGCAAAACCTTGGCAACACATGTATCATACATTATACATACATCACACACACACATCACATGGACATGTTTACATACATTATATGTCTATTTGTATCTAAAACGAATGCCAAAGCAGACAAAATGTCTTTTTACAGTAAGCAACATCATACTTTATTCCACAAGGATGAAGGGTTGAAAATTTCGGATGAAAGACTTCTAAACAAATTAAGGTGCTCTCATGCTGGATTCCCACTGTCATGTGATCCGCGACACACGCCACGATTGGCCACAGTAGCTGATCGTGGAATTTTTGTTAATGTACATCACAATTTGCACCCCGATTGAAAATGCGGTCTGAATCATGGAGTAATCGCAGTGATGGTTTCAGATCTCAAGGTCAGTCGTTGCAATCGTGTTGACCGTAGACAATTTTTGTACTGTCACAAGTTTTCTACAATCATTGCAATTGCCACGATCCACCTCAACATCTGATACAATCACCATGACTACTCCACGGTTTCAACAGTAGTGCAGATTGTGATACACATAAATAAAAATGTCACAATCAACTACTTATGGCCAGTCGTGACATGCATATCGTGTGACAGTGGGAACCCAGTACTACCTATTGTGAGCTGCATTTGTTGTCAAATCACAAAACGTATTTGTATCAAAATGCACAAACAGGGGCTACAAGGTAAAAACAGTGGGTGAATGCCTGTAGCCACTCTCATCAAACCACAGCTACAGGAGCAACGTTGTCATATAGAAATCTACTGACACACACATTATTTACTGCCCAAGCCATTGGTGGAGGACTTTTATCAAGTCATTGCCAACGGCAACAGCATTTTGAAACAGTATACTCACGAAGGGTTAACAAATGGAATGGATCAAGGACAGTGCGAGTCTCTTGCGTGCGGATCCACAATGAGAGGTTCGGGCACCCGACAGCTACAACACGGCCCCTGGCTAACCGCCTGCTAGAGTTTCCGAAACCGAATATTTCTCGATATTAAGCGGTGTGTCATTCCACTGGCATAGCTGCTAATCCTAAATCCTAACTAGAGGGAAATTTTGAGGCACCAGTGAAAGTGTAAAATTAAGCACAAAACGTTATGTGAAAAAATTGCTGGAGTCATAGTCAGAAAATAGATGACCATCAGCATAAGATGTGAAATCTACAGATCTATGTGATAGAATAGGAGACCAGTCTGGTGGAGTCTGTTACAACTTACATGTATTTCACAAACTTATCGGTAAAATTAGAAGAGTCCATGACAGAGGCATTACTCTACCAGTTATGAAAATAACTTAAAAGACAGCAAACAAGTTTGAAGTCCTCTAACCATCTTTACTATATAAGGAATTCATGAAGAATTTATGCATAGTAAGGCACAGAAGAAACAATTACATGATATTTCCATTCCTAAGCCACAGGAGTATTCTAACCCCATCAAAAGATTGGGCATATTTCATCTTCTTTATATCTTCATTATTGGGACATTCATGGCCTGTTCTTCCTTGAACTCCATTCCTGTGTTGAGACAGTTAGTGGTGATAGCTAGCCATCAGCTGTCCAATCCCACAAACATATCATAATCATAGCATAGCTGCATGGCGGAGGCGAAGACAGAGAAGTCAACCATGATGCACTGCTCCTGGCAACATCATCCTTCTACAGCTGAGAGTGGAGGAGAAGGGTGTGGGGGGGGGGGGGGAGGGGGTGAGGGGACGAGGGGATGAGGGCCAGAGGGGTGTAATAAGGTACCCCTAACTGGCCAAGCTGGCATCAACACACACCCACTTACTTGCCCCGCAGCCAGGCAGATGTTTGCATAAGAGCTGAGGAGGTGGCCAATAAAACTCCACTAAGGAGTAATTACTGGTTTAACCCACTCCCTCCCTGTGCTTAGTCCACTGCCCAACTAGCTACAGTATATCACCAGCTACAGTATATCACTACAGACCATCATGTACCAACACTCTCGTGGAATCAGTCTGTTTCCATCATGGAACATCAGTGATGATTCTGCACTTTAAAGGACAAGTTCACCTTCATTAACATAAGGATTGAGAGAATGCAGCAATATTAGTAGAACACATCAGTGAAACTTTGAGGAAAATTGGACAATCGATGCAAAAGTTATGAATTTTTAAAACTTTTGTGTTGGAACCGCTGGATGAGGAGACTACTAAGGCTCGTGATGTCATATGAGTACAACAGTATAAAGAAAATGTAAAGAAAATTCAACATATTTTTACTTTTTTCGCATAATAAAAGAGCACTTGACTTGCCTCTTTCTAGAGGCAATGGGAATAATTATTACCCATAACATATGTCAGTAACGAGTCAAGGGAATGTGTACTTTTTTCAAAAGATGAAATTTTGTGAAATTCTCTGTTTATTTTCCTTATATTGTTGTACGCATGTGACATCATACACTGCCGTAGTCTTCTCATCCAGCGGTGACTGCACAAAAACTTCAATAATTCATAACTTTTGAACGGATTGTCTGATTTTCCTCAAATTTTCAATGAAGTGTTCTACTAATATTCTACATTCTCTCAATCCTTATGTTAATGAAGGTGAACTTGTCCTTTAAATGCTAACAATGCATGTAATACCAACTAGTGATGTAGATTGCAATCACTTGTACAAACTAGCTAAATATATTGTAGATGTATGGATTTTTATTGACTCTTTCAACCTCCCTCGGGGTATGACAGCGCAAACATGAAGTGCAAAAGTGAAAAAAAACAACAACCAAATTTGTGAATAATGTTATCAATTCACAGTACTCCAATTGGTTTCTGCACTATGATATGATTTTTTAATATTATATTTTGGGTCCACAATCTAAAAAAACAACAACTACTGAACCATTTCTGTGTGAAGTCTGATGTGAAGAAAATAGAGCCTTCTCTTCTGTTGCGCCACGTCTGTGGAACTCTCTACCAGTCCCGCTTCGGAATTGCAACAGCTAGCCTCAATACCTTCAAGTCTGAACTGAAGACTTATCTTTTCCAGCAACTTTGTGAATGATGTGTGACACACTGTGGGAGCCAGGCGCCTTTGAATGTTTCTATGGATAAATAGCGCTATTTAAATTACATGCTGTTTCATCATCATCATCATCGTCATCATCAAGTCTTCAATGTGAGGTTATTGCAACTCAAGAAATATTTGATCTGGGGGATGCAAGTTTTTAGTTTTGATTTCATGTCAAAAAAGGGGGAGAATTGAGGAGAGATATGTGTGTAGTTTAATGGAAGAAATAAGGGGCCATGACAACACAGCCTTTACTTAATTGGCTTTTGAGGTTCCTGCCAATAACACTGTTTCTTGGACACATATGAAACTGATTCAAGAACTTTTTTTTTTCACCTGAGGACAGATTCTGATGAAACCCCATTCATTCTGCTTGTCTGACTTTACTTCACCTTTTGTGTGCTATGGGTGTTGATTGCCACAGAAAACCACATAGTGCTGAACATACTGTCCAACATTCCTGGCATTGAAATGGTTAAAGGGATGGTATACTTTTGAGGAGATGGGGATACAACTTTTCTCATTTTGCAAGATGATTAGAGACCACTTCTGTGAAATATGAAAGAGCATACATTTCTAAGAGGAATTCAAAGTTCATTTGAAGAATATCAGGTTTTGAAATGGCTAAGATAAAAGGTGGGACCTCCTTCCATTATACTTCATTGTTTTTGGATATATCAGCCATTTCAAAACAGAATTTAATCAAATAAACTTGGCATTCCTCCAAGAATTGTATGCTCTGCAACATTTCATAAAGTGTTTTCTGGCAAGTATCTCTCAAAAAGTTAAGATCTGAATCCCCATCTCAACCAGAAGTATACCATCCCTTTAATTTGGGAAGGCTAATTTGGGCACAAAGTGGAATGGCACTTTAAGGAGAAACAAGCTTTGATGGACATAGACGTATGGATAAATAACATTTATATCATAAAGACAGTATTTCTGTTGAAGGCAACAAAATATGTCGGGACACATTCATGTGAGAAACTGTCAGATGTTTTAACTTCCTTTCAAGACGCACAGAACGGTGGCTCCATGACATGTCACGCCTTGGCACTGCATCGACGATGCCTGCACAGCTTGTCTCTGGCTCAGACGTAACCGAGATGTAACACAAGCTCAGCCACCGCATTTTTAAAGCGTATCAAGTCTCGCCGAGTCCGGAAATGACCCAGTAATAGTCTCTCATGCTCAGACACAGTATTGAAATGACAAACTAATCCAAGAAGTAACACAGTCAGCCTGATTAGGGTGAAAGTACAAGTCATCAATAAAGATATCTCATGTATTTTAGTGTATTATGAAATGTGATAATTTCCTTGTGTCAGTGAAACTACTATGAAACCAGCAAATTTAGACAACATTTATACTGTGATAGTATGCCATCACTCATTGCTTCATCTGTCATCAAATTGTGCAGTAAACATTCCGTTAGCCTCACATCAAGAGCTGTGGACTTGAAATTATGGGGCAGTTCAGATGCACATAGTCACCACATCCTTGCACTCTAACCTTTCCAGCAGCAAAGCTACACAGCATGTTAATCCTCCGTAAGATGTGGAAATAGTATAGGAGTGCATAGATTACAGAGGCCTGCTGTGGAATAATGCCTGACACAGCAAGATTAAAACATATATGTTTCTTGCTTTAACACACTCCCTACGGGAACCTGGATAGACCTGTGCAGAGTCTATTGGATTTTACAATCTCTACAGGAACGGGTTAATGAATGTCTAACATGCTTTGAACGTGCAGTTTTATGGGGAAAATGTGTTAGCAAGGGTACAAGAATCAACTTATTTCAGACTAATCATGATAAGGACTATAGTATACCCTAAGTGAGATTGTTCCTACATCTGTCCAAATGTAAAGGAAAGAAAAATTAATGAGATTTAGTTTGATCTTAGTGCTGTAAAATTACCAGAAATAAAAAAAAGATTCAAGTGTTTTCTACCAATATAGTCTCACAAAAGAAAAAAAAAAAACAATTTAAGTGTGAGAGACATGACAAAAAAAAATCTTATGATCTTGTGAAAACTTCAAATACTCTGGTAACTAGCAGAGCAATCTTGGAGTTTGTGCAATTGACCATCCAGAGTAAGAACATTGGTGTGGGTTTTTTGTTTTTTTTTTTTCAAAGCTAGAATTCCCTTGGACCAGACTCTCCTGGAACTTTGACAAAGAAAACTTCAAATATGCTGGAAGCTAGAAAAGCAATCCAGGATTTTGTGCCATCCGCCACTCAAAACAAGAATAAGCATGTTCTATCAAAGCTAGAATTTCCTTGGATCAAACTATAGCCTGAAACTTTGACAGGGAGAACTTCAAATACTCTGGTAGCTAGCACAACAACTCTGCTGGATTTTGTGCAATCCCCCATTCAGAACAAGAACAAGCATGTTCTTTCAAAGTTAGAATTTCCTATCCAGAGCTTTGAAGAGCCCGAAAACTTCATATAATCTGGTAGCTAGCAAAACAATCCTGGATTTTGTGCTTCAGATATCTACCATTCCACACATGACTAAGAATGATCTATTAAACCTACAATTTCTTAAGACCACACTATCATAGAGATTTGAAAAGGAATACTTCAAATACTCTTGTAGCAAAGCAATCCTGAACATCAAAATGACACAAGAGGTATTGGTAAGCCTAAGGCTATCAGACCACTTATAATGCAGTTATCTGATTTCCAAGTTTGACTGACAGCAGCAGACTAAGAAAACATCTAAAGTTATGAAATCAAATTGCAAGAATTTGATGAAATTAGCCTGGTTTGCATCCCTGAGATTGTACACAGAAAATTGTGAGGGGCTAAAATGATACAAATGAACAAACACATGAATGAATGACAAAAAAAAAAAACAAACAAACAAACAAATTTAAGCTATTACAGCCATTTCAAAGACAGTTAAAGGGATGGTACAGTATTGGTGGAGATGAAAATTGTCCTTCAACTTTTTCGTGATAGACCAAGAAAACACTTATAAAGAATACAATTCACAGCACATCACAGGAAACAAACACCGCACAAGATATGGAACAGTATTGTTGTTACAATATGGATACACTCTATCACTGTATGGTAACTGTTGTTTTTAGTTTGTTGTAGCTGCAGTAAGTATTATCACTATTTCTCATGACTGTCATTATCATCAACACAATGGTAGCAAGCAGAAGAAGTGACAAGGGCGGTAGTATATCACAAGGAGCACTAAGAGTGTATGTGTGGAATCACTAGTGGTAGATCAAATCTACTCTACCTAAAGATGTTCGAGTATCCATAGTAACAAGTCTACATATTGCAAATGACGAAGTAAAAGAAGTATTCATAGCTGGAGTTTTCAATAGTATTTACAAGTAATAAGTCTTGATTATTCCCTGTGTTTCCTATCATTGCCAGATACAGATCATTTGTAAGTGCAATCTGAGCAACTATATGAATGTTACTTTCAGTTACAAAAACAATCTTTACAAAAATGCCTCAAAAGCATGAGTTGAAAGTTGAAACACCATGCAGTTTTTCACTGACATCAAAGCATTGAACTACAGGTACCATAATGTTCACTAGACTAATTTCCTTCAAAATAATGCAAGATTCTTTCAAACTATTTGGCAGAAGCCATTTGTAGAGGAGAAAACATCCATTGCATGTATGAATATATGTGTGTGTGTGTGTATATATATATATATATATATATATATATATATATATATATATACATTTGCTAAAACTGATCTATTTATTTCTTAATTTATGAATATTCAATAATATAATATGACAATGAGCAACTAAGTAGAGGTGGATTCAAGACATTATGATTTGATTATTATCATTATCAATATCATTCTTGTCATATGTTTATATCATACATAATTGTTATCATTTGTGAATGTGAATTTGATGTCCCATGATGGAGGCCACAGCCATAGAAAAGGAGGCCACAGACCTCATTTTACGGCTAGCCAGACTAATTCACAAATCACATGCCCGTAATTGCGACACAGCACCACCTCGAAGAGATTCCAAATCAAATTAACCCTGACATGTCTTCTTCTTCTAGCTCCCTCGCTTGGTGGAGAGATTAAAATTTTACGAGGAGAAAAAAAAAATCTGCATCTTGTTGCTAACTATCCTGCAACGCGCGATGTTCACCTGACATGCAGACCCTGAATTTCACCATCTGCTAATGCATGCATCTCATCAAAGCACCCATCCAGAAGTAGGAAATTTGATTGATATAACTACTCGGCATCAGATTCAGAGGAACAATTTCATATCTGGCTCTGATATGACCTTTCCCAAAATCCTTTTGCCAAGCTTACAGTATGATATTTATCATATGGAAGTATTACAGCTTCAAGTTCTTCCACCAAGTAGGGCCTAATCAAAGTACAGACAGTTCAAATGGTGCTTTACAGATGAAAAAAAAATATTGACTTTACAGCTACAGGTGTCATAGAGATAAAACAAAAGAAAGTTTGGACTTTTGTAAAAGTTGTGCACACAAGCACGACATTAGTATTATTTCTTTTTTTGCATGCCTACATAATATTGCAAATGATGCTTTCAAATTCATCTTGTAGCTTCACAGCAGTTTTAATTGAAAACCTTTTTAACAATTTATTTTTCATCTATCATTATGTAACATTCATTTTGATAATGAACTTGTAGGTTAATCTCAGTTCAATCTCTGCAGAGTAGCACGCAATATATTCAAAATGCTTACATAACGAAATATGAACCCCTTATTTTGACCAATGAATCCAAAGCCGACATGCACTTTGATGTCCATGTTTTTCACATTATGTTTTGGACAAAATGTAACAATATATTTTGGACAAAATGTAAAAAGACAATAGCCGGGTTCACACGTACACCAATTAGCGGGATACAAATCTCGAGATTTGCATCGCGATCGTCATCCCGAGTTTTTTGCACATGTGGACAGAAAAAACCCGAAAATTAGCGGGATAAGCATCGCGATGCTAATCCGAAGAAATCTTGCGCTGGTTCGTCAATTAGCGGGTTAATTGGCCCCGCGCTGGTACGTGTGAACGGTCGGGACTAGAATCTCGAGTTTTCATATCCCATCATGCAATGCGCACATCACAACAGCGAGGCCTCTGCGAAGAGGTCCTTCACCTCTTTGCCGCACCAAAACAACAGCGATCATGTTCGCTATCCCGCTAATTTGGTACATGTGGACGCTCGCAAAAAAACTTGAGATATGGATCGCGATCGTCATCCCGCTATTTTGTACGTGTGAACCCAGCTATTGTTGCATGCATGATGTGGGATTGCACAGTAAAATAGTAAATAGTAAAATCAGTTACCTATTTGTACATGGTAAACATTGATTATTAGGTGATCCGAGTGTCCTCTCGGATCACCTTCTGTATCTCTACGGATTCTTTGTTCTTCTTCTTCTTCTTTCTTTATTTCTGGACAAAAGTTGTGTATCTACGTACTCAGAAAGTTCTCACAGTATCAATTTCAAACTCATACCATATATGTATCATGTCCCAAAGACGAAAAATTTTATAAAATCATAGTGATCAGTCGACCGTGACGTCACTATGACGTCATTATATGAAAACACATTTTCATCCATATCTCATTAATGGAATAGAATTCTTCAATGAAATTTACGTCACATATACTTTAAGTCAAGCGGATTCTACTCATATTGTCAAAATTCATATTTATTTTAGAACGCGCGCGTACGCGCGCGTTGAAATATTTGCATGCTCAAATCGAGCTCAAAATCTTTTTGCACACGTTTCAGACCATTTGGAGTATTTTTTGAAAAATTGAAAAAATTGGACGGACGCGTACGCGCGCGCACATATACGCACGCACAGCTCATATGCAATGAAAATTTTCCGTTTTTTCACTTTGATCGGATGTGTGAAATGTCAAAGAATATTTCTACCAAGTTTCAAGTCAATCCAACTCAAAATGACGTCATACGGGTCCGTCAAAGTTGAAATTCCGCGCGCGCGTCAATGGCGATATACAGTGCAACAATGCCAAAAAACTGCCAATTTTAAATCCAATTTTACTCGTCAGGATGGACGGTGACCCCCCATTTTTTTTACATATTCTGAAAGCTGATGAGTTGTACATGTCATTTCATGGGTTGGCAATGCTGGAAAAATGATTAAAATATATCAAATTTCTTAATAAAGTAAAAAAAGTAAATTTTCAAAATGACGTCATCAAATTTCAAATTCATTCAAGCATATCTCACTTATTTTTTAGTTGATTTTCGTCCAAATTTCAATATGTTGTAGCTCATTAAATGGTCTTTCCGATAAATATTAACAACAATTTGATTGGATGACGGCATCACCTCGTAAAAAGGGATTAAAAGTAACATTGTTAAATTTGACCAGTTTACGTGTTATCTCTATGGGAGTGCAGTTTTTCTGGAAATGAAAACTGACATGACTATGTTTATCGAGCACTAGCTCACTTATGCTTCGGTGAATTTCTCCCATATTTTAGTATGTTGTAGCTGAGACTTTGGGCTATCGTGAGTGTGCCCTTCGTTTTTTCATACGGAGTCGGCATCATGCCCAAACACTTGGTTGAAATTAAAGCTTATCTTCCATGTATTTTCATATTCCTTTCTTTCTGCAACTTTCTTTGCAATAACTCAAGAAAAACAAGCTCTATCAGCCCAATATTTTGCACATGTTTAGTTTATGTCACGTACATTATTTCATAAAATAACAACTACTTGATCGGGCACCTTCTTGGGTATGTAAATTACGGTCAAAGGTCAAAAATGTTTCATCCTGTATCTTGGTGAATACATGTCTTATCTTTCCCATATTTTGCATACGTAAAGACCATGTTACAAGAATCATTTCACAAAATAACCACTTTTTGCTCAGACGCCATCTTGTCTGTGCAAAGTAGGTCAAAGGTCATATGTACTTCTTTCTTTATCTTCATTATGACGTGTTATCTCTATGGGAGGGAATTTTTCTAGATGTGAAAATTGACATGATTGTCTTTATCGACGACTAGCTCAATTACCCTTCGGTGAATTTCTTCCAGATTTTAGTATGTTGTAGCCAATGTAATACTCTTTAAGTTTTGTTCAATCAAAGTTTTAATCGGATGATGTCTTCACCTCGTGAAAATAGATATAATGTAACCTTGTCAAATTTAACCAGTTTACGTGTTATCTCTATGGGAGGGAATTTTTCTGGAAATGAAAATTGACATGACGGTCTTTATCGAACACTATCTCACTTACTCTTCTGTGAATTTCTCCCAGATTTTAATATGTTGTAGCTCACACATTGGGCTATCGTGACTATACCCTCCATTTTTTCATACGGCGCCGATATCACGTCAAAAAACTTGGTTGAAATTATACTTATCTTCGATGTATTGAGATATTTCTTTCTTTCTGCAACTTTCTTTGCAATGAGTCAAGAGAACCAGCCCCTATCACGCCCTTATTTTGCACATGTTTAGTTCATGTCACGTACATTATTTCATAAAATAACAACTACTTGATCAGACACCATCTTGGGTATGTAAATTAGGGTCAAAGGTCATACATGTTTCAACCTGTATCTTGGTGAATACATGTCCTATCTTTCCCATATTTTCCACACGCAAAGACCATGTTACAAGAATCATTTCACAAAATAACCACTTTTTGCTCAGATGCCATCTTGGCTGTGCAAAGTTGGGTCAATGGTCAAATATACTTCATTCTGTATCTTCGTTATAGTGTATACCGAATTTGGTACCAAAGATGGCAGACCTGACTCTCTTTTCTAAATGGGAATCCAAACATCACACGGCCAATGTCTCTAAACACAGATGAAACCTATATGGTCATGCCTATTGCGATCAGGACTCGAATCATCGATTAAAACAAATCGGATCACCTAATTTGTCAGTCTTGACAAATTCCAAGTCTAGTTTCATTGCTGTCTCTATGATTTAAAAAGAAAATCCATGCAAAAATATAGTGAAAACAAAAATATAAACTGTATTTAGTTACAATCATTCCCGCTCAGATTGAATGTTGCATGTGACATAAACTGTGAGTGCTGACAGCAAAATTCAATCCCCACATAAAGATATTTACATGCACCTGAACACCATTCTCAGGTTTACTATTCAAGCACATTTAATCAACAGGTAAGATGCAACATTTACATGATATATTTTCGCACAATACACCAACTGCACTGTAAACACAATGAAAACACTGAAATGGAAGGAATCATGAAGCAGCTGTTTCCAAAATGCAGAAATGAGAAGTCTCCATTACAGAGATTACTTTCCTCTAACATCATATAGGCCCTACACATCAGCTGCAGTGAAAAAAATTCATGCCTGCAAAGATTCCATTTCTATCAGGCCTGAAATTTCCATTTCATCACTAGAGACACCTCTGTATTTTTCTTCAATCAGTGCAAACCAGAAATAGATTGGTAAAAAAAAAGGATATATAAAATGCCTGAAAAGACACCTGTAGGTAGTGCACATATGGAAAAGCAACATAGGAAAACCCACAGACGCATGGGCCAAGGGGTGGAGGTTGCCATTTGCACAACCTCAAAGAGTAAACAGAGAAATTTTGTTTGCCAAGACGGGAAAAAAATCCTGGTCGGACATGACACAGCCAATAGTCGCTCCCAGCATGTGACAGAAACCTGTTGTCTATCTTTGATGATACCTATAAAGGTAATGTTCATTTTTTATGTGTAGGCTCCCACAGCAAAACCATACATAGTGCGTATCTCTCGGACAATGATAGCCTAATTGCACATCAAAACTACTGAACTATCATATTCGTCAAATTATTTGATTTTGGTCCTGATGTAATGGGTACTTATAACTTTCTAATATTTCATCTAATAGCAATCTTGTGACACAATTCCATATCAAATTACATTAATGTGAAAGCAACTCAGTTACATTCAGATAATGCAGTATATCCACAACAATATGATTTGAAAAACAATGATACTGCCAAACTTCAATGAGACACAGTTGTCAATCCAATGCAATAGATGCCAATTGTTACTATGAGCCTTGCAGAATGCTATAATGTCCATTATCTAACTATCTCTCCATCTACACACCCATCTCTCTCTCTCTCTCTCTCTCTCTCTCTTTCTATCTATATACCACAGAGATTATGTATACTGTAAAATACCAAAATAATGGCCAATAGAAAAACAGCAACACAAGATCAGAAGTTAGCTAAAAAACTTCACTGAATTATTAATAGGAAACAGTTAAAGGGTGTGTACAGTTCTGGTCGAGGTGAAGATTTAGCTTTTAACGTTATGTGAGATATTCAGAAACCACTCTATGAGATGTCAAAGAGCATGCGGTTCTAAGGGGTATCAAAAGTTTATGCGATGAAAATCGGTTTTGAAATGGCTGAGATATCCAAAAACAAGGTAAAACAAAGAGATACCAATAAAGTTGGGGCATGTCGCCTTTTATTATTAGCACTTTTTTGGATATCTCGGCCATTTGAAAACCAATTTTCATCAAATAAACCTTGAATCCTTCTTAAAATTACATGCTCTTTCATATTTCATAAGAGGCTTTTCATTATCTCACTTAGGAATGTTCAAAACATGAATCCCTACCTCAACCAGTACTGTACAGTCCCTTTAAGGCCCTTAATGCCATTTTCTTCACCTTTTATTGACATGATGCATAGAAAAGGAATAAAGCAGACAATGTAGAAAAAAAAAAACAAGTTTCTCAAGGGTTTCTATTTCATTGCTACATTATATACATAAAGAAATGATGTGAACATGGCTATTCATGTGCATGATCTATGTGTGTTCATTATGTGGATAATTCATTTGTATCAAAATAGGTCATGATAATGTTATAATCGCATCTGGATTGAAGACTAGCTCCACAAAGACAGACACACAGTTGTTTCACTGAGAACCAAAATCAATACACTGACCTCTAAAGGTATATCTCAGCGCAGAGTGCCCGGTTATAAACCCTGACCCTGAGGGTTGCAAAGTGTAGAAATAGAGCAAATGGCCCTAAATCATTCAATAGATGACCATCATCAGGTCAGTTGAGCACCTTGCTCCTATCAAAGATGTGGCACATAACTTTCTGCATTATTGTCATATGTGTTGCTGTTGTTGTGGTTTGTCTGCTTGTTTCTGGTTCCATGCAGCTAGTAGATCTATCAATACATCATGTCCATTGACACATTATATAGATGATGACTGGCGGTGGGGAGGGAACATACCGAATGTTCCACCCGAAGGATTTGAAATGCTATTTAGGGAGGTTATAAGTCCCGAGACAAAGTCGAGGGACTTATAGCCTCTCGAAATAGCATTTCAAACCCTGAGGGTGGAACGTTTGGTACAGGTATGTTCCTGACAACAAAAGTCATCATCTGTTATATTATATGGGTTAGTCGAATACGTCAACGTCAACCACCAGCACAATGCACTTGATCGCTCGCGCAGAGCCAAATTCACTGTGCGCGTGCGGGTCCTAGGCCTTCTGTCATTTGTTACGTGAAAATGTTTTCCCAAAGGAGAACATTACAAAAATGTTCTGCCCATGGGCGAACATAACGAATGTGCCTCCATCACGTGACTGTGTTTAGCCAATCACTAACCGGTATTTGACTAACCCATTAAATATTATACAGATAGTGCATGCTCTATGATGCACTATACTGGATTAGAGAACGACAAATACTAAATGATCCCGAGTGCTGTTTTATTTCACCGAGGCCGCACGAGGGATAATTTAGTATTTGGAGTTCTATATTCCAGTACTGGTGCATCAATAGAACATGCACTAATTGTTATAGTAAATAGGTTCCTCGATCTACATGCACTTCCGTAGGTCTAGGCCCTAATTTAGATCTAACAAGACTCACCGTACCGCCGGCACTGCACTTGTTTGTACGCAGAGTTAACCGCAACCTACCGTAGGTTACGTACACAGCGTGCGATACACTAGTACAGCCGTGTATGCGTATTGCACATCACAGAGCAGACTCGCTTATAAGCTCCTACATTCAGAGCTCTACGCGCGCATACGTTGAAATGCTTGGCCTTGTCTTACTACGTCCCTCGGCCCTCCCTAGGCCTTGCGCGAATCTCTTCGTACATAAAGCGTAGGCACGCACTGTAAGCGTTATAGTGGCACGGTCGTGCCACTATAACAAAATTTTTGCGCAATCACGTGATGCTATCCAACCAATCACAACGCAGATTTCACTCTACCTATTTACTATAATTCATTAAGTCTTCTCACCAAGTATTTACTGGAAATGAATCCCGTCATGTTAATTGCAGAAAATTAACATTTTTAGTCAAAATGTTCAGGGGGGAAAAAAAAGGAGCAATACATCCCACAGATTTGATAAGTATTACTGCATGCATGTGTTATGATCAAGCAACAAGCAAATATGGCTCTACTAATTCGTCGACGACCATCCGAACCGTCGTATATGTCAAAATTCGGTAAATTTTTCGAATTTCAGATTTTGCCGTTTTAAGAAAGCCCAGCACACACTCTTTCTACTCACAAAATTTTGGAACCAGATTTTGTGTTTTTAACAGAGAAATTTGATATACGTCATTTTGCCTGAACGCGAATTGGCTGAAGGCGTTCATCCGAACCGACGTATCGCTATACGTCGGTTCGGGTGGACGCGAAACTTCGAGCCGCGTTCAGAGAAGGTGTCGTATCGCCCCTGATCAGCCAGAACTGGCAGAAGCAGACGATGGAGCGTCAACTGGACCCTCCCCAGGACCGGTGAGTTTTATTATGAGTAGCTATGAAATCATGCGATTTCAATTAAAATGAACAGACCCAAGCAAGTTCTATCCATAAGATTGTCACTTGTCAAGATAAATACGCAGATTGTCGTGGGTTTCCCCAAATATTTCGTCGTGTTGTTAGGTGTAGTCCTGTGTATATATAAATATGTGGGTACAAAGGGATACTCTAGTAGGGTCTAAAATCATAGACCCTTACTAATCTAGAAGAAAACAACGTTCACAATGATCTCATTGAGTTGGCTTTATGTGCTTATGGTCCATATATGGACCTCATACGTAGTGGGTGTGGGCAATGCCAAACTGTGAACACTTCAGGGTGAGTTGCTTGGGAATTACCACAAAAAGTACGAGATTACTAGACGAGTCTAACAATTAAGTTACGTAGTCACAGCCAACAATTTAGAGCCGCTAATCGCTGGTTCATCACTGAGTGTAGGACCCTAGAGTTCTGATGATAGGTTCTACTTACTTATATTTTTATGGCCGATTGAGCCCCAAGCTTGCAAACACACACAAAGAAAAACACCCAAATCTGAGTGTCATGTATCTCATGTGAATTTGCCAATGTAAGCCAAGGATCTAGTAGTAGAAGGGCCTAGTATAGGCTATACTGGCTATAGTAAAATGAACGATTATAAATTACCAACGTCTGTAAATTCATCTGATACTAGGATTCCTAGGACTCTAGGAGTAGGATTAAATTATGCTGGCCCATAAATACATGTGTGTTGTTCAGAGATCTAGCCAACTGCAAATGCTTTGTACGGTACCGGTACTGAGTATGAATTTTTATCGCATGCATTTTTATGTCGCTGTGAGTGCCAAGTCTCCATAATATTGAAATCACTGCAATGAAGCCTTTAGTGTGTTAAGAGGCCAGAGGGCAGTACTTGAGTAAGCCCCTCCTGTGATATCTAATAGTAATACGTTGATGTTCTCCAATTAAAATATATAAATTGAGGTCTTAATGCAATGTTCCAATTGTCAGATCTAGCCAAGCTAGGCTATAGGTGCCCACACATTCTAGAGAGTAGTTTTGCAGTACCATAAGCACAGGGGATCTTCGCCCTCTATACGTTTATAATATGAGTTGAATTGTGCTTTTGCATTTTTATGATCAATGTACAAATGGACCACTAGATAGGCTTGAGGTAAAACATTTCTGCTAAAATTTAAAAATATATTTTTAATACAATTGTAGTGAATGTTTTTGTTTTTGTTTGTTACAGCTCTTTGTCCTCAGGGAAACCAACAGATGTTGAAGTCCTTTGGGACAAAGATGGTACAAGGAATACCGTAGCTGTTGATCAGCTGAAATTCAGGAAGGGCATGCTTCCCACGACTTGGAGTTCGTGTGTCAAATGCGATGGCACAGGAAACTGTGGAAAGGCAGAGTTACTGCTGTGTATGGGGGAAAGAATTCTGAAAGCAGTAGCGATGATGGAAACACAAGCACCGCAGACAGCAGTGACGAAGATGATACTTCTGATTATGACGATGATGACAGCATTTACCTGGCGAAATTAGGTAAGATTGTGCGCACACAAACGAATACATACTTGTAGTAAAAAGTATGGACAGTATATAGTGTGTGTGTGTGTTTATTCAATGCCTCTAATAACTTCATAACTGTGCTGCAATGCTAGAAGTAGCTTACTCCATACTGTATGAATGCAATGAAGTAGTGCCTGGTATATAAGGTTTTCATGGTGTCAACTCATAGACAGCACAACCTGGTATACCAAGTTTTCACAATAAAGACGTGAGCGTGTACTTGTGTAGCCTTAATTCATGTTTATTTGTGTTATGCTTACAAAAAAAAAAAAACTTTAATGAACAGATTAGACCTTCTATCAGTTTCTTTTCTTTTTCTGTGTCACATCTGCTTGTATTTTGTGTTAGTTACTTTTTCCAATTTCATAATGCCTTGTTTTGCTGCAAAACTGAAAATCTATGTGTGTTGCCAGCAAGGCTGAGTTTAAAGAATTTTGGCTTACTGACCCCATTCGGGTGCCCTATACGTAACAAAAGAGTTTGTAAGCCTATCAGCAAATGCTATTTTTGTGCCTCACTTCCAATGATGTTTTTGTATTCTTCATAAGCACATGCAATTGACTGTGGAAAGAGGATGCATGTACCGCTTGACTGCTTTTGCATTTAATGCAGATCACCACAGTCTGTCAGATCTCTGCTTATGGGCAAAATTAAAACTCTTTTTTGTGGACATTTACATAGGGCTATCTGAAAATGTGGTATTAAAAGGTTAATCTTAATTTTAAAAAAAAAAATCATCTTTAAAAAAAAAATAGGATAGTAACAGTGTAAAATGTATGCACTATGTATATTTTGTTTTCCTCATTTACAGTTAGCATCAAAAAGGACATCAGCTGCATTCTAGAGATACCAATGCTAGTATTGAACAGTGAAGGAGAACCGTTAGATCCATCCCAGCAGAATGTCAGCTCTGACCAACTTCTCAATGGTGAGTGTTTGTAAAGCCTTAATCTTGTTCAGAAACCCAAGCAGATATGGTTGAATCAATCTTGTTGGAATATCAATTAGTAATCCGGATTAAATTATGCTATTGCTGTCATATAATAGCAAATAAAAAGAATGACATCAACTATACACAAGCAAAGACTGTAGCATCCTGGCTACCATGTACCAGTATTTTTTGCAGTTGTCAGGGGTGGGTCAAGGAATTCTGTAAATTGGTGGGGGGGGGGGGGGGGGACACATGCACATCCTCCAGTTTTTCTCTGTTTATTTTTTGTTCAAAAAAAGGGCATCTTAAACCCCATGTGTCCCTGCGCGGATCCACCATGGGTTGTAATCTGGATGACAAAGAAATGATAAAGCCAATCTTTCAATAAATATGATTTTTAAAAAATGCAATATTTATGCACCATGTGTATTTTCTTTTTCTTTTTGTTTTCTTCATTTCCAGTTGGCATCACCAAGGACATGGACTGCATTCACGAGATACCAATACCAGAATTGAACAACGAAGCACCAGGAGATCCATCCCAGCAAAATGTCAGCTATGACCAACTTCTCACTGGTGAGTGTTTGTAAAGCCTTAATCTTGTTGGGAAACCCAACCAGATATTGCTGCATTAATCTTGTTGGGAAACTCAACCAGATATTGCTGCATTAATCTTGTTGGAATATCCATAATAGTCATTAAGATTAAATGATGCTATTGCTGTCTTATACACTTTAATAGCAATTAAAAAGGATGACATATACTACACACAAGCAAAGAATGTAGTATCCTGGCTACGATGTGCCAGTGTTTTTTGCAGTTGTCAGGGGTGGGTCCAGGAATTCTGTGAAGTTGGGGGGGGGGGGGGGACCACACGCATGTCCTCCAGTTTTTCTGTTCATTTCTTTTGTTTAAAACAAAGACAAAAATAGAGGGTATCTTACACCTGATGTGCCCCACATGAATCAACCACTGGTTGCAATCTGGATGACATGTTATCCTTCTTGTCATATTGTAGCAAATGGCTAACACACAACTGGAGAATGTAGCTTGTCTGCAAATTGTACCTGGACCTTCCAAGCAGAGTGATAATTAATCTATGAGCAATTCTCAAATGAGGATGCATGTACCGTTTGACTACTTTTGCATTAATGCAGATCACCAGTCTGTCCGATCTCTGCTGATGGGCAAAAAAACCCCTCTTGTTTGTGGACATTTAAATAGGGCTTTCTGAAAATTGTGGTA
The DNA here is from genome assembly GCA_033980235.1 of Diadema setosum. Taxonomy (NCBI): domain Eukaryota; kingdom Metazoa; phylum Echinodermata; class Echinoidea; order Diadematoida; family Diadematidae; genus Diadema; species Diadema setosum. The sequence goes on along the minus strand of CM067061.1, from coordinate 27,181,124 downwards.
TTAAAAGGTTAATCTTAATATAAAAAAGATAAATTCAATCTTTAAAAAACCCTGATAGAAACAATAAAATAAACATAGGCTATGTATACTTTGTTTTCCTCATTTACAGTTGGCATAAAAAAATACATCAGCTGCCTTCCTGAGATACCAATGCTAGTATTGAACAATGAAGGAGCACCGTCAGATTCATTACAGCAGAATGTCAGCTCCGACCAACTTCTCACTAATGAGTGTTAGCACAGCCTTAACCTTGTTGGGAAACCCAACCAGATATTGCTGAATCAATCCTGTTGGAATATCCCTTAGTAATCCGGATTAAATGACGCTATTGTTGCCATATAATAGCAAATAAAAAGAATGACATCAACTATACACAAGCATAGAATGTAGCATCCTGGCTCCCATGTACCAGTATTTTTTGCAGTTTTCAGGGGTGGGTCCAGGAATTCTGCAAATTGGGGGGGGGGGGACCACACGCATGTCCTCCAGTTTTTCTCTGTTAATTTTTTTGTTAAAAAAAGGGGGGGGGGGCATCTTAAACCCTATGTGTCCCCGCATGGATCCACCATGGGTTGTAATCTGGATGACATTTTGTCCTTTGAAAGAAATGATAAAGTCAATCTTTCAATAGATATGATTTTCAAAAAAAATGTAATATTTATGCACCATGTGTATTTTCTTTTTCTTTTTGTTTTCTCCATTTCCAGTTGGCATCACCAAGGACATGGACTGCATTCACGAGATACCAATACCAGAATTGAACAACGAAGCAATGTCAGCTCTGACCAACTTCTCACTGGTGAGTATTTGTAAAGCCTTAATCTTGTTAGGAAACCCAACCAGATATTGCTGCATTAATCTTGTTGGAATATCCATCAGTAATTAAGATTAAATGATGCTATTGCTGTCTTAAACACTTTAATATCAATTAAAAAGGATGACATAAACTACACGCAAGCAAAGAATGTAGCATCCTGGCTACCATGTACCAGTGTTTGTGTTGTCAGGGGTGGGTCCAGGAATTTTGTGAAAGTTGGGGGGGGGGGACCACACGCACGTCCTCCAGTTTTTCTGTTTATTTCTTTTGTTAAAACAAAGACAAAAATAAAGGGCATCTTACACCTGATGTGCCCCACATGAATTAACCACTGGTTGCAATCTGGATGACATGTTATCCTTCTTGTCATATTGTAGCAAATGGCTAACACACAACTGGAGAATGTAGCTTGTCTGCCATTTGTACCTGGACCTTCCAAGCTGAGTGATAATCTATGAGCAATTTTCAAATGAGGATGCATGTACCGTTTGACTGCTTTTGCATTGATGCAGATCACCAATCTGTCCGATCTCTGCTGGGCAAAAAAAAAAAATTCTTGTTTGTGGACATTTACAAAGGGCTACCTGAATTGTGCTATTAAAAGGTTAATCTTAGTAAAAGAAATTATAAAGTCAATCTTTCAATAAATATGATGGAAACAAATAAAATGTTTGTGTACCATATGCATTTGTTTTTCTTTTTGTTTCTTCATTTCCCGTTGGCATCACCAAGGACATGGACTGCATTCAAGAGATACCAATGCTAGTATTGAACAATGAAGCACCGTCAGATCCATCCCGCAGAATGTCATCTCTGACCTGCAACTTCTCACTGGTGAGTGTTTGTAAAGCACTTAACCTAATCGGGAAACCCAACCAGATATTGCTGACTCAATCTTGTTGGAATAACCATTAGTAATCCGGAATAAATGATGCTATTGCTGTCATATAATAACAAATAAAAAGAATGACATCAACTATACACAAGCATAGAATGTAGCATCCTGGCTAATATGTACCATTATTTTTTTTTGCAGTTGTCAGTGGTGGGTCCAGGAATTCTGTAAAGTGTGTGTCTTGGGGGGGGGGGGGGACCACACGCACGTCCTCCAGTTTTCTCTGTTGATATTTTGTTCAAAAAAACAAAACAATAAGGGCATCTTACACCCCATATGTCCTCGCATGGATCCACCATGAGTTGTAAGCTGGATGACATCTTGTCCTTTCAAAGAAATGATAAATTCAGTCTTTTGATAAATATGATAAAACAAATGTAATATTTATGCACCATATGTATCTTTTTTTCCTTTTTGTTTTCTTCATTTCCAGTTGGCATCACCAAGGACATGGACTGCATTCAAGAGATACCAATACACACTTTGTACCAGAATTGAACAATGAAGCACCATCAGATCCATCCCAGCAAAATGTCAGCTCTGACCAACTTCTTACTAATTATTGCTTGCCTATGGTGCCTACAGTTGTTTGTGCATGCAAAAGCAATTTAGTCTATGTATTCAAATTTTTGATAATTTATCACTCCGCACTATCTCCCCACCACAATTCGCCATGTTATGATTTGTCTATTCTATAGCTATTAAATATTCTATGATATCATAATAAGCTTTGATATTTCTTTAACAATAATTGTCATATTTTTTCGTGTGAAAGATGTACATTTAACAGCTTTATTCCTCCTTCCAAATGTGATTTGATTTCTGTAGGACCGTTGCGTAGATATTACCGTTACATCGAAATGAAAGTACAATCACAAACATGCACATAATAACAACTCAAATCATACAATGTACTTTTTTTTTAGCCCTAAGACCCGAGTTATTAGAGATTCACTAATATTAGGAGGAAGTTGGCCTTCTGCTTTAAGCCATTTCCATCTGATGAATATTTCAGAATGTTTTTCAATATAAACTGTATTTTGTACAATTTTCTCATGTTAAAATCGGTTTAACAATTGATTTAGATCAATATCTATTTAACCAAAGACATTTTGATTTGTACATTTAAAAATGTTCGAGGAAATGTAACCATTGTATTAAAGGACATGTTCATTATCCATGAATTTAAATCAATATCTATTTTACCACAGACATCTTGATCATTCTGTAAATTCAAAAATTTTTAATGAAATTTTACCATTGTATTTAAGGACATGTTGATTCCTTTTCTTTTCTTTTTGGATGTGAGATATGGATTGATTTTGAAATAAATATTGCTGCATTTTAATGCAGCCTTGTCTCAAGACTCACTTTCTTTGTTTTGTTTTGTTTTTCTCTTCTATGTACTGTGATCTCATATCGTGAGGAAATCATAATATTATGCACACTAAAATGTCAGCATATATAATTGGAAGTGAAATGATATTCATAGTACTACTTGAATATCATTTAAGTCTGTAGGACAATACACCTTTTATTATTTGTGTGAACAAGTACAATCCATGTTTGTGTGTGTGGATGTTTCTGCGTAGAAAATTAATTTGCATCTGTTTCAGAGTCCTGAACATATATACATGTATAATTATATAAAAAAAAAACAATAATGTGAGACAGACGTGTGGCTAAGTAAATTTTTTGCATGTTATTTCTGATGAGCAAGCTGATAATTGAGTTTTACCCAAATGAATGATCATGAATTATGTCTGCCATGCATGTAAGCTATAAAAGAAAATCTTTATTCATGGGTTAAAATGTACAGTATTCATCATGGCAGCTTAGAAAGAATGAAAGTTAGGTCATTACAGTCATGATTGCGACATGAATTATCACAAAGAATAGTAAGGCTTGGATGTGTGATTTTGGTTTTTGTTTACAGTATTGGAGAGTGGGAGAGAGGGTTAAAGCGTTGCAAGGGAAAGAGAAGAGGTGGAGGAGAGCAGTGAGAAGATGAAATGAGAGGAAAAAGAAGAGGCAGGCTGCAATGAAAGAGCAATAATTTCATAGGCCCCACCTCTTTCACAATACATGTATAACCACTTTTTGCGTGATACAAATTAGATACAAACTGATCAAAGATAATGTGTCCTAAACATGGAGTGGGTTTTTTGATTGTTTGTTTGTCTGTCTGTTTGTTTGTTTGTTTTTTACATCAAAGGAACTCTCGTCTGATGCCTGAAGCGTAATTCATGTCAAAAAAACAACAACAAACAAACAAACAAACAAACAAACAAAAAATCTGCAGAGGAATCTCCCCCTCCCCTACCAGTGTTTCATCATGCATGCCAAAACTAGACCTTGGACATATTTGTACTACATCTTATGAAATTATGACACAGAATAGTTGCATTCACACAAAAATATGCACGAAATCACTCGTTTTACAGATAAATACCACGTAACCATGCATATCGCATAGACGCGCGTGTTATAAGAATAGGATACGTCGGTTCGGAGATCGCACTTTCGGTACGCGCGTTCAGCAAACTGACGTATCACCCCGATACGTCAGTTCGGATGACCGCGCGTACTGAGAGTGCGATCTCCGAACCGTCGTATACCTGTTTTTCGACTCTTCCTGTGCGGAGGCCTTTCTTTTTGTGAACGTAGCATTAGTTTTATTCATACATGACTTAAAATACATATATTATACGAATCGTCTGGAATTTGCCTTTCTTTTCATATAAAAAGATCGGGAATAAAAGCAAGAAATTTCTTTACACTAGACTTCAAAGGACCACCAAACTTCAAACGCGTTTTTCTCGAAAACGTGTTTTCGCACGCCGCTGACAGATACGACGGTTCGGATGGTCGCCGACGAATTAGCCCACACATTTCTATATTCGATGCTATACTGATATTAAATTCTGTATGCTTCTCAGCTCCTGTTTTTTTTTTCTCAGAATGATAGTGATCAGCTCCTCTAATCCTCTCAGGATCACAAGTACTTCATATCAAAACTACGTCAGCATTCTTGTGCGGTGTAGCTGACAATGAAAACAAGTCATAGTAGAGTTGATGCAAATTTTTATGATGATATACAGCCATAGTAATGTAAATGTATAATAAATGGTGGTATAGAAATGGTATAGTTATGTAAATGGGGCCTCATCTTAATCAAGCTCTGCTTAATTATATTATGCAACGCAATGTCACTATGATATTGACAATTTGTATCTTATTGGTACTTTATTTCTATTAAGAACATACTTTCCATCAATTTGTCATTGTATACTTCGAGACAAGACACAGAAATAAACCTAAACCAAATATACCAAATAACTGTTTACCAATGAGAACCAGGCTAGTCCTGTTTACAGTATATGAGAATTTCAGGGTCTGTTGGGAACAGGTTAATGTGCTGACATAAAATGAGAGAAAATTTTTCATGATTAATTTTTGCAGAGCCTATTAAATCAAGTATGATTAAAATGGTTTATATTTTCGGGTAAACCTGAGGAGAGTGCATGCAGTCATGGTATTTAATGGATCATAATAAAATTGATGTGGAAATTGATACCACAGTGATACCAAAACTAGGGCAAGCCTTTTCATAATTGAACAGCATCATCAGCCAAGAACAACAGGAGAACTATCGCATTCTAAGATGTGACATAAATACAAAAAAACAAAACATTGATTTTTTTTTTTAATGAAATAAAAACTTCATGTAATCAAAAGTTGAGAGATTTATGATCATTATTCCAAAGATAGAAAAGGTATAGAATACACTGGCAAGCTTGTGGTTTTAATTGTTGATATTTTACTGAAAATGAAAATAATTCAAAATTGAAACTGCGATAAAGCCCTTCTAGTTCTCAGCCAACAATATGCTTAGTAAATCTTGGTGCTCAACAATGAGTGAATTTCTGTACATATTTAACAAAATATAATGGGGGACAGACATGGCAGCATTGTGACCACAGTTTTCAAAACTGACCCAATTTTAAATGTATCATGATATTACCTTTCTGTAGTAGCTTAAAGTATATGTATTGAACTCAAAGCAATAATCTTTTATGCCCCTGTAACTTTCTGTAGTTATCTACTGTATGTATATTGAACTCCAAATATCATAAGCCTCTTTTATGTCATCTCTCGTCAAGCTCTGAGCGCTGTTTGAGACAAATACTTTCTACACAATCAGTCTGGAATCCAAAGATGCACGGTAGATAGATGAGTAGGGGATACTAACAAGGGGAAGACAAGCAATACATGTACCTGTACACAGACAAACCACCCCATGTTACCGTGTTGTCATCAGTGCGATTAAAAGGCCTCTGGTCGACAGAAACTGAAATAGCTTCGTGTTTATAGACAGCTCTCGTCGGTTTTGATGGCTTGTCCTCTGGTAAATTCTTTCTTGACGTCACCGGACGGCATTCAACATCTGTTCCTATATGAACAAGGTTTTCCAACATGATGTCACAGGGCAGTTATTACACACGTGCGCCACGACCTGATGCCGAGCTACACAGTTGGAGGTGTGTTTACTTTGATACTCTTGACGCACTGCAAGCATGATGTACAAAGCTGCATATTTGATAAACTTCCACAATTTTCTCTTCCTTGTTCTTTGAGACAAAAGGAGGACACAGTGTTATGTCTCTACATGTATAACATGGATTGCACTGAAATCATTGGAAATTTGAGGCCAAATTTCAATTTTTCAGAGAAACTCATGACAGTACTTCATCATGGAGTTCAAAATTCTGCAGATGAAAGTGAAATTGAGACGAGTCAAAATAAAATTTGTACAAAAAACTATGATTATGGGTGTGAGAATACTGGGGGCTCATAAATGTCAGGATCAATCCATTACTGGTCTGGTTAGGTGTTTTTAGGACAACACTGTCTTGACTTCATTAACGCAAAAATCCACCCTGTATTCAATTTGTATCAAACAACTTCTTTGACTGCATTAACGGAAAAATCTACCCGGTATTCAAGTTGTATCAAACAGCTGAAGTCAAAGCAAGCAAAATAAGAGAAAGTTTCAAAAAAAAATGATACAGGAGACTATCATAGAATGTTAACAGTATATTCCTGGAACCACTCTGCAATGTATTTATGCAATTTAGTTGAGGTAAAGGTCTCGCAAGTCTCCTACTCGGTTGCATTCATATCCTACAGGGGAAATCAACCCTGACATATAGTTTTGTGGGAATAGAAGCAGAGAGATTAGAGGAACATAACAGGGAAAGTTTGAACAAATTCTAATAAAAATTGAGAAGGTTTTGATTTTTTGTTAAATTTGTGATCAACTCAAACACCAATTAGTAATACTGAGACATCACATGCGAGCTCAACCCCCCCCCCCCCCGCCCATTTCATTCATACTTTAAGATATGAAATTGTCACTTTTCCATGTACACTTATGTAAAAGTTCCAATCATAGTATGCATCCTTCCCACAATTACTGTAAATCATACTTAATAACTGCACGTAAAAAATATATTCTGTCATCAACAATGAAAAGAAGTGAGATTTTATGTGATTACATGTAAAGGATATAATGTAAGGTGAGCTCACATGCTACATCATGGAGTTGCCAATTTGTGCTTGATTGATGACAACTTCCAAAAAGAATATCATTATAACTTTTTCTTAGTTTTGATCAGATTTTGCTCAAACTTTCACTGTCCTCTTCCAATCATTTTCTACTTTCATACACACAAAATAATTTTCAGGATGAACTTCCCCTAAGTACATAAAACTGTATTTCCTCTTTTATTTTCCACATGAAATCCACAAAGGAAAAAAAAAAATCATACAAATTCTATCAACAATGGCCTAGACTCATAAAAATTTTAACAGCACTGATGACTTTGCAGATGCAAGGGTGTTTATTACCTGAATTGTTGACTGAAAAAAATGAGTTTATTATATGAATGGGCAAATTGTATTAAAGGCAATGACATCACCACCATGCCTAATTTACATAATGTTTGTGTATGTGTGTGTGTGTGTGTGTGTGTGTGATTTGTGGCAAATCAATCTTTTATAATACACAATAAACTTCAAAACTCCAATGACTCTGCCAGTTTTGTCAGATTTCAAGGAATTTTTTATTCATTCTTCTTTTTGTTTGACTGTGGCCTTTTGTATAAAATCCACTGGAGTGTTAAGTAGATTCTCATTTTCAGTTTGCATGGTTCTGCTTTCTCAGTCAAGCAATTTTTTTCTTTTTTTTTTCTTTTATGCCTCTCAGAGCATAACATAATCATTGTATTATGAGATGTCATTAGTTTTACATTCTACCCTAACTGCACAATTTAAAGGATTACAGTCATTGCCTGCTCTCCATGGCCTAGTATACAAATAATGACTGCCATGAGGGGCACAGTTAAAATTATGGGCCCAAGGTGATGTGAAAACCGTAACTATGCCCGAAGCGAAGCTGAGGGCATGGTTACGGTTTTCACATCACCGAGGGCCTACATAATTTTAACTGTGCCCCGAACATCAAGCAGTCATTATTTGTTTTATATACCGAAAATATAGATTCCGAAATATAGATACCGAAAATATAGATTCTGGTGTCTTTCAATGCTGATCGACAGCGCGGCGGTCGTATCATCGGTGCGTACATATCATATGAGTGATCATCTCCATGTGTACAGTGTGTACGGGGGTTGCGACTGTCTCCAAACCTATTTACAGGGCACAGTGACCGCTAGTCTCTTTTACAGCACGCTGATCGAATGCGCGGCGGTCGTATCATTGGTGTGTACATTATGAGCGATCTATGTGTACGGGATCGCGACTGTCTCCAAACCTATCTACAGGGCACAGTTGAGTTACTGTGCCGCGGTGCCGGGCACAGTAAATCAAAAATGGGGCACAGCTATCTTCATGACTCCGCTTTTAACCAATCAGATGAGAGGATTAACATATGATTTCCACAAACTATGTGCAGTCTTTTCTACGATGGGATATGACATCATCTTGACTTTCCTGGAACACATATTGTTTGTTTGAACCACTTTGACAAATCACTGATATCAACCTTAAAGGCATAATTTACCATTTGCAGATGAAACAAAAACCCAGCATTAGTGCTTCAAAATAGTTCTAAAATGTGAGTTAGGGATAGAAACAACCAATGTAAAAATTTGAACCAGTATAATTGATGCTAAGAATTGTTAAATATACAAAATGCGAACAATAGTTATGATAAAAAAATATTTCCAGACTTAACCGTCTACAGTTATGGTTTAATGACAAAATTGGTGATACCTCCTTATATACATCCCTAATTCTGACCTTTGAACTATACAAACTGAATAATGAGCTGCCCAATGACATGTATTGTCTAGTCAGGGCCGTTTCCTACCTCATACAAAAATTCAGGATCAGTGTGAACAACAGTCACAACAACCACAAACAAAGCTCATTTCCTACCATAAATCACGCATCAATGAATGGGAAGGACTTGGCAAATATACAAACATGCCTAACATTTTATGGCCATTCACAACAGAGAGGTGATACAAAATGGGGTCTAGTCAATGTTACTGGGTTGGACGGAAAAAAGGCACATGGATGTGATGTATACTACATCATGTTTTTGGTTGTTTTTTTCTCGATGGCAGATATAAAAGACATTAGAATATCCTGATATTTACCATTTTACTTGTCCTTTACTACATAGGATATTCTTCTGTAAGTCATATTGATGACAATAACCTTTCATTGGGGAGATGAAGAATAGATGAATCTGTTTCAAATCATATCAAGTTTTACATCAGCTACAGTATAATATGGCATAACAATATCATGCCAACATGATGAGAGAGTTCAGGTGAGAGTTTCCTCAATTTGTCTCCCTCTACAAATTAAATTTGTTAATTTGTGAAAGTTATTAAATTTCGACTCACTTAACATAACAATGTCAGAATTTTGGAGCTTGGGTATTTGTTCCATGATCATCGTGTCACTGCCGGCAACCAGGGACAGCCTGGTGGTAGTGTCACTCCCCGGAAAGCAGTAGATGACAGGTTCGAGTCCCACTGGTTCCTTTTTTCCAACATGTTTGTTAATTTACAGATCAGCAGAGGGAGACAAACTGAGGAGACTCACACCTGAACCATCACCCCTCTGAATATTATCTTTCTTTCATGATGAGAGAGTATCTGTGAAAATAGCTAAAATTCTGAAAGTTCTTATGAACCTTGTTTTTTTATCCACACTCCAAGCATGACTACACTATCTATATACACAGCATTGCCACCATAACAAGGTGAACTGCATGGACTATGTCCAAAGTCAATGCCTTCTGGCTGGGCTTTTAAGTGACAGTTAGCCATACACATCGGGTGACTAGTGCAGTTAACGACAGTGCTCTTTTGACCCTCGTATTATCAACTTGGGATCAGACTTTTACCTTCCACTAAGTTCCAGACACGATTCCAAAACAAATACCTGATTCATGTGTTACTAGTCTTTCTTCTTGCTGTCTGTTTGTCTCATCATCAAGTGGTATCTCACAAAAACTTTCCTTACTTCTTTCATTTGATGGGTAATGTTATGATGTACTTGACAGAGGAGGGTGCATATTTCCATTCTGAAGTTCTTCTATTCTTTGGCTCTCTATCAACACAACCTTCATTATCACATCTACTAAGACCACTGAACTAAATAACTTTATCCCCACTAGTTTCAAAGTCATGACACTGATAAAGCATAGAAAATCATTTGTTTGTCATCATCAGTATTAAGTAGGTATTATCATAATGTTGCTACAAAACGAGAAGAGAATATGCCTGAAGGCATTTTTATAAACCTAATTACATATTTTGACCAGGTATTTCATAGCACCTCTTGAACTCTTTCTGCAAAACAATCTCAAAATGACAATATTAGCATTATAGAAACAAGTTGCCTCTGACATTGACAACATTGACAACACTGGCATTTACATTACCACACACACACACACACACACACACACAAAAAGATTCAAGTTTTTGGGCAGAAGTAGGGAACTACATGTCAGTGAAAAACCAGAATTGAAAAACCCTCCTCACAAGAAAAAATTTTAACTCTGTGGTCTTATTGGGGTTTGTTGTTGTTGTTGTTATTGTTATTGTTGTTGTTGCTGTTGTTTGTTTGTCTGTTTGTTTATTGCCAGTGCAAATGCTCATTTCCCAGCTTGCAGCTTATAAGCTTGGTCATATGACACCTGCCCTCGGCATGGGGAAGCTATACTACCTGCCTAACTATACCCTCAATGACAGCAGCAAGTTTCATATATGCACATTACTTACCAAAACCCTAATATTCCAGTTTTTCTTATGCATATTCTCCATGTGCATTTTCTGCTACAACATTCAACAAAGTTTCTGGTTTTTTCAGGCAGTATAAATGGTACAATGAGAAACCCTGTTCTTACCCATTTTGGTTTTTGCAATGTAAATGCCCCTTGTGCTGACACCCATCTCTGTGATCTGGCACTCTATACTTTTGGCTCATTTCATACAAAGTACAGACTGCAAGATACTATCATCCTTCCCTTTTCCTGTGTCAGTAATCATCCACTCTCAGGGCTAATAATTCCATTAGTGCCATTCTGCTCAACAAGAAAAAAAAAATCATAGAATAATATTGTCACAGTCCCTATTTGTGGTGAGTATGATTAATTTCAGGATAAATCTTTTCACCAGTTCTCCATTGTTAAGAAGATCACATGGTGCATTATTTAGACCTCGCGGTATCCGAATCTGACCCTGTCACACACACATTGCATATTCAGGCAGACTGCTGATAATAATCAGGGAGGTGAGAAGTTTTCATCTCACCTCCTTGTAATAATGGTATAGACTTACAAACTGTATGGCTTACTGCAGAATGAAACAGGAACATTGTGAATTCTGACTGGGTGGTTCCTTGAAAACACACAATCTTATTGTTTCTATCAATGTTGCCTTCACTCCCAGATGCTTGATATGAAAGGCTTTTTTGTTTATCATTCTACTCAGGTAGCATTTTGTACCTTCATATTTTTTTTTCAGAACTGTAACCAAGTCATCACTTTAAGAATAATATATACATATACATACATACATACATATACACATACATACAGTAAACCTCGCATAAGTCGACATCGCATAAATCGACAACTCGCTTAAGTCGACACGATAAAAAAGTCCCGATTTTTGCCTTTGTTATTCCTTGAAAATTTCCTCGTCTTAGTCAACATTCATAAGTCGACAACTCGCGTAAGTCGACCTGATTTTTCAGTGCCAACTGAGCTGAAATACGTGTTAATTCCCTCGTCTAAGTCGACATAATTTTTCGCTCAAAATTCTCTGAAAAAGAATTGTTTTCCCGCTCCGATTCGCTGCATTTCTACTCGGTAATTCGCTAGTGTACGGCGCGGTAGCGTTCGCGCAATGCGTCCATTGTCTTGTATGCCAGAATAGAAAGGGCATATACACTCATTTACACTGGAGTAGATTACATGTAGTACCCAAGGCAGTTCACTTTACCCCTTTTCTCCCTCTCGTTATTCTCAAAACGCTCAAATTTTGTACACCTATTTGTCCCAGTAGGTATTCATTATCCGAACATGAAATAGGTGTTTTTGTTAATCCGAATATTCTAACGTCAATTATTCCGTAGCGGTATAAGAAACCTGGGCCCTTTCTAGAAAATTTATTAAAATGCAACTAATAATGCAACTCAAAAAATCAAATCACACGCAACTTTTGCATTTAAACGCAAGTGCGTTGCTGCCAGACTTGCGTTTGATAATCATATGAAACTAGAAAATAATTGTACGAACCTGAAACTCAATTGCGTTTAAACGCAACTCTAAAACTTAAATGCAAGTCCGTCAAATCACACGCAACGATGTATTTAAACGCAAAAGCGTTGCAGAGAATAATTGCGGTTTTCGTATACGAAACTAGAAACTGTGTTTAAAAGCATCTCTATACATCTACGGAAGTGCGTTATTGTTGAAAAGACTTGCATTACTTTTTTTTTTTATTTCGTAAGCAAAATAAAAATTTAAACGTAACTCTGAAAATCAAATGGAAGTCCATCAAATCACACGGAACGCTGAAAAGACTTGTGTTTGATAATCATGCGAAACTAGAAAATTGTAGGAAACTTAAACTCAATGCGTTTAAACGCAACTCTAAAAATTAAATGCAAGTCCATCAAATCACACGGAACGCTGAAAAGACTTGCGTTTGTTAATCATACGAAACTAGAAAATTGTAGGGAACTTTTTTTAACTCAATTGCATTTAAACGCAACTCTAAAAATCAAATGCAAGTCCATCAAATCACACGTAATGCTGTATTTAAACGCAACAGCGTTGCAGAGAAGACTTGCGGTTTTTGTACGAAACTATAAGAAACTGCGTTTAAACGCATCTCTAAACATCTACGGAAGTGTGTTATTGTTGAAAAGACCTGCATTATTTTTTATTTCGTAAGCAAAATTAAAAATTAAACGCAACTCTGAAAATCAAATGCAAGTCCATCAAATCACATGGAACGCTGAAAAGACTTGTGTTTGATAATCGTACGAAACTAGAAAATTGTAGAAAATATTAAACTCGATTGCGTTTAAACGCAACTCTAAAAATCAATTGCAAGTCCATGAAATCACCAGCAATGCTGTAAAACTCGAGAGCGTTGCAGAAAAGACTTGCGGTTTTTGTCCGAAACTAGAAACTGCGTTTAAACGCATTAAAATTTACGGAAGTGCGTTTTTTTTTGAAGACTCGCATTATTTTTTATTTCGTAACGGAACTTTCGCCGTGACCGAACTTAGTCTGCACTTACAAGGGAAAGACATCGCAACATTTACACGTTTCAAACTACCGAAACGTATGCTGCTTCACGAAATGTCAATGAAAAAATGATAACAATTTATTGTTAAAGTTCGCTGTGCCGAAGGTTTAATTCTCAGTCCAAAGTTAAATTAGTCCGACAATGGAAAGAGGTTTGTTTTTACAAAGGTAAGTAGTGCGAAAGATATCGTTTTCGAATGAACAAACTTTTCTTCTTTTCATTTCAGACGGGCCCGCGCCGTACAGTGCGGTAATGTTGCGAATCGGAGCGCGAGAACAATTCATTTTCAGAGTATGGCAATAGTTATGCAAAACAAATATGGCGACTTAGGGAAGGAAAATCACACATATTTCAACTCAGTCGGCACTGAAAAATTATCTCGACAGAATCATACGAAATCACACGCATATCTTCGCAGCAACGCACTTGAATTTAAATCGCAAAGTTTAATGCAATTTGGGGAATTTGCATTGATATTTCAAATTAAGTTTAAAACGTTAAGTGTCTAGAAACGGGCCTAGGTTTCCGATCCCGCTCTCTCAAAATCTCTCTAGAGATTTGGGAATCTTCTAGTGTGCGTTGTCGTTACTAACCCGCGCGAGATTTATGCATGAACTAAAACATTATTGTTGCTGATGTCAGTAGGCATGTTTTCTCGGCAAAAGGAGTAAAATTTGGGTAGCGATCCGCATCGTGATCCAAATCTTACTCTGTACAGCTGAAATAAGTTTTCATTTATAAGTCGACAAAATGTCGACTTACGCGTAAGTCGACATTCGCGTAAGTCGACGTGTTTTTCTCAGTCCCGATTATGTCGACTTACGCGAGGTTGACTGTACATACATTCATATTCATTGCCAACAAATGCATAAATCAGCAGACTTGATTACTGGAATAAGCATCAAAACTAAGCTAGACTGCTACTCAAGTGAGCATTCTCCAACATGAATGTATTTGTGCGGTAACACTGCGACCACCGAAACTCATCCAAGCATCGTGACTGCCATTTGCAGTGGCGAAATTAATCACTGTTCACACGGTCCGGACCGGGAGGGAAAGCAAACACTACTGTAGGATCTGAAGTGACAGCTGGGTCCATTTACTTTGCACTCTTTGGCTACCATACTCATACTTTCGGGAGTATTTATAACATTATACCGATTGCTATCGGTCCGAGAGCAAATAGCAAAGTTGAATCGGAAATTGCATTGTGTTAATTGGACTGCACTCTAAAGAAAGAAAAAAAAAAATGCCTCTACATTGTACATACCTAGTCCAAATGTACAAGAGGGGAACATAATTGCAATACACTTAGGACTGTATGACGTCAATGCCATTTGCCACGTACCACACTCTCACCTTTCACAATGTCTGAAATGATCTGCTCATCTGTTGCCACTTCAACTGACCTGTTTGATAGTCGCAATCACACTGAATGCGAATTACCGGGATCCAGACCTTGAGGTATGTACATTGCAATCCACATCTTCGGATTTTTGCCAGTGTGGACATAAAAACCTCACCAAACAGCACAAATGAACATCGTGATCCAAAGTCTAAAACTCTTGCGATTATTTTGAAATTATTATGATTATTTGAGAATTACCTAGATAATTTGCACAGCAGCGAGTGTCTGAATGCTGGAGCAAACAATCTTGAGATTTTTTACCCCATCGTCAAAACACACATTACAACAGCACACGAACACAAGGGCAGGGGGGTCATCAAGTCAGTAGCATGTGCAGTTTGGTTGACAAATTTATAGCAATCAGCAATTAGCGGGATATTTTTGTCCATCTGAATTGGCACACAAAAAAAATTTGGTATCTTTTTAGCGTGATTGACAACTCACTATTTTTGTCTACAAGATGTGAATGACACTGGTGCCACTAAAAAAAAAAATGGGAGTGTATGGTGGAGAAAGGTTCAAATGAATTCAAACAGCATTTACGAGGATCTTGTTCACAGGACTTGGCCTTAATCTGTGTTTAAGACCTGGATCTAATAGAGCTGATAATACCATGCTAACTGGAACACGAAGTCTCCCAGGAGACCAACTTTAGACCAACCTTTAAAGAGGATAAGCCATCTGGGGTCAAGGGGATAAAGCATTTATAAATCCTGCTCACACTTACATCTCCACTCCTAGCTCTATAAGGATTGTCTACTTAACAGTACCTTTATGTCATCCCATGCCATACAATTACCAGTGGTGGTAAGAAGGTTAATTTTCATAGTGCATTCCCCCCCCCCCCCCCTTTACAGTAGTCAGGAGTACTTTGCTGTCTAGTTTACAGTGAAAACCTGGTATACAAAATGATGCACAGATCCAAGTTTGTCAAGGGGAAATGTGCGTATAAGGGAACTAAGGAATAGTTAAACCCTGGAGGTACAGCCTAGTGGGCTTTGCAGACTTGATTCCATAGTTACCACAAGCACACTACTATTCCCTCTGATGCACTAAAAGACATGTGCATCATTTGTTTTATAGAATGGTGGACAAAGTTTTGCCAGAATTCATTTTAGTCATATTCCAATAATTACTGACACTGGCCAAATTTACTACATATGCCTTTCCTTTAGGCTTGCCATAAATGCAAAAACCCTGTAGCAGTTACTGGACACAAGGCTAGCTGTCTCTTGCAAAGTGTACAAACGCTTGCTACGTGCACAAACTCTTGCTACTTGTTATTACTGGACACGCGGCAAAGCATTTCTCGTTAAGCGCATGAACACTTGCTAAGTGCAAAAACTCTTTTGTTACAAGTGCACAATAGCATGTTAACAATAGTTATGTTCAGACGGGAGCCCTTAACCTCGAAGTTAGGAAACTTCGAGGTTAGAGCTTGTAGTTAGGGACCGTGAAGACGCACTCGTAGTTAGCAAACCTCGAGGTTTGCTCGATGTTTCGAGCCACGAGAAATCTTATGGTTAGTGCTCTAACCACGAGCCGCGGGGGGTCCCCACTCGTAGTTAAGCACCGTGTGGACACAAAAAACAACGAACTCGAAGTTAAGAGTGACCTCGCCGTTAACTCCAGCCCCCACAATTTCCCTCTGCTTCCGGGTCAACCTCCCAAACGTACACCACAAATACACTACACGTGAAAAACCTATGACGCACGACACAACAACATCATCTTTTCTTCCCATGCGCTTGATCTCTGAAACTGAACACGTCGAACTCGCTACTGTATTCTATATTCTTCTCCGATGCTAAAAAAATGTTTTCGACGAATATCTTCATAAAGGCAAAAAGTCATCAGTGCAGTGCTATATCTGCATACCATGACAGAGAAAAAGAGTACCTGTAAGCGAGTCCGACAGGGTTGGACTAAAGAATAAATAGACGCCTTGTTAGCAGTGTGGGCTGAAACTTCCGGTTTTGTGGTTTTTACATCAAGTGGGACCCACTCGTAGTTACGGGGGGGGGGGGGGGGGGGGGGGGGGGGGGCAGAAGCTTAACCTCGAGGTTAAGATTCGTGTGGACACACGTCGTAGTTACGGGGCAAGAGCTAAACCTCGAGGTTTCCTAACCTCGAGGCTAGGGCCTGCCGTCTGAACGTAACTATTGTATATTGCTAGTAATCGCAGTGATTATGTGATATCTATCGTGCTGCCCGTAAAAACTGATGCACTGCTCTCGACCAATGAGATTGCAGAATTTTCTTGACACACTATGTATACAGGTTTGAACTATATTCACATTGAACTGAACCATATTATTAAACATCTCTTCATTTCCAATCCGCATCTTTCTCAAGTATGTCGTTAATGGTGGATTGAAGCGTAAGAAGTGGACAAAGCCCCCTCTGGGTCTGAACAACTCTAATGGCTATGATAATCCTACCTACACCAACCTCTTCAAAACAACAATACTTGGTGTGGTATGATCTGGTAGCTGAAAGTACCTTTTTCTGTGTTTGTGTGTATTTTGCTGTATTAACCCTCAGCCTGCCAAAGTCACAATTTTGTACCATATAATACTCACAAATCCCATAGAGCAGCAATTTGTCTGGAATGTAAAGAGTTAAATAAGAACTCTACATCACATCTTCCAATCATTCCACTGAAGTCATTCTGAAGAGCCTTTTTAAACCAGGAATCCTTTCATAGACTGACTACTTACATACTCACCTCTTTGGAAATGTTATTAACGTTTCAAATGTTAATGATGTGACTGCACTTGTTGCTGTGTTAAGCTTACATCTGAACTCCTATCGGGAAAAGCTTTTCACAAGGAGGCAGGGTGTGGTTTATGCATACAACACAAGGCCATGTCACCGTTCTCTCTCAAAGAATATTGTTGAAGATGGGAAACTGCAAATACAGTATACTGCAGTTATCTTTGCATCTACACAATACACACTGTACCTGCAAAAAATTGCTTTGGTGGCTTTTTATGAACGCATTGTTTGCTAGACCAATGGGTATTTCTGTTTGTTCTTTTCAGAGCAGATGTATTGATCAATATGTTTTGCAGGTAGGTACATCACTGCATAGTTATGTCAGAAATGTGAATTCTGTACATACTCCACAACATAGATAGCACAGCAGACCCCAAGTGCTATGATGAACACCAGCTAATTTCTGCGAGTACACTGTTATACACTGTATATTTAGCAAGTCCATTTTTTGTGAATCATGACTTTCCGACAACTTCGCAAGTAGTTTAATCGTTGATCAGTTAAATTTGTGATCGTGGAGTACAGCAATGTAGGGAGACTATGTAGGCCTATCTCGTATATGTGAGCACTTCGCATTCACTTCAAAGTTAATAATTTCACATGTTGTAATAAAATTCATGAATAGTACCGGACTCGCAAAATATACGACGTATACAGTATTTGGGCCTAGGCGGCATAAGGATAGCTCACATACATTCATTTATGATACATTTTTTAATGCAATATTTACCAGGCTTTTTCCCTCCAGCTATATTACCAATATCACAGAAAATTTACCTTCCATCAACAATATCTAAAATGACATATTTTGTGAATGACAAGTGGTATACTGTCATACAATAATGAGGAGCACATTCCGCATAGTTCTTCTCTTTCAATTACGTAAGTTAATAATGAACTATAACACTCTCCAACATCCTCATTTTCATAAAATATTCGATAGGTTATATCAATAGTAACAGATTTCAACTCTAAACTTAACAAAATATTCGATAGGTTATATCAATAGTAACAGATTTCAACTCTAAACTTAACAAAATATTCAACTGCAGAGCTTGAATTTCTTATGACAAAGTCTTCTGCAAAACCACTTGACAGGTGTAGTTTGATCACATCATTTATTGAACTTATTCTGGAATCAGAGTTGATAAGAAATTTACTATAACATAAAATTTGTCATGACAGAAGTAGTATTAAGTAACCAATGTCAACATCAACATAAGTTCCATTATATCTTTGATATTACTATGTGGCTGTTTTGTAATTCTACGGTGTAAAATCGCCTCCAAAGTTCATCTTTGGTGGTACATGAGGGAGGGTAAGTGTATTCTGGTCTGTACGTGCGCGCATGATAGGTGACTATGTGACCAGCTGTGGAGCTTTGTCCATTGCAACACCCAGCGAATTGATTAAGGGGTGCGTGGGTGGAAATCGAGCAGAGATGGTACTCTGCCGGTAACTCTGGGACCACAAACACAGCATACCGCACCTAGTGGCGCAGCGACAGACCACCATTTCACATAGAGAGCTATTTTACATACAGCTACAACATTAGCTTTACTTCCCTTTGACAAAACTGGTGTGTAAGGCATTCACATCATGCTTAGTGGACAGCCATTACATTTCAAGGCATTGGTAATCTATTTATATTTCATTTCAGTTTAAATTTTCACATCAAGATATAAACAAGAGTAGTCAAAAGAATAATTACACGTATGATATAGGCAACAAACCACCATAGTGGTTTATATTATCTTTTCCTCTTATACATACATTTCATTATATCTGAGTAGGTATATGTATGTGGAGAAAGCAATTCCCTTGACTGGGATAACAGCCTATGGGCAATATATGGGATCTTCACTCCCTGTCCCTGTGTACGACATCCACACTTTGGAAGTGATTCTTAAATCTCTATGATACTGAAACCATCATAATCGTTGACCATCGTGACACTAGCCTCTGGCTGTGCCGTTTTCCCCTTAAAGGGAAGCACTCACATACACATTTATTATGTAGATTGAGTAGACACAGCAGGGATAGTAGATCTAGTCTACAATGTAGAACACATCAGTGAAATTTGAGGAAAATCGCACAATCCATTCAAAAGTTACAAATTTTTAAACTTACAGTGCTGCCATTGCTGGATGATAACAGTTTGAGATGTCAGTGCAGGAAAAGGATATTCAGAAAATATGATGAGAATTCCACATAATCTCATATCATCTCATAAAAAGTATACATTTTCTCTACTTCTTATGGACATATTTTGAGAGATATTATCTCCCCTCTATTATGAAAGAGGTAAGTCAAGTACTCTTTCATAATGCTAGAAAAGTCAAAAGACATTTTTTTTTTTCTAAAATAACATTGTCCATACATGACATCACAAAATGTTGTAGTCTTCTCATCCAGCTATGGCGGCATCAAAATTTAAAAGATTCATAACTTTGAAATAGATCGTGTGATTTTCCTCAAACTTTAACTGATATGTGCAACTAATGTTGTTGCATTCACTTATAATCAATCAATCAATTAATATATGGATTTCATTCCCTTTAACCCTCTGAAGCTCATCACATGAAAATCTCATTGACATTGTACTAAACCAAGTACTGTAAAAGTGGATATTTTCGCGGGACTAATTTTTTGCGCTTGGCCGGGTAAGAAGAGTTTCGCGTGTTTTTAATTCCGTGGAATCAAGACATCACTCACAGGAACATATGGCAAGCAAAAATATTCGCATGCGTTTATTTTTGCGCTAGTTTCTGGTTGTGCGAAATGCGCGAAAATTTCCACTTTTACAGTACCCAACGATACTGAAAGAATTAAAGTTGTTGATCTGGACAGAGGGTCTTTTTAAACAAGAAAAAAAAAAATCAAAATCAGATATGAAGCAGATAACAACATTTTAGTGTTGTTGTTATGATTCAAAAGGCTGCAAGTGTATGACTGCAAACCTAGACCAAAAATAAAAATAAACAAACACACTACCAAAGAGCCTAAGCACTCGTGAACACAAGATAATAATAATCTTTATTTTTCAAAAAGTAACTCAGTGGAGCAAAGTAGCCTATTGTAAAACTTTGCATCATTTTCGGCTTACTGACCTACGAACTCAACTCCAGGCATAACGGACTGTCCTTGATGGTGACCCAGTTTCCTATGCTGTATACGTCATCGCTCCTGACTGCAGAACCCCTCAGCTTCCTGGCAGTTTTTGACTGTGAGACAGGGTGTCATCTAGAACTAGAACACTCTGGGAAATTTCTACACCACAATCCCTCCTCCAGAGGGCAGATGGGAAATCCACAGCATCCATACATTTCCTTTCAGTTTTGGTATTCTGCTGTTGGGAATTGTTTCACTATCCTTTACCATACCTGGAAGATTATGTATTTTTTGTTGGTTTATTGCAAGTCAGGACTTGACCTTCTTTGATCTGAATAATAGTATGTCACTGAGGAAACCCAAAATATTATGTCATCATTGTTAGTTCTTATCTTAATATCTTTACTGCATCAGAGATCTCCTTGGTGTTAGTTTTGTTCAGTAATCTGTTATATTGTCCACAAGGAGACTGCAAAATACAAGCTTGGCTTTTCAGCACATCTCCCCCATTTCCAGCAATTCAATTTCAATTTAATATCATCAGAAAGTGAAGCATAGTATTGTTTGATTCACAATATTTTCTTTGTTAATGGCATTGTAATGATATTGTTCATTCTATAAGTCATAATTTACAATGTGTATTCTATGTATTTTGTATTGTGTTTCATTGTACATTGTACTACAATTTGTATCTAGTCCATGACTGAATTTCTCTTTTCTAATTTTTTCTTCGAGATGCTAAGCGCTTAGAAACATTGTAATAAGCGCTCTATAAATGATACTTATTATTATTATTATTATTATTATTGTGTTATTTTGTGTAAAAATGTTTTGTATTGTTGGAAATGAAATAAAATGAAACAAATGAAATGAAAAATGAATCTTGCAGAGTCAATGTGCTGTCCCCTTGAAATTAGTGACCAACTCCAGCAAGCCCTATGAGAGTCCTTCACACTTTGTATCAGAATCAATCTTCTTCTGTTTGATTTACTCAGGAATTTCTTAATTAATAAATAATTAAGAATAAGTAATGACTCTGTTTAAATTACTCAAGAATAATCTTAAATCATAATTTGCCTCTCACACACTTCTAAAAATGTCCAAACTTTAATATGCCTACCTTGTGGGTCATCAAAACCCTGGTCCACCTTGGTTTCTCACTGATATTCTACAAATCAGGGTAATTGGATTCATAATTAAAACTTTCTTCCCTGTCAAGTAAATGTTCCCCAGTATGAAACAAATGCTGCACAGCTTTCTCACACAGTACCAGTTGAAATAACATTTAGTCTGCTTCTGTTGTAATATTACATTCACCTCCTGATTTGTTCCTATGGATGATTTTGAAAGAGATACAGTATGCTTTTCATTCATGACATTATTTTTCATTTTAAAAAATGAATACATAAATGTACATCATATATCCTTTACTAAAACATGATATCTATGACAATATGCTATGAAACAGTGTAGCGTGTTCACCTTGGAAGCAGATTAACATTGAACATCAACTTGGTCTTTAATCTGTGTAGAGTGGTCTCACCATAAAATCCAAGCGATTTCACACCTCCTCCATAAAAGTGCTCATAAAGAAACTAAAAGTGAAACTCAGTTTTCACTAGAAGAGAAGACACGCAGGGTATAGATGGCTACAAGTCTGTGCTTCATGTGGCTTGTAAAAACAAATAAAAAAAAAATGAAAGTAAATTGCAATTAAACCAGACAAAGAAAGATGAATTCCTCAGCACGGTATTATTTAAAACGGAAATCTATTGATGCTATTTGATACAAAATGGGTCATGAACATTTCGGAATGATTTCCGTTTCTGTTTTGGGAGAAATTTGTGAACTTTGGCAGATTTTCAAGAATAAAATGTCACAAGGAATTTTTATGGGGAGAAGACAAAGGAAACTCACAAGTAAATTTTGACTGTATCACCTTTGTCAACATTAAATAAAGAGACAGCTATTTTTGGCAATGACAATGGCGAGAAGGTTAAAGAATCATTCATATCTACCAGTGATGGACAAAATCAATGGTGTACATTTTTATTTGAAAATTATACATCGATATAAATGTGGCAGTGACTCTTTACGGAGTTCAGCAGTTTTTGGAACCACGCATTGTATAAGAATGCTTTGACAAAAATTTCAAGAATAATTTAGCGCATCACATCGTCAAACACTTCAAACATTTCTTGAATACATGTACACATACTTTCTCCGAAAAGTATAAAACATACTGTAAGGGAACAAATAAAATCTACACCAGAGTCTGGTCAAGGAGACTACCAAATGGTGTACTGATAAAAAGTGGGTGGAAGAAGAATGTGCAATGGGGAAATCAAGACACTGGGAGTTCATGTGTCACTGTGCTAGTAGAGCTCAGTACTGCTCTACATGGGTATATGGTTCGTACACACACATATATTTCATGCCAGAGTAAGCCATGATAATATATTTCCATGTCCATCGTGATTTTGGTATCCTAAAATAAAATTTCCCCACAATACCCTCTTGTTTGTTTACACTAAATGATAATAAATGAAGCAGTGTCCTATCCCCTCCACTCAACCAATTTGACAGTTATAAAAGTATGCAACACAGTTCATATAGTAAGCAAGCACCCACAGATTTTAGTTGACATCACATATACTCGATATAGTAGTTCTATAGACTGCATTAGGCCAGCAGGACTGAACAAAGGCAATGCATACTTTGCTGTGGAACAAATTGAAAACAAAGGATGTTTTGTCATCATCAAAACTAAACTAATCACATCATAACACAGCACTCTTTTTTTTTCAAAATGACAATACAAAATCAGTCTATGAATATGCAAATTCTTATTATGAGAATGTAACATGGGTAATTGTCACAGAGGTTTCGTTGGTAGCAAGCAGGAAATATCAACTCTACACCAGGGTTTACACACAACTCTTCAGGGGGGCATTTCATGTGAAAGAACACTCTTCTACTGAACACATGTGACTTCAGTAATTCTATGATATTCCTTTATTTCTAAAAGCAGTCCCTTCATCTGATATGTATCATAACCAAATTTGCTATCAGAACTGTAATTCTCTTTTTTTTTTATGGTGACCATCTCACACAAAGTGAATTTGACTGTAAGGCAGTAAACATACAGTAAGAGATCAGAATAAATTTGAAATAAACCTGGAAGAAATTAACAATTTCATGTAGGCATTCTCTTTGGTAGGATACAGAAATATACCATATCATATGCCAATTAATGTACATACAAATACTCACCTGTAGGTTTTTAAACGATGGTATTCATAATAGTTGTACATAACCATCATTACCACCTTGCATCATATCTAACAGATCCTAGAGCATTACACATGAAATGGAGCAAGTTATACTGCAAAAGTAGAAATTTTCACGGTGTTGAAATCTTTGCACATTTCATGCTCCTAGAAGCTAGCATGGAAATAAATGCATGTGATATTTTTGCTTGTTATATACAGTATGTGTACAAATAGAAAATGCCTTGATTCTGCGGAATCAAAAACACACAAAATTCATTTTACCCAGCCCAGCGGGGAAAAAAAAAAAAATTGCTCATGCAAAAATATTCACCATTGCAGTATCACATTTTCTCCAAAGAAATGTTCTAGCACTCTGCTCAAAATATATACAATGAGCATCCTGTTTTTACAAACAGTCCAAAGACAGAGGAAGTAATTTCTGTCCTGGAAAATCACACTTAAAACAAAATTTGAGTTTCTTTCCTCTCT
This sequence comes from Diadema setosum, assembly GCA_033980235.1. NCBI lineage: Eukaryota > Metazoa > Echinodermata > Echinoidea > Diadematoida > Diadematidae > Diadema > Diadema setosum. Next base: position 27,156,487 of record CM067061.1, on the reverse strand, counting down.
GTGTTTTCAACTACAAATGAAATGAGCAATGAGAATCATGCAGGCAAAAAAAAAAAGCACTGTCATGTTGCCAAGGTAAATATTTTGAGATGCCCTAAAACTAGTAATAGGACTCAGTGGATTTGGTTATGATTTCTAAGTACTACTCTCAATTTGGTTCCATCCAGAACAACTTTCAATCAAAATGATATTCGATTTGGGGTAAAATATCAATCAGATTGAAAAACTCACAAGCGCTCACAATTTCCTGTAGTGGTTAACAGATGATAAATCAAGGACATCGTATCACAACAATTACAAGTTTATGGTTACAGGAAGTGGCAGCTGGCAGATACGATGAGGAATTTTCATTTTTTTTGTGTACTGTTCATTCATTGCCACTAACTTACAAATTTAAGATGAGCAGACAAAATAGAGTATAAATAATTCAGAGGTATGAGACTAACTTTCCAGTCCAGCCAGTGCTCCCATGGGTGTCTGGTTCAATTCCCTTGGGGATCATAGTCTTGCTTTTCAGACATAATGCTTAAGTGTTACTGAGACGAACAGAGCATACTGAACCCACGCATCCATCGATAGGCATGCTTGAAGATTGCTTTTGTGCAGAGAGGGTTGTTTCGAATCACCCAATTTCAGAGTCCACCTAATCTGCCATGAACCCAATTTCAGGGTCCTGTTTCATATAATCACTTCATGATGACTGCAACTCAGAATTTAATTGCAGTCTGGCGATTTTATAAAGCCCAGAGGGCCGTATAAGCCACATTCCAATTCTGCAAATTAGAAGAGAAAAAAAAAATGCAGGATTTCATTCTGATCAAAACTTTCATTACTTTTCCAGAGTTTGATAATAAACTGCATTAGTATTTTTGCTAATTGTTACTTTAGTGTTGTTTCATTTTGCAGACCTACAAACCAAAATGATATGGCCTACAGACCAAAATGCAGGCTCTATGTCACAATATCAAAAAATAATTGAGCATGTCATGTGAAGAATTATTAGGCCAAGTAAAAAAAGAAACCAGTTTCTCGTCCTCGCGCGCATCGATTTTGGCCGCCGCATCAATTTTTTTACTATTTACTATTTTCAAAATGGCGCTAAAAATACCAAGAAATTCATAATTCTCGTCCCAGTCCGCTCCCCGCCGGCATCGATTTTCAGTTGCCGAATCGACTTTTTTGATATTTACTATTTTTTCGGCCGCCGAAAAAAGAAATTGACAATAATATTCACCTACCAATGGTGATGTCTCATTTCTAATTACGCCTTGGGTCCTATATATTAGCTGTAGTACAACTGTAGCTTCTGTAGTGCGTATGTAATAACGCATGCATTTCACACTGCTCCACAAAGCAGTCGAACTGTAGTTGGATGGACGGGCCGCGGGCGCCCGGGCGGGCCTGGGCTGTGATGTACAGCACACTCGGTACGTCGTGAACGCGATAGCGGCAACATTTTTTGCGAACAATCGCTGATATTCCACGCGTATTCCGCGCATTGTTCGTATTTTTCCCCGTTTCTCGTATTTTAAGCGGATGAATTGTACTGTACAAATGCTTGTGAGGATTGTATGGAGTTTGTATACATTTTCCTGTCATTGTGACTATGTGCATGTGCGTGCAGTGTCGGAAGGTAGTGGCCGTGCCGCACCGTTTATTGGCAAAGTGTGCGTGTCTGTAGCTGTGTAGAGGCCCGTACACTCTGCTCTGTAACGTTGCATCTGACGGCGATGTATTGTTATATTTTGAAGATAAAATGAATGCGCTTTTCCAGCAAATGTAGAATTATTAAATGGGTGTATCTACAAAATAAATAACTTTTCCACGGATTCTGGTTTGTCTTGTATTTCTGCGGGATACTTTTCTTTATGATGTAAATTCACGGACACGGCCGTGAGTCGTATCATCTGTAGTGTGGTATACAATCATTCATCATCCAAATGATGAGTGATTATCAAATGTCTTTTTAGAACATGAAGAAACATCTTTATATGTTTAATGCTATAATGCCATATCAGTATCATTTTGACATCCATCTGCAATTGTACACAAGCCAGTTTCCAGTTGAATGTGCTACATTGTACTGTGAAGTAATGCAGATACATACCAGCTGTGTGGACACAAAAAGTCACAAACACCAATGATAAACAAGGAAAAGTAGAAATTACGCGGTGCGTAAAATATGTCCCCGCCGGAAGTAGCATTTAGTATCAAAATGTACTATATAGGTCAAAAGATCAAGGTCAAAGGTCAGAGAAGTCAAAGGTCAACATTCTGTGTAGAAGTTTTGTAGCCCTCACCTAGTGCCATCACATAAAGCAAACGGAATCGAAATGCGGTTAGAAATGGCGAAGGAGTAGCATTTTGTAGCCAATGTACAATATAGGTCAAAAAATCAAGGTCAAAGGTCAAAGAAGTCAAAGGTCAAAATTCTGTGTAGAAGTTTTGAAGCCCTCACCTAGTGCCATCACATAAAGCAAACGGAATCGAAATCGGGTTAGAAATGGCGAAGGAGTAGCATTTTGTAGCAAAATGTACAATATAGGTCAAAAAATCAAGGTCAAAGGTCAAAGAAGTCAAAGGTCGAAATTCTATGTAGAAGTTTTGAAGCCCTCACCTAGTGCCATCACATAAAGCAAACGGAATCGAAATCGGGTTAGAAATGGCGAAGGAGTAGCATTTTGTAGCAAAATGTACAATATAGGTCAAAAAATCAAGGTCAAAGGTCAAAGAAGTCAAAGGTCAAAATTCTGTGTAGAAGTTTTGAAGCCCTCACCTAGTGCCATCACATAAAGCAAACGGAATCGAAATCGGGTTAGAAATGGCGAAGGAGTAGCATTTTGTAGCAAAATGTACAATATAGGTCAAAGGTCAAGGTCAAAGGTCACGACTGAAATTCTGTGTAGAAGTTTCAAAGCTCCCATGTAGTGCTATCATATAAAGCAAACAGAATCAAAATTGGCTCATAAATGACAGAGAAGTAGCAAATTGAAGATTTTGATCACACACGGACGCACACACGGACGGACACACGGACGGACGGACGGACACACGGACGGACGGACGGACGGACACACACACGTACGGAGCCCGTTTCATAGTCCCCTGCTCGAACTCGTTCGGCGGGGACAATAAAGCAGTGTTTTGAATATCATGGAATTTATTTCAGTCGTACATTTGTTGAAAGACATGTTTTATACCTGTTTCAATTAATAGCACAATACATCAGAATTGCAAGTACACTGGTATCAGAAATGCCATTACAACACTAAATACCAGTTTTAAGATGGTCATTTTCCCTTGAAATCTGTAGTGGAAAGAAAAAGTAAATGTATTTCTGCATGCATGAAGTTTCATTTCAAGTATGGTACATATATATATTTGTTTGAAAATGCACAGAGTGCATGCAAGACATACACTTGGGAGCTGGTCTCTCATAACACAGCTACCGCACCAGAGTGATATTTCATTTCATAAATTGGGATATAGAAAATAGTAATGCCCTCTCTCGTTACCTTTCTCAGAATTACCGGACGAGAAACACATATTACTTTCATTTTGACAATCCTCAAAAAAATAGTAAGATATCAAATAGTAAGGACCTCCCTCATCGCCTTCCTCAAAAAACCCGGACGAGAAACTACTTTCTTTTTTTACTTAGCCTTAAGCATAGCTGTGAATGAAATGTTGATATAGCTTGAGAACAAAACTTGTGTGAAAAAGAGCATGCATGTGATTTATTGATAGCGCTACTGCTTTATCTCTAACACTGGTTGCAGGGCGCAGCTTATTGTAGAAGCAGAAATATTTGTGGTGTGGAAATTTCTGCACATTTTGTGTGACATAAACTAGTTTAAAAAAAAATACTGTTTTTTATTGTTGTTCTTGTTGTTGTTGTTGTTGTTGTTGTTGTTGTTGTTGTTGTTGAGAATAGTGTGGTCTTATCACTGGTGAATATAGTAGCATCTATTTAAAGTAGTGCAAATTACGATTATATTGGAATCTATCTATGAAACAGCGCTTGGGGTCAGGCAATTGTAAATGGTTACTGTGAAGTTCATTTGAAAGAAGCCTTAAAACACACGGAAATATTCTCTTTTTGACTGAAGATGCTGTCATACACTTGTGATCCATAACCACTACCTACAATGTATAAACATTAAACTTATGATAATTCCAAACTCAAGAATACCTCTGAGTTTTAAGATTTGTTTCACCTTTGCAATTCATATATTTTTACCAGATTCTATCAAGCTGATACAGTATATGGATTAACTTTTACAAGAAAAGCAAATCAATGCCACTGCACATCACAGGTCCTAATTAAGTCAAATTCTGCATAATAGTTATATACACATGATGTGTGGAAAAATCCTGAAGTCTAGGTGGTGAAAGTTGGGGCAGTATGTTACAGCTACTCTACCAAAATTGATGTCATTTTAAGCCTCAAACCTCAAAATAAAATGGTCCTGTTCAAGCCATAATTTGTCAAATGAATGGTACCAAAATCAACTGCTAAAACTTATGAAAGACAAGCACTAGTTAGCTGTCATTGACGATTGGTGAGAGTGAATCATTTGCCAAATCCATCCCATTTGGAGACTAGCTACTGTACAAGTATGTTTTTCTTCAAAATTTATCTTTACGGACTGTTATTTAGTTCAGCATTATAGATTCACAGTCCACACATTCGACCATGTCTGATTGGGGAAATCTCAGACCTCTGACCTTTTCTGTCACAACATGTGAACACAATGGATTTTCTCATTATATGCAGAAATATATTGGATCTTTCCAGTTGCGTTTTATACCTCATATTCTACACCACGTTTACCACTTTTGTTTTCATTGAATCTCAAACGGAATGGCAGGCAACATTACCTTAATAATTCCAACCATTTTTTTTTTTCTGTACTTGTCTTGAAATTACAAAATTGTATTATGGTTCACAGTTTGTTTTACATTGCACTGTTGTATCACTATAATGTGTATCTAAATGTTGTAATCGTATGCGTTGGAAATGAAATAAAACGAAACGAAAAACATACATGATAAAAGTTCAGTATCTGAGAGAACCATCATCATGGATTCTAGTGCTTGCTTACAAGGAAGTCTGCGAGAATGTCAGTTGGCACATCTCAAACTTCACGAAACAAACATCACGAGCTGTCAGTAAAGCTACTCCTGCATTCATATTTTGTTTCCCTCATTGCGAGAGAAGTCAAGGATGCAATATCGGGTCAAGTGCTTGCCTGTCACTCCCGCCGCCGCAACTCTGGAGCAGGAGCCCACTCCAGATTAAGAGAGGGGGAAAGAAACAGAAGCAAAAAAGGTACAGAGAATCAAAGGAGAACATAAGGGGGAGCTGGTAAAATACCTTGCTACACGAGCCTGACTTGAATATGAAATATCATATCATACAGCAAAGCAAATTCAGCACAGAGAATGCGGGGGGGGGGGGGGGGGGGGTCCAGGAGATGAGCACGTGCACAATACAAGACAGCACATGTAAGAGAGATTCGCGCCTTCACCAAAGATAACTGAATTGATAGGAATGCAATTACTTTGTTCATTCTTTAGTTTTATGATTATGATTATAATGAACATTATGATGACCATTTTCACTATCACTATCATCATCATCTTAACATCGTTAGCATTTTTTATAATATTTAGTTCTTAGAAATGCATACTACAATAAGATAGCCTCTACATAGTATGTGTGCATATTAAAACAAAAAATCTTACAAAAAATTCACTATTCATAATTATATTATCACTCAACAATTGTATATATGTACACATTTTTTCTGTCATTATTATTGTCATTACTGTGATTACAACATGCAATGTCAACATTCTCTCATCTCGGTATAATAGTGCAATATCAGAATCAAAAGATTATTAGACACTACAAACGAGCTGCATCACATCAAAAACCGAAATCAGCAAGCGGGGCCATATAAATACTCTTGCAAGCTCGCTCGGATTCCCCATGTGGTTTCCTCGGCTGGTATAGACATGAGGTCATATGTTATTGCCATTACAAACGCGGGGTATGCCAGCATCAATACACCACTACTCAAAAGATTGTCTCTTGGAATGTCTTTCTAATCTACATGTTGTTTGTTGATTGCGAAGGAGTGCTTTAAAGGTGCCACTTACTTCCTTGAGTGTACCCTTACAATTTTGAAGAAAAGACAAGAAGTATTGATAGACAAACAATTCTATTGTGTTATAGAGAGGTATATATTTTATTGGCATTTTGTTGATGAAAGGAAAGAAAAATTCATTTTCAAAATTCACACATGTGGAAAGAATTGAGAAGTCCATAAAAGTTTAGTAAGGCCAGGCACAAAGACAGCCTTGAGTGTGGATGAATCAATACAATGGTGATTTAGGGAAGCCTCAGCATAGTCTTTTTTCAACAACTGATACTAAACTTGCAATAAACAAATTCACAGTTGTATATTATCTCTTTTTAATGCAGTTCAAACAAAGCCTGATTTACAGAAGGCCATGGAAGAAAGTTCCATTCATGTGTTTATTATAGCATTGCTATTGTTCTCAGAATATTCTCTAGTGTGACTGCATAAGGATGTTGAAAACTTCTGAATAAAACATTCAACCTGGGTACTAATATGTTTTGCTGAAAAACATGTTGTACATTATTCCAACAAATTACTGATAAGATCATCAAACCAATTTAAATGTTAATCTGGACTTTTTTTCTCTCTCTCTCTCAGTCTTTCAGTATGATTCACTGTCTGTTGGACTATTTGAAATAAATTGCCCAAGTTCCACCATTAAGTTCCCCAGCACCTTGATTAATATATACACCAGATCAGCACTTAAGATGTACATAAGATAAGCTGAACAGAGTGGTCAGTCAACAGTGAAGTCACAGAGTAAACTGATTTGTCCAGACTCAGAGTCTTCATCCCAGGAGATGCCCTTTGACCCCTCTTTTTGTCAAGAACTTGTGTCTATATGTAAATGAACAAGATCCTATTTTTGGTCGGTCTGTGTGCATCATTCATCAAGTACCATGAAACATGTACACTTTTATGCAGTGCACAATATGCATACTTGAAATGACATGAGAGTTACAGTGGGGCACTAAGTAAAGTTTGCCCCATGACTTTTTTTTCAGCTTCATTTTCTAGTGAAGTGAAACAACTTCATCCACTGTGTCACATAACTTGCATTTCTAAAAGTTTGTTTACAAGTATAAATTTGTTTTAGTCTGTTTTGTTTGACTGAGCCTTTAAGAAAAGGAGCAAATGTCACCCTGAAAAAGGATCATTCATTTCCACCCTATATATCTCTTCAGCTCGAGCAGGTAAACATTTTGCTTCAAGTACAGTATGCCTTTGGGTGAAGCATCTGGATAGTAGAATTACAAGGGTATACTAATATCACAAATGCTTCTAATGCTGATTCAAAATCAGAAGATCAATGTAGACATCAATATTGATACAGTTGATATTGTACTACAGTGTATGTCAATTTCATATTACTCATCTTATGAACACTATATAACACTCCACAAAAAAGTTATCTTTTACGCGGTGCAAAATCGCATTATAAATCCAGACATGATTTTCAGAATGGAATTATCAACATCTTTCACATCTTATTCATGCACCACTATATTCATACCTACAATTCACCATACACATTCCTACCAAGCATGGGCAACACAGAGAAAATGGCAAATGGGGCTCAAATTTCCTATTGTACAGTAACAGGTCAAATGTGAACATTTCAAACAATTTGAGTGGTAAAATCTTGTGATAAATCTGCATTTTCTAATAAATCTCAGGTAAAATATGCATTTCTAAGTAGCATTTCTACATTTTTGTGTAGCATTTTGATGTTTTCAGCCCATACAACACTCAGTAAGATAGGTCTGCGAAGTCCCATGCATATTGACATTGTACTATAGTGTACTTCACTTACGTACTAGTGACGATAATGATGATATTAGATATAGTGATATATGATAATGATATAGTATAATAACTATATCATTGTAAGTTATCATAATTATCAGTAAGATTATCAGCATTACATTGTATTATCAAATTGACATCATTAACATTATAATAAGTACAGTAGAAGCCCTAGTACAAGTAGCAGTAGTTGCATTTGGCTATAGTACTAATAAGACTGAAATGAGGTCATTTAAATATTGCAATAAATCTGGTACCCATGAAATTCAACCTGTGTAAGAGCTAGATGCACTGAAATTGCACACCATTATAAAGTTTTATGAGGTTCTGTAATGGAAGCCAATAGGTGTACAATTACAGCTATCTTGACGTTTGCAAAACATGCAGCCCACAGACATGACTTATAACACACAGAGTGTACATGTTTTGATAGACCTAAAATAATTGGTGGTCATTTCAAGGAACTAAGCTGGAAAGTTAGACTAGAGCTAGCTACACGCAGCCGCTGTCGCGAAGCGACAGCGCTGCACCTCTATTCCTTCGCAGACGTTGTTATGGTTCACTGTTTCCTTCATGAATATCTTTATTAATCGTGGAAAACTAAAATATAAGGAATTATCGTAATCTATGACCATCATTCAATAATCGGTATGCGATTTTTTTTTCAATTACGTCAAAAACTTACCGAAATCTGTGGCTGAAATCAGGTCTGTAAACGTCTTTACTGCTTCACTCCTCATCTGCGTGTTATATGAATGGCATTCACTCTCGTATACTACAACTTAGGTAGTCGGGGCGGAAGTGATGAGATAGTCAGATGACCCCGACTAAAAAAGGTCAAATCATTGCCGGTGCAGCACGCGCGGATCTACTACAAGTTTTACGTAACACATGAAACGCACGGGCGCATGGGCGTAGGTAAAAAGCAACCACTTCTGAATGCGCATGCGTGGTAGTTTGTTGATTTTTTGAAGCTCTCAAAGGAAAAGATGCCACCGCACGATCTACTCCGAAAAATTCAACAATAAGGTCTGGATACCAACAAAACGCCGAATTCAACTCAACCATCAGGAAAATATGCTGTAGGTAAGTGTTGCAATTATATTACTCTTAAAAACATACAAAATAAAAGGTATTTTATGTGATTTTGCCGTCAATAGTGACGGTCGTTTACAACGTTGAAACACTAACACATGTCAGACCCTGTGCACAGCACAGTGTCTGGTCAGGCTAGACTAGAGCAAGCTAACCCTGGGTCAATCCAAGGACAATCAAGTTTTCAGTCATGGATGTCTGAGGAAGTTTTACACATTTATTTTCAATCACATTCAATCAGTGAAGTGCAAGAAGGAGTTTCATTCCACTATCGATGTTCATATTTTCAATGTTTCTCCCCTAAATACCATAGGACAAAGATCCCAAGAAGTGATAACTGCAGTCTATAATGTTCGAAACAACTGTATTCTTTAGCTGGTACGTGTTTGTTTGTTGTTTGCCATTTTCTTCTCTGCTGTCATGTTTGAACATGTGTGTGTGTGTGTGTGTATGTGTGTATATGTATATATATATTATTTATATATATATATATATATATATATATATATGAAGAGTTTGTTTGCAAAAACCGATAAGTCCATTTTTGAAGATTTTGAAGTACGGTCTCTGTCATAAAGTACAAAATAATACCTTTTAAATGATATATTGGTCACTACATATAAAGGTATATTTTTGAAGTTATGGTCAAAAGAAGCAAAAATTTTCTTATTATTCTCTTTATTTTTCTTGACCTTTAATCGCAAATATCTCCATTTGACAAATATGGACTTATCCGTTTTTGCAAACAAACTCTTCATATATATATATATATATATATATATATATTCATTTTTTGAAGTGCCATGAGCTCCAAAAGGTGGACCTGTGCACTATACAAGTAGCCACTATAGAACTAGTATTATTATTATCATTATCATTATTAACTATGTCAAAGTGACTGTAGGCCTACAGATAAAACAAGGAGGTAACCTCAATGGGTGCAATATCAAAAAGGCATCGTTTGTGTGTATTTACATCTACAGGCAAGACTTGGATCGCTTAGGTCACCCAGGGACCTCCCTGGGTCACCACTGTAAAAAGCATTGGGCTGCACTCCTACTACCTCAAACTTTTCTCCACTCACCTGTAACTTGTCTGTTTCTTGATGGTGAAGTGAGCAAAGCGATCGAGGGCCAACGTGTTGGTGAAGCGAAAATCTATGGTTTCCCCCGATCCATCGGCTTCGTCCCCACCTCCCTGCTCGGGCGCACCACTGGCGGACGTACCCTCGCCCCCAGAGGAGGGCGCGGTAGCGGCACTCGCCGATGCGTTGGCGTCTGCCACAACGGCGAGAATTTGTTGGATCTCCTCCGAGGGCTGGTCTCCTACTAGAATAGGACCAGGACCAGAGACAACAGGGGTGTCGGGAGATAAAGGCATCGGTATTCCATTAAGGCTTGGGATTTCTTCTCCTCCTCCAACATTCACTTCGGGTATTTGGTCGTCTGTCGAAGTAGCAGCAGCGGTGGCCGAAGCACCTGAACAGGCAGAATCTTCGCTGATAGCGGGAAAGGACTTCACCGCTGGGCCAGCGGAGTTGGGCGCCGAGTACGCCACAGCCTCGCCTGTTTCGGCCGAAGCCGCTGGAAGCGACTTTCGTCTCTCTTCCATGATGAATAGTCAAAATAAACTCGTCAATAATACTCCTCCTGCCAAGGCATCTAATAAATGGCACGATCCTTCGATATTCCAAAAGGCATAGGAACTTCGTAAATCCACCAAAGAGAAGCTTTTGGAAGTACTGTACGCCGATGAGCGTGATACACAAGCATTTCGTACAGCCAGACTCTCGGCTCAGGGTACTCACGCGTGCACACACGGCATGCGGTGAGCGAGTACATGACACGGCGGCTGAAAAGGGGACGGGCACGTTTTTGTTTACATGGTTGGCCTCAGTTTATTCTTCCACAGTGGTCTTCATTCGCCTTACCTAGTACAAGGTGATAGGAGCACCAGTCCCTGTGGCTCTTTTCTTTTCTGGTGATAGAGGGCGCCTGGCACTACGGCATCTCCTCAGCTTTCGATGTACCGAGTACGGTATGCCTACATGTTGTTTGATTTTCCCGACAAAAAAAAAAAGGCAAAATTAATGCTACATTGATAAAATCACAAATGCAGTCAATTGGACGTAACATGAGATCACAAATAAAACAATTTCACGACTCGTTTTAGTTCATTCTTAAGCTATGGTTGACAAGAGTCATACCTGGATATTTGATAAGACTGATAAAACCAGGGTCTATTCATAAACTATTGATGTACGATAATGGTATGAAACAATAAGGAAACCATTAACAAACAAACAAACAAACAAACAAAACGTAATTTAAAATTTACGTCACCCCAGATCATTCACACATCTTGCAGTTTGAATGTTGAGACCTACAACAAACAAGAAAAATGTTCGTGTACTTATAGCCGAGTTATTAGGAAATATTTGATAAAAAGGATATTATCATTTTAACTTATATGTGAATTTTATACTGAATATAATATTTCATCATAACTTTGGGAATATCCCTTGTTATGCAACAAGTGATGTATCATTGGACAGGTTTTATTTTGTTCTATCTAATGGCGAACTTACTTTAGAATGTTTAAGAATAGCGCTTAATCCATTTTGCGGTCGCGTATTTGCGACAGACTAACAGACCATACTCTGATTCTTTAGACATAAACAACTAGAAAGGAAAGACAGCTATTGTGACGGAATGCAGTGGTCCAAACCCTGTAATATGTATGCAATAAACCTACTTCCGTTGTCACCTTACGTCCCGTTTCAAAACGTAAATCGAAAAATCGAGCAAGTCTAATAAAGGGCTACAGTATATTGGATTTCATCAATAGCTCAAGAACATCGTTAAATCAATTCAGTTTGTTATTATCTAATATCTTTCCGTCTCAGTCCATAGTTCAATAGTTCAATAGTTCAATAGTTTATTTATCCATAGATACTTTGTGTAAGATTGATACTACAAAATGTGTAAGATTGTGTAAGATTGATACTACAAAATGACAGATTGCTTGCATATTACCCCTTCATCTGTTCCCTCTCTCCCCTTCCCTCCCCCACCCCCTCTTTCTCTCCATATATATACTCTCCTCCCACGTATACCCTCTACTTACATGGATTTTAAATAGAAGAGGGATTTGTGCCTTGACAAGTTATTAAAGCTCGACAAAAAAAAAGTTATTGTGATCTTGCAAAGTTGAAAATCCAAGTTGAATTAACTTTGATTGTGATAGCAGTATTAGCTAAAGATATCAAATAATAGCGATTTGAAATGCTACATTTAAACTCAGGTTTTACTATAGGCTTAATGCGTGACTAGAGCACTTGTGAATTATATGGCTTATATCCTACATATACGTACGGCTCGTGCACGCAGAGTAACGCTAGGCGAAAAACAAAAAGAAGCAAAATAATATCGCTTTAAAATATTATTGGTTTGCAGGTCGTTTACGCTTTTTCGTAATTCGTGTGAACATGGACAATTCAAAAACCGTCTTTTGAGAAATGTTATAAAAGGCAGCCACTTCCTTTCTGAGTCCAAATTTTCCCAAAGTAACAACAAAAAGTAAAAGAAAAAGAAATCTTCGTTTCGGGAAAGACTGTGTCGTGATGTCCGTTAAGATGAATCACGTACAAGATTAATTCCGCGGAACGGTCAAAACGTACTTTAGTTCACAAACACAACAGTGGAATGTACCAGCGGGTTGCCTTGTGCTGAGATAACTGTGTTGCCTAGTTGCACTTATAATCATTCTGAACCTCCCGATTGTCCGAGTTAATTCGCCCAAGTAAATCTTTTGTGCAGTGAAATCAACGCGCATGCCTATTTAGGTACACTGTAAAAAAGAGCGGTGCCAGATTTAACACCATGGGTGTTAAATCTAACACCGATCAAGTGTCAATAAAGGACTACACCGACATGTGCAGAAAGTACGTTTTGATGGTGTCAAAAAGTGTTCACCTGGCCATTCCTGGTGTTTATTTGAAACTACAGATGGTGAAATTTTGACTCTGCGCCTGTGTTAATTCAACAATGATACTACTTGGTGTTGATTTGTTATTATTGCTGATGATAATGCCAATGGTATAACACCAGCCCAGCTTCAATAGGGGACCACATCAACTGGTGTTACTGTGGTGTAATGTGTTTACAACTTTTCTTTTTTTTTTAAATCAAATACTTTATCGGAAAGTTCTTGTTAGTCAGCTGTTAGTGTTATTGAAGTTCAAATTCAAGAAAAAAAAAACTAATTACCTACCTAAAAACTAATTTTATATTATTATTATTTTGAAGTGACTCCCGAAGGTGTTAATGTAACACCACAAATGAGCACCAGAAATTTAACACTAGCTCGGTGTTTCAAATCAAAATTTAACACCCGATTTTTTGCAGTGTAATATCATAATATGGCATTTCGATTCAATTATTGGTTGTATAAATAGTGTCCTCAAACCTTTTGAGTATCACCCTATTCCCTTCCCCCCCCCCCCAAAAAAAAAAAAAGAATCTGTAGATTTTACTCATATTGATAGACTTCTTTCTTTTTTTTTAAAGATAACTTTGTTACAGAAAGAGAAATCAGAACCTCATGCACTTTTACACTATACGCTCAATAAAAATGACAAAAAGGGTGTTCCCTTTGAACTCTTATAGCAGTCGCCATCACTATTGGTCTTGTTTTGTTTCGGGTTTTTTTCCCTCTCTCTCACGTGAGTTCTAGTTTTGCTTACTGTCATTTTTGTTGTTGTTGAATGTTATATGGATAGATCCTGGTTGACTGTTATTCGTCAGCAATTCTTTCTCTGCGGTACCCGAGATTGCAAGAAGGTGAACCCGACCTAGTTAAAATGGATTTGCCAGACAGCGAGAACCCTGTCTCATTTGAAGCCGGTGTATGTCAGATCAACAATCTGCGGTGTCAGTATAGATTATGTTACAATGTGTTGGTCTTCAATCTGGCCTGTATATCTTTGAAAGTATATTACAGAGAAAAGATATCCAGAAAAGGATCAAGGAGGAAATTTAAAGGAGAACACCGCAAGTATTTTTTTTTTTGTTGCAAACAATATCTTTTGTTTAAATTTTGATTCCATCATCCATATTTGATTACAATCAAACATTGAGTACGTGTGACCACTACTATCGACCACTAATCTCTAGATTATTATTTTAGTATGGAGGTCAGTGCTTTCGATAGGTTGATGTCCGTTTTGACTAGGTCACATGATTTCTGTAACAGACGTCACCCTTTTATTTCTCATATGCAAATAATAAATCAAGTAGTAATTTTGGGATTTTACTTTTACTTACCTGTTTACATTCAGTAGGTATATATTCTACGATTGCAGACAAATGTTACTTATATTAGGTTATACCCTGAACATGTTGAAAGAAAAGGCGGATGGGTCTCAAACGTGGTTTCTGCAACCTTTGTTTACGGTGAAATATTATATTGCCCACTGGAAGACTATCAAAGAGCACGCTATATTGGGACTGTTATAATTTTGTTTTGTGTGAAGATGTTTCGTCCTTTAACTCAGATTTTTAAAGTTTTTATGAAAACGTGCATTGGGTGTAAGAACGAAAGACCAGACAAGATTAAATTACTGAATCAGCTGTGCATACGACCTGGTCTATAGTTAAGGTTCCATGCGGAGAGTTAGGTGTATAGTGACATTTTTTTTTTCTTTTCAGACTTGTTGCACAAATCGTGAATTAAGATTCTGTCCTATTTTGGCTCTCATGATTACAGACAACATATCGATATACTTTATCGGAACACGAATAGTTAGCAATCCATCTTAAATTGAAAGTGCGGACGTTGCATTGTTGCTCACATTTTGTCCTTTTCAGCCTTGATTGATAATGATATCATACATGCATCACGTCATGCAGCAGTCCGAAAGGGTAATATATGAAAGTGAAATTTTATGGAGATAATACTCCCCATATCGAAATTTAACAGCATTCTTTCTACAATAACTAGGTTTCCCATCTGGATGTCATTTCACAAGAGCAAGCCCTTGACCGGGTCGCTTTCAATGGTAAACATCACAATAGAACAAAAAAGTGGTCAGTTGAAAGAAGACAACAATGGGTGAATTGATGCAAACCGATGTAAATTGTGATATCAGCCGATCTCGACATGTCTCCATGTCCAGGAATCAGTCGTGCGTGCGATTAATTTCAAACTAGGTTACCTCTTCTCCCTAGAGACCGGGTGCTCAGTGTTGTACAAACTTGGGAAAGTCAATCAGGTGACTCTCAAATATGTTGCCTATTAATTTGTTGTTTGCAACTCAACGACAATGGCATAAACAAATAGGTGTGTTCGAGTTAAAAATGTCAGTGGAGTTGTGTGTGAATACCTCATCTAGTTCTACAACAGGGATGCATCAAGGTTATAAACAGGTTATATACAGTTCATCGTTCCTAAGATTCGTTAACCCGAAAACGAAATAAGACTTGTTATTCCGAAGGTTAATAATATAGTATACATAAATATACGCACTATTTTTTAATTAACAAACCATAATTCTTTTCCGGATTAATGGAACTTCAGAAAAACAAACCTTATACAAAGTAATAACGCCTCAACTGTTCAGATTCACGAACCCTATATATCACTTTTCAGATTTTTGAACATCTGGGTTTGTGTGTTTTAGAATAATTAACTTTCGGAATATCACCGTAAAACATCACCCAAACGAACGAGTACTAACATCTTAGACCATAAGTCAATTAGGATATAAAGTGCACGCATTATGCCTATGTGGGGACTGCCGCCGCGGCTTTCAAAAGACCCGAACCGGGTACCACAAAGTTGAATATCCATCGTCTTTTCCACTGCACTTGAAAGCTTAAAACATATGACAAGCAATGTCCACGTATGATTCTCCAGACGTGTGACGTGTACACGTGGTTCCATGACATAAGCTCCTGCAGACAATATTGCTCTCATGAAATATCTGCACGCTAGCCCGAACATAAATTATACCTTATACAAACATAACCATACCCCTAATCATAATCCTCACATCAAACTAAACCTAAAACCCTATAACCCTAACCCTAGTGATTACCCTAACCCTAGGTCCCTGCTAGAGAAAATAAGACCGGAGGATTATTGTCGCCTGAGGAAAATGTCGTGTCACGGTGTAAGTAGGTGTAAGTTCTTTGTGCCTGAAAAGATTATACTGCAAAGAAAGAGTATGAGGGGAAATGGGCGAGGTTCGTTATTCCGAAAGTTTGTTATTCCGAAGGTTTGTTATTTCGAATCACAACAATTCCCTATACCTACCGACGTTCGTTTATCCCAAAAGTATAAAGAGTTCGTTAGTGTAAACATTTGTGGCGTTATTCCGAAGGTTCGTTAATCCGAAAATGAAATAAGGTTCGTTATTCCGAAGGTTCGTTATAATCCGAAAATGAAATAAGTTCGTTGTTTCGAAGGTTTGTATTCAAAAATTAAATAAGGTTCGTTAATCCGGAAATGAAAAGAAGGTACGTAGCCTAACAAACCTTCGGAATAACAAACCTTCGGAATAATGAACTGTAACCCGGGAAAATGATAAATCCATGTGGATTGATACTTCACTGATATTGCGATTGCCTTGCAAGCCTCAGTTATTTTTTTTTCCTGATATAGAGAGTGTGCCAATCTTTATTTGAACAGTAAAGCAAATCTTCTGCAGGATGAATGTAACCCTAATATTGTAGATTGACTTTTTCCCTGAAATAGCAAAGGATTTTGAGCTGTTTTACGTTAGAGATTACTTGGATTTCACCAATAAATATAATAAAGAACATCACATTCATAACTGGGTTTTCCACCCATTTTCGTCACTTCTCCACAAGACGTTATCAATTTTTCCATTCAGTTTCGTTTGGAGAAGCCAAATTGCGTCAAATCCTGCAAATTGCGTCAAATCCTGCTATGGGCTCGATTTCGTGAAATTGTCATGCACAATATTCGTTTATCGTCAATCAAATTTAGAAGTCAAGCATCCGAACTCGTCAACTCTGACTGTCACTGAAATCCGTCTCTGCCGCTTGGCGAGTCAGGAGTACGTCGAAGGATCAAATTCATGTTGTTGTTTTTTTCAAACAAATTCATTATTTTGTCATTCAATTCATCAAATGTTTATGGGCTTTAAATGGAAGGTAAACCAGAGATCTTCAGCGATGCTTTGCACGTCAAGAGATACTGGAATAAGACGGCAGTGGCTGGGGCACATGAAAAGAACTAAGAAGAAGATGATGAAGAAGAAGTGATGATGAAGAAGAAGAAGGAGAGACTACGGCAGATGTTAGTGTGACACATGGTCTTTCGATTCTAATTTGTGATCGATCACATACATTTTATGTTTATGGGATGTTTATGGAAACTTTTATTCCACCAAGAATGTTGATTCAGCCCGTCATTAGGGCCTACTATTACAATTTAAGAATAATGTTTGAACTGCATCTCTTCTCCCATTACTAAACTTCGTTTACATTATTGTGTCACTGCACGTTTGTGTACGAAAATTTCTGTGTGTCGATCGAGTGGATAGAGGACCGTTGTATCTATTAAGTGAGTGAGTGCAGTGAAATGTGTTTTTATGTATATGATTAAAGTGACGTAGATGTGATTCGACGTTGATGTGATATTGTCATATTTACGTCGCTTTAATCATACATAAAAACACAAAGTAAGCAACTCGATTAAGACAATTATTACAGCATCATACGTATATTATCTGGGGTAGACGACTTGAATGATATTTTGGTGGATAAGAATATCAATAAACGAAATTAATATTTTGCTGTCTCGTGCTCAGCTACTTTGACAAACGAATTTAAATTGAAATTGACGAATAACGGGTGACAATGCATTTAGTGAATGAAAAGATTTCAAAACTGGTCGATAAAAGACGAAATTGAAACAAGTATTCTCATATTCCAGAGTGTCTGAGACGAAATTAAAAAACACAGAAAAAAAGACGAATGAAATGACGGCGAAAACTGGCTGTAAACCTACAGTAAAATAAAAAGAAAAGAAAAGAAAAACTATTTATCAATATTGGTGACTTCCAAACAAAGTAATAGTGCTTCTAACCTCATCTCAGCGGAATACAACGCACGTCACCATCGTTTCAGGGGTGTCTCCACTTACATGTGCACAGGAATCATAAAATCTACACAGAGATTTTAGTTTCGATGAATACAGTAGTCCTCAGTTTATATACTTAAAGGAATATTAATACAGATACCCCATGAAACATCAGATTATGTTATGACACAATTATGACACCAAATCAGAGGTCAAAGTACAAACAAGGAGAACAGCTCTGAGGTCAAAGTACAAACACGGAGAACAGCAACAAGAAGCAAGTGTGTTCCTTGACTTATTGCCTTTCAGAATATCGAGGCCGCCTTCTCAGTTATTATGGAGTTTATAATGAGTTCGTCTATTTTGTTGAATCTAAGAATAGGACTATGAACGCTATCTTGTCATAAATTTATGTAATGACATTGTGTTGCCATTAACAGCTCTACGAGGTCGACATCTAACCCATTACTGGAAGACCTCTTGATACATAAGCAAAAGAGAAATAACTAATTAGATGACTGTGGTTTGGCTCATGTTTACAAGAGGTATGAACTGGAGAGTCTCCTGATTTTTGTTTTTACCCAAATATGCAGTTACTATAAAGTTACATATTTTGCTAGAGTGCACAATATGTTTTTTAATGCTGTACCGACAGTAAATCAAAATTTATTCGTCTCATTTTAAATGGATAATACAGTTTCTGGTGGAGATGAGGATTGACCTTTTAATTTTTTTTTTTTTGCAAGATACTAAGAAACCACTAACGAAATGTTACAGAGTATACCATTCATAGAGATATTCAAAGTTTATTTGATGAAAATCGGCTTTGAAATGGCTGAGATGTCCAAAACCAAAATAAAACAAAGCGATCCACCTTTTATTAGGATTGCTTTATTTTATAGATATCTCAGCCACTACAAAACCAATTATCATCAAAGAAACGTTGAATTCCTCTTGGAATCACATGCTCTTTCATGTTTCATAAGAGGTTTTTCATTATCTCACCGAATAGTCAGAAACCTGAAGCCAGGCTTAAACCAAAACTATCCCCATCCCTTTAATGCACAGCAAACAATCCGACACTGACACTATATCCTTTTAAATCAGTTTCAGATTTAAATGTCAGTCTACAAGGTAAGAATGTATGATTGTTTGCCATCATTGAGAATGCTAGGCACGTCACTGTGACTGACCCGACTTACTTTTCAGCTCAGTGATCTCTCCCTGACAGGCAGGGAATTCCCTGGCAGTGGAGAAAGGGATTTCCCCGCCATGGCGACGGAGAGAGAGTGACATCAAACTGAACGAATGAGAGCTCTGGGTGTCCCATGGGTCTCGATGACATTTTTGAATGCCAATCCTGCAAAATACTCATTCATCATCGACATCATATTTTTAGTTCTTCTGAAGATGTTTGTTATTGCCAATGGTACGCCCCCTCTCTCCAGATCTCCCCCCTTTCTTTATCTTTTTGTCTATGCTTCTCTGTCTGTCTGTTTGTCTGTCTGTCTGCTTTCTCTCAAAGTGTGCTTCATTAATTTCAAAAGTAAATGAATTGAATCAATGCTATCACCTATGGGAGCACATTAACTCTATGCACGTTCATCTACATGATCAGATAAATTTTATCTACATCCCCATGTTGATACAATGCAGATGGATGGAAGACCATTAATTATGATCATGCCTGTCTGTCTCCGCTGAATACAAACAAATTTGATCAAAACTGACAATCCCCACGAAAGCTTCTAAAACATACTGCTTACATATCCAAGAAACTTTGAATGAACTGAGGAAAATTACTTTCCATTGTAAAAACCTGGGCACACTAGACTTCGCCACAGAAACAGACATACCAAATAAAGAGTTTAGAGACCAATGATGTATTGTGTGTGAAATCATTAGAAAAAAAAAAATGAAAACTGAGCAGTGCATCATTAAGGAAAGAATACATGACAATACATGACTGGTGAAATAAATGAATGCAGCCTTAAAGAGACACTGATTTAGAATGTTTTCCATAAGTTTATTGACTTGTCAGAGCCACAAGAGAAAATGTTGGTATTACACTAACAAAACAAGATTGCACATAGGATGTGGGAGGATACAACTGATACTCAAAGATGAGGGTAACTGGTGGTATAAAAATAGAGGCACTTGACTCCTACTGGATGCTAGGATGTGGATTCTTCAAAATACAACACCCACTAACATTTGATGACATATACAGTGAAGGGACTGAGAACTAGGAGTAGGTCTATCAATATTTTGTACAAAAGACAATCTTGGGTGATTACAGAGTGGAAGAAATGTGATGTAGAATCATTTTCAATGACTAGTTTGGTAGTGGTTATAAAGTCCAGAGATAGGAAAACTCGCAGGACATCAAGTTCTGGAAGTAGATTGAATGATTATGATATAATACATGATTAAAAGCATCATTCCGAAGATATCAATATACATTCAGACCTTCGTAACAAATATGTGAAATGACTATATCTGGATACATTCTACCCATCATTTTCTTTGTGAGAAAGGAAATTGGAGTTCAATAAAGTATAATATGCTTACACTGTCTTGCACCATGCTTCAGCCATTAACAACATACATTTTCAGCAACACTGACATTCCAAGTATGAAAACGCTCTCATCATTACTAGAACATTCTGAAACAAAATATATCCAAATAAGTGGCTGCTCTGAATGGCAACATTGATACAGACATATCAATAAAAAAGGAGAGTGAGCTTAAACAGATATGTGGAAAGCTGTGACATATCAATATGAGGTGAAAATTCATAATTACATCATGTGTCTTTAAATTCTTGCAATGACAATCTTGGTAGAGTATAATGTGACAGTAACAACATTTTTGGAGAACAGCTCATTGTTTCTTTGGTAAAATGTCTTATTTAGCAGTAACAGGGGCACTACCCATTGGTCATATGAGATGTGTCATTTCCTCAAATAATGAGTGTATCTAGATAATGGATAGAACCTTGTGACGTGTTTAAATGATCAGCTGTAAGTTTATGAGATGAAATGGCTTAATCTCAACCTATTTCTTAACTATTCATTTTTTTTTTTTACCCATAAAGCTTTGAAAATGATCGGCTGCTTCTGAAAACTGTTGACCGAGACTGCCCTCATTGACATAATACCTTGATGGTTGAAAAGTAACTGTTAAATCATTGCAGCTCAGAATGGCCAAAACACGTCTGCTACATACATGACAACATTAAATTCACAATCATGATGCAACATTGCTAAGAACCATGAGAAGATATGACTCTGATAGGATATGGGAAAACATAGGAAACAGAAAAAATGATTGACCATTTTTTCCATGAAACAGGTTTATCCAAGCTCTTACGGCTGAATCTCTACCTCTTCAGATGAAATCTTCCAGACTTTGGCAATATTTTCACATTGCAGAAATCTATTCACAATGCACACAGCAAAACTTAAGCTTACAACAGAGCAGAGTGAACTAGCCAAGCCCCTTCTCAAAAACACACACACTGCATCAAAGGCTGGTGTTCTTTGCGACACACAATATTTTGACCCCCCCCCCCCCAGCAACATCGTTCACATAATCAAAGGCCTGCGACTTATGGCAGCAGAGATAGTGCTATATCATTCTCTTTATCAGCAATTGTGTGGGCTTCAACATACATTCAGCTATCATGTTCAGCACATCCTAGGTCCATTAAATAAGTAGTGCATTTCAATTTTCCATCTTCAGCTATTCTTTAAAACAAGACTAGAAAATCTGCCAAGATTAAAATACAATCATCCGACTGGATGTTTAAGAATGTAAGATTTATGTATGTCATAACCCATGATTATAATGATGCAAAGCACTTAGAAACCTTTCATTAAGCATAGTAAAAATGTATATTGTTATTATTATTATTATCATTATCACCTCTTCCAATACACAATTTACACATGTAACTTAAGGGAACATATCTCATTTCCCTCTTGCTAAGCAATGAAACATCTCAACCTACATATCATCTGTATTTTGTGAGCACCATGCACAAGAAGTATGGGAATGGAAAATATAAATACTTCACTGTAGAGTACAGCAGCAAAGAGTGTCAGACCTCACAACAGTTACAACACACTATTCCTACCTCAACAAAACCTAGAGAGGAATTGCATGAAATGTGCAGAAATGCTTTATACACAAATTACACCAAAAACAACCTGTGGAAACCATCTGGCAAGGTCAGGAATGTGCAACATACCATGATTTCTACTGAAAAAAAAAAGAAAAGAAAAGAAATTGAATGAATAAAGCATTACATAACATAATATCTTGTGACATCATGCAATATTAGACATGAGAAATAATGTCTAAAGGACTTTCAAAGAAATTCTTACCAAGTGGATGCAAGAAACTTGTCATTCCATTATTTGCAATGATAAGTTAATTCCTAGTAAAAATAAGTACAAATTCAGCTATTCAGGTACAAATGTACATATATTTGTATATAACCTCATAACAGACCGTGAAGAATTTGATTTGACATTCAAAAGACATTTCCAGAGTTGGCATATCCTTGATTATGACATATAATTATTACTCACATATCATAATTTTGTCTGACAATGATTGTGGTGTATGGGATTTTTTAATACTCTTTACACTGCATTTTCCGGGAAATAATGTAATAATGAATTTCATATTTTCATCTAATGTTTTGTTGGAACATTGAACGGAAATTATTAACATAAGAGCCAGTACAAATGAAGAGGATTCAGTGATTAGCATAATGGGATTTAATCACTAGATGTGTCAAAAGAAGGTCTGCGAAAGGAACAAAAATAAGGAAAATATATTAAACAGGAGAATGCTTGCAGTTTGACTGCTCTGAGACAAAATATTAATATGTTCATATAAACTCTTCTGCAAAATGAGATAAATTGTGCATCAAGAAAAACTTTCTCCCAATATGGAAGATTTCAGACTTACACATCATACCAAGGTTCATAATACATCTAAAAAAAAAATCCAAGTATATTCCAATTTTTCCATCCACATATTCTGGGAATCACAGTGGATAGACTCAATTTTCAGTCAAGCAGAGTCACACCATGTAATACCATCCGATGTCACTACAATTTACCATCTACAACCTACATTCTGCCTGAAAAAGAATACATTTGACATCGTAGTTGGGTCCTAGTTGGACATGCATAGAGATGATTCCCAACACACATCAGTGTTTTCTCTACTTCTCTTTGTGTGTACATGAGGTATAAAATGAGTTCACTGTTGTGGTATTCACACCACGCACCATGAGAATGCCCTGCCCATCTTTTTTTTTTGTTTACATTGCAGAGGCCTCTTTTTATGTCTCTGGTCTCTTTCCATTAACCACACATGGATTTGGGCAATCACATGGTCATCATCTTGAACACATCACATGATATTGTCAATTTCCTCAGAGTCAGCAGAAACACTTAAAAACATCAGAATCTAAAGAATCTATTCTCTATGCATAACCTTTTATCTGGCGACCACAATGGTGTAACCCTATGATGCCAGCTTTGTAACTGTACCAGGATGCTTGTAAAAACCTGGCTAAAACAAAACAGGGACAATGATATTGTCTATAAAATGCCTCATGTAACATTGCCATTATGTGGTTTTCCTTGTCAGATAATAATGACGTCTCTCAGTTGGTAGTCGTACGGGAGCAGACTCCACACCAGAATATTCTGATATTCTTGCTCTAAGCTAGAAAAGCATTGATTACATTATACAAATTAATTTGATAATCCACCATGTTCCGGTTACCTTTTCCAAATACATAATCACATGTAATTGGAGCATGAAATATGATATGTAAGGTTCCTCTGTTAACCTCCTTCAAAAAGGAAAATGTCAGAAAATGCGTAATATCTATCATTATTGTCTCTGAACCAAACATAGTAACATCATAATGGGCTTACAAGTCCTACATATTGCACATTTGGTATAGAAAAAAAAACCCAATGAAAAACAAACAAACAAACAAACGCCCACTCCTTCATGCACAATGTCTAGGCTGTCTTTGAGACATATGACACAGAAGGAAGTATCAAATAAGGAAATGATATGGAAAGGAAGTGCGAGTTGGTCCTTCTATTTCATAGAATGGTGCTGGTGGTGATGTATTTCAAGATGAAAAGTAAAAAAATTAGCAAACTATTTCAATGGAATTCATAGGTGCTGTACAAAATGAATCAAAATGATATTGAATGTCAGGATATGACGCAGAAAAATTTATATTCCTTCAAAGTCATAAATTACAGTCATTCTCAGGTAGTCTACTGAAATAGATCTGACTAATCACAGCTCACTTAGACAGTAGAGTCACTTATGAGTAGTGTTCTGGCATGTCTGTAGCACAAAAGACCCAAGTTGACAAATATTTTTCTCATTGTCAAAATTAATAATTACAATTCATGATCTCGTGTGAATAAATATCCTACAAATAAACTCTCTGTCTGGCCAGCCGAGTATGTGTCATATGTGAACATTCTCTGGCTAAACACAGGAACTACAGTCCATACCACTGCCAAACATATCAAACATGTCCCATAAAATACTCTCATGAGTAAATCCCCCCCCCAAAAAAAAAAAAATACTACAGACTATCAAACTAAGGAGAAAGATCACAGATATGTCCTTGATGAGTAGCAGGCGCCCATGGGGACAGGTGAAGATAACAAAGAGGAAAACTAGAGGGAAAGAAAAAGTGAAATTCTCCTGTGATACATCGGATCTATGATAAGCAAAGCCATAATCATCACAGAAATGTCCAATCTACAATCTTGCCTGAGGTGTTCACTGTGTGTATGACATACATATACAGAAAAACAGAATTTCTCTATGTTCTGCCATGATATCACTTTGGCGTTCAAAAGATGTCAAAAATTGGTGGATGATGTATCTGTCGGTGGAAGAAAAAAAGGCGTACTGTCACTGCTTGCCTAGAAATCTGAAAAAATTGATTCAGGACTAAAAAAAAATCCTCTTGTGAGTCCAACTTTGGTTATCAGCAGAAGGCTTCGGGATCATAAATAGAGAGGATGCATCAGCCTGTTGGATCCTTGTTTTTATCACCAGGGGTCACCGGTTGCTAGGCGTCATCGACTCCGCCTCCTCCCTGCTTGCCCTCTTGGCCATGAGGTTGCGTAGCTTTTTGAGGTTCTGCAGGCTCGTCGGGTCATCGGGCTTCAGGGTCAAGGCTCTCAGGTAGCTCTCCTCAGCCAGCTCCAGCTTGCCGTTCAGGTGTAGCATGGCTCCCAGGTTCACGTGTCCATTGGCAACCTGTTTCCATAGCAACAAGCATCAGAAGATGACAAAGAGTGTGAGAAAAGATGACCACCTAGGAAGAAACACGTGTCTCTAATCATGATAACAGAATATTACATGTGATTACCCAATATACTGATATCAATAAAAAGATGTGGCTCCGCCCTAACACGTCTGCCTTACAATCAAATGGTTCCGGTTAGTTTTGAAAGTCTAGCTGAGCAATGCTGTGTGTAATCATCCTGTTCCCTCTAGTACGGGGCAAAACACTCATGTAGGACATCAAATTGAGGTACCGTGTGTGAGTTCATCAGAACTCATTCCCGTAAAAGATCTCGCTTGCTTTATTCATTCATCGCAAAGAATAGGGTGCTGACCCTGTGAAGTGGTCTGCCCACATACCCAAACCAAGAAACATGTGAATGATGCTGACCCCTCATGGTTTGGACCAAGCGACTAGCAATACTGTAAATGTCAATATTTTCAAGTGATTCATTTTTCGCGCCAGGCGGCTCAAAAACATATTCGTGTGTTCTTGAATTCACGCTGTGCAATTGTCAACCCATTCAAATGTGCAGATAAAATTGTGAAGATATTTTTGTGGGTTTTAGAATTCGTGCTAGCCAACAGTAGCGTGAAATATGTAAATTTCTGCATTTACAGTAGTTAGCAAACGATATCAACCAGGCACATGGTGCCAAAGAAGAAGAAAAATAATAAAAAGATGTCTCACATCAGGTTTGAGGTCCACGGCTTGCCTGTAGTAGACCTCTGCTTCCTCATTTTCCTTTGCCTGGCGAAGGGAGTTGGCAAGGTTGAAGGTGATCTCAAAGTCATCGGGCTGCAAGCGGAGGGCTTGGTGGTAGTAGTCTGACGCCTGCTTGAAGTTGCCCTGGTCGTGCCAAAACTGACCTGGAGATTACATGGAGGATGGATTGAAGGACAAAATAATGAAAGTTGATACAAGCTGCTTTTCAAGGCTGCCAAGTTCTATTTGCTTTCCAACTCCATGTGCAAAAAATATGCATTATCTTTACAAGTTCATTGGTACAATAATCCAACAGCATTTGAAGTTTATATCTGAGGCTATAGCTCCTCTAATGATTTGTCCATATGGTAGGTAAATTGTGCTAAAAAAGAAACACTGAGTAGCAGATGATTTCATTTTGAAGGCTAACAGGAACCAATCTAATATTCATTCATCTGCGAGACATTGGCAGAAGCAAAACTAAAATATCTTAACCCGATGAGTCCCGAATATACTTGGGCTACTTGGGCAGGTGTATATGGGAACTGCATGTTGTAGCAAAATCAGACTGTCCTCAATGGGTTAACAAAGTTGCCACTCCACTTTCCCATAAAACAAACATATGAATTGACATCATCTCACTTAAAAAAAAAGGAGTGAAAAAAAAAGAAAATACATAGCATATCTCAAACAGCCGAGATCTCTTCAAATATTGAAACAAAATCATAAATATAAATGAATAAGATAGACAAACGTGGCCGGTATTCTTGGCAAACTGTTCACAGTTTTTTGGTGTTTTTTTTTTTTCCTTGCATTGTTGTATCATTACTCTATGTATTCAAATGTTGTAATCATATATGTTGGAAATGAAATAAAATGAAATGAAACTGTAATAGAGTGACAGAGAGAAGTACCAGTCCTGAGTCTTACCATAGTGTCGAAACACATTAGCATTCTCTGGTTCAAGGTCCACTGCTCTCTTCAGAAAATACTCAGCATCATGTGCTCGATTCTGAGGACGAACGGAAAAAAAGACATTTTAGATACAAAAATCCTCAACAAGAATAATCAGTGCTGTAACAGGTTGTTATCAAATGTCAGTGTCACCCTAAGTATTTTTTTTTTTAAAGATCTCAACTGCTTTCATTATTTGTTTTAAATGTTTGTTAAAATTGCAGATCAGCATATTAACAAACATGTCAGAAAAACCCCAACAAAACCACTGGTTTCATTTTTTCTGACATGTTCATTAAGACAGTAGATCAGCGTGTGATTTGATAACAATCTGTTACAGCACCTCTCCCCTCTGTATTTATAATCTCTTTCTTCCACAAATAATTAGGTCTGCAAAATTGATGGTTTTGGCTGCATTGAAAAGAAAAAAAGGATATTGAGGTTTTTGGTCGTTCTTAACTGCAGAAACCATTACAATCTGGAATTGGGTTAAAATGACTTCTCCTCCCATCCTTGTGGTTTGCAGTAACTACTCGGAGGGATTAAATTTCTGAGGAAGCATTTTAGCCATCATTTTTTATTCTTCCAAACAACAGCAGCACAAGTTTGATAAAACATATTCAACAAGAAACTAGAGAGTTTTATTACCTTTTGAGAAACCACATCAAGTTAACATGTAATGTCAGAACCATCTTTGCAGCCTCCCATCTACAGACACATGTGTAGAGGGCTATGACAATTCAAACTGAGTCGATAAGGCCTATATTCTGCTTGAAGTATACTCACAATAGAGTCTCTATTTTGTAAAAGTGGATTTTTTTTTTTGCATTTCACATGACATGAAACTAGCCCAAAACTAAAAGCACATGAAATTACCATGTTATACATCATAGTATCTTATATCTTTGATATCAGGGCACATGTAGGCATATATAGTGTGTGTTTGTGTGTATCCTCTTTCTCTGTAAAAAGTCAATGACATCAACTCCTTGCACTCTGCTGAGTGAGTAGAGTTTGTTGACTCTACACAAGAGTGAATAACCTCACTACTTCACTGCTTGAATAAGCTTGTGCATTCCAGAAAGGCTGAAGAGTGAATTTTCATGAACTTACAGGTGGAGCAATATTGATTTTTTTCCAGATGGTTGGCACAGGTGTGACATGTTTGTTATAAATACAAAACATCTGTAGATTTCTGTGCTATTATAAGAAGTAGTTGCACCTGTTTTAGCCTTGACTGTTTTGAAGCAGATAAAAAAAATGCATAGCTGTAGATTTCTATGCTATTATAAGAAGTATAGTTGCACCTGTTTTAGCCCTGATTGTTTTGAAGTAGATAAGAAATGCATGGTTACAATGGCTGAAAAACAGTAAACATTAAGGGCTTGAATATCTACTGTCTCTAGATTTTGTTGCATTCACTATAGAATACACATGTTATTGACATGAAAGTCTTCATCATCCCAAATGAAAACAAGGAAAAGTAGAAATTACGCGGTGCGTAATATATGTCCCCGCCGGAAGTAGCGTTTTGAAGCCAATGTACAATACAGGTCAAAAATCAAGGTCAAAGGTCAAAGAAGTCAAAGGTCAAAATTCTGTGTAGAAGGTTTGAAGCCCTCACCTAGTGCCATCACATAAAGCAAACGGAATTGAAATCGGGTTAGAAATGGCGAAGGAGTAGCATTTTGTAGCAAAATGTACAATACAGGTCAAAAAATCAAGGTCAAAGAAGTCAAAGGTCAAAATTCTGTGTAGAAGTTTTGAAGCCCTCACCTAGTGCCATCACATAAAGCAAACGGAATCGAAATTGGGCTAGAAATGGTGAAGGAGTAGCATTTTGTAGCAAAATGTACAATACAGGTCAAAGGTCAAGGTCAAAGGTCACAACTGAAATTCTGTGTAGAAGTTTCAAAGCTCCCATGTAGTGCTATCATATAAAGCAAACAGAATCAAAATTGGCTCATAAATGACAGAGAAGTAGCAAATTGAACATTTTGATCACACACGGACACACGGACGGACACACACACGGACACACACACGTACAGAGCCCATTTCATAGTCCCCTGCTCGAACTCATTCGGCGGGGACAAAAAATCATGGGATAATTTCACACCCCAGAACTGTATGTTGTGTTATTTGTAGCTTTCTTCACTTTTGCTAGTCCTTATAATAGCTTGAATGAATTTGCTGTCGTAATGCGGATCAGTTTAAATCTTTGCCATAGTACACACGAAATTAATCTTATCTGGCAGAGCACAAAAAATAACTTATACGAAAATGTTTGCTTTAACCCGTTGCGGACGAGTTCTGAGTATACTCATGCAGGCAGGTGTCTGTGGGAAATGCGTGTTGTAGCAAAATCAGTCCATCCTCAATGGATTAACAGTGCATATATCTGTTTCTTATAACCTCAGGGCTGGTGGTGCTGAGATATGAAGACATGAAGTGTAATACCTACAGTGTATACGTAGAATGACCCGAAAGACTTACCGTCTTGCTGAGGAGGTTGGCGTAGGTTAGGTGGGCAGGCACATGATCAGATTTGCTCAACAGTGATTCCTGGAACCACTTCTCAGCCTCAAGAATGTTACCAAGCTTGTAGTGGGTCTCACCTTTCATGAGAGAGGAAAAATTTAAAAAAGGAAGACAGTATAGTGAGATAACAGTGTCAAATACATGTGATAGTTCAAGCTTCACATCCAATGACATCCATGTACAGTTGAACCTCTCGTATCCGGACAAGTCGGGACCGGGGCTCATCCGGATAAGGGATTTGGCCGGATACGGGAGACTCAATGCTTTATACATGTACATACATACACATGTACTGATGTAGCCCATTGTAGTACCACATGTAGTAATGTGTATACTGCAACCTTTTCATTGTTACATTTGGGGATGTTTGGGGATGTTAAAATGTCTGAGGGTAAGCAATTTGGAAGGAAATTTGATGTAATGTATGTTAATCATGTTGGAAGTAATATGTAATTCATGTGTGTTTGTGTAGGAGTTCTCAAGGAGTTGGGCAAAATCACGGTGAGATTGCGTGCGGATAATAGAGAGATCCGGATAAAGGGAGGCCGGATAATAGAGGTTCAACTGTATGTGTGAAATATCTCACTTTATCAGATTTAAAACACACACAGCATGAGCAATTACTTCTGGGTCATGTTTAAGGTCTTTGGAAATATCAAAATCTTGCACAACACAGGTGGACACCAAATTACTTTCCCCTACTGCAATGACACAAACAGTATTCAAAGCAGGATGTATGCTGTAAATCCATTTGTATTGGTGTTCAAATGTATTCAAATTGAAATTTAAGAACTCTGAGACATGTGAGGCTGTGAGTATAAGACAGATTATCCATTGCACAAAAATCTTAATCATATCTACCTCAGTTAAGACTTGATTGCTCTCTGTTAAATGTCTGTCATGGCAAGATCTAACAGAAGATGATAGAGCCACTCCACTGTGTCAACATGTCATAAAGAAGAACCACGCATATTGCTGAAAATATATATATTTCAGTTCCCACAAAGATATCTCAAACCACTTACCCAGCATGTTGAAGAGACTCTGTGGTGAGTAGTAATCTGGGCGTCGGTCAAGAGCTTCTTCCAAAACTTCCAAGGCTTCCTATTGATAGCAACACAACAAAAACACACACTTATTGCAAGCTTATATAGCAGTAAATCTGTGTCACCACCATGACTATTGATACCATCATCATTATCATCATCATTGCATTCATTCATCACAATCAATATCATTGTCATCTTCATCACACAATAATCTTCATCATCATCATCATCAGCAGCAGCAGCAGCAGCACAATCATCCATATTGTCATTACCAGAGCAATCCTAATCATTGTCGTCATCATGACAAGTCACAGCATCATTATTATCACCACAATCACCTATATCATCACTTTTAGAACAATCCTAATCATCATCATCATCACCTCCAATGCAATCATCATTGGCATCATCACCACAGCAATCATCAAGAGCATCATCATCATCATCATCATCATCATCATCATCATCATCATTATCATCAACCTGATTACAACCATCTTTATTATCACCATAACTGTTCACCACCACCATCAACATCCTCTCTTCTACCACTCCTCCTGGTCCCCCTACCTCATGTCTGTTGGCCTCCTGTAGGAGTCTGCCCAGGTTGAATAGTGCCGATATGATGCCATGCATCTGTCCCTTTGGGTCCTTCAGGCCAGCATCGTCCAGTTTTGCTGCCCGCCGGTAGACCACTTCGGCCTCTGTGATTCGCCCAACAGTTGTCATGGCAATACCCAGATTCAGGTGGGCCACTGTATTCAAGAAGGAGCATTATTGGCACGTAGACATTAGCATGTGAATACTCCAAGAGCACAAGTGAATCAAATATCAGGCAAAGATAAAACATTTGAGTCTTTGGAGTGAGCTATTAGGGCTTTCTATGTATGCCAGATTTTAGGCATGATTAATAGGTAGATTTTACATCAGTTCTGTTAAAAGTGATTTTTTTTTTCACAAAAAATGCAGATGTCTTCATTTAACATTACTAAGCCAATATCAGTTCATTTAGAAGTATCTAATTACAACTTGACAAAGGCATTTCATTTGCATTCTCACTCTTGATCATGGGATTACTGGGCATGAAGTAGGATTGATTTCACACAAAACCATGTTTCAGTATCTTAAATAAATTTTTGATTTATATTTCGCTTTACACAACAGAATACACCTGTCTATGCAAAGTACAACAATGAGCAATCATTTCTAAAGATCGGTATATCAAGACTAATCAAGGAGAATATATCTGTCTTGCAGAATCTCCTCCTCCCTGCCATCCAATGCACTCTGATCCTGTCAGTTGCACATGAGTTGCTTCATGGCACTTACTTGACATGCGAGGGCGACATTTGATTGCCATCTGGTAGCTCTCAACTGCCTCTTCCACCCGACCAACCTCCTGAAGCAGGACACCCCTGTGGAGTGGACATGAGAAGAGATATATATTGATCACGGTAACAGCAACATGAGAAATAGATTATGCTGCCCTCACTCAACTGGTGACACACATTTTGATAACTGCTCAACAAGGAATGACAGTCCTGTAGATTCCTAATCAATTTTTACTATCTCTTGGCTTGGAAGCAACAACAGAATTACTACATAACTTTTGTCATAATTTTAATCATCTAATATCAATCTGAATGTACACAAGCACACATCAACAAATTAAAATTAATTTGATTAAACTAATGACCTTCAAACTCTGTGACAATCGCAAGTAGAAACAGTGCCCCTCTTGACACGTACAGACGGTGAAACTTATTTCCACAAATGAGAAATAAATAAGAGCCTTAAGATACCATGAAATCCTGACAAGAGTAGATTTGGCTTCAGAAAGTGAATCCAATGTCATACAACTAGACAATCTTTATGAGTCACTCTCAGCATACTTACAAGTTGTAGTGGACGTCTGCCATGTTTTTCCTGTATGTCAATGCCTTTCTGTAGGCATCTTCTGCCTCCTTAATCCTTCCAGCAGTCTTGTAAATATTGGCAAGATTCCCTAAAGCTGTAAAGGAAGAGCAATACGATATTGACTCATTAAAAATCAGCAAACAGCAAACACTTGCATCTCTGTGGCAATTATAATATGTACATATGCTGCTTAACTAAACTGAGCTCAGTATAGAAAGGAGAACAGCGCCACCTATAGTTGCTTAATGGAAAATATTCCTGGGTCTTGTAGCAGTCGGAGTCCCTTCTCCGTGGAAAGAAGCAGCATCAGTTCTGCACAATATTGATTGTGGTTGATATGATCCACTGTCTTGCCCACAAAGAATTAAGTGTCCCATCTAAATCCATCTCTGAGACCTCCAATACCTTGCCCAATGAAATTTTTACCTCTCTGGACATTTCTGCCACCTTCATCCACATTCTTATCTGCTCTTTGGTTGACAGAGGCATATCAGTATATTATAGATAGATACCGCTTTGCTGAGAGGGCCTGAATTTATGTTTTTGTTATCATCCACTGCTATTCCAAAGAGGCAGATACAAATATTTCTACTCCAGCTACATAATTAAGGAATAATCAATAATATTCTTTAGTCCCACTTGCTTTCTTAACCCGTTGCGGATGAGGCCTGAGTATACTCGGGCAAGCGTCTACGGGAAATGCGTGTTGTAACAAAATTAAACCATCCTTAGCGGGTTAAATACCCTCTACTGTGATGCACAGCAATCATGTTACTTGAGCTAGTCTTCAAACAAAATATTCCCCTTCTTTCGAATTATTGTTTGACGACAATTGCTGACATGTAAAAGTGCAGACAAGTTCATCTTTCTAAACTTCTGATGATTGCTGGAGAATTTCTCTGAGAATATCTTTATTCTTGTAATACCTTTCGGTGGGTTGACGGCGATCCCAGCCCTGTAGAGAGATTCCTCCGATTGCCAATCTCTGTTTCGCATCACCGTCTTGCATGAATACAGGCACACCAGTATCAGGACGAGGCCCAGGAGAAGCTTGTGGACCATTGCTTCTGATCTCTGCCAAACCTGGCTGGCGACCTCTGCCAGGCCCAGACAGAAGCCGATACTTGGGATGTACAAGATGCGCTCGGCCACCACAAAACCTACGTAGCACAGGAGGTTAGACGCGGGCAGGAAGGGGAATATTAGAAAGGACGTTGCAACGATGATCGTGCCCAGGACCCGCTCTCGCTCTTCTGTCTCTCCCTGCATTGTTGTTTCTGCTGCGTTGCCATGGTTACACCAGCTATTGCTCCTGATCCGGTGGCGACCGTTTCGTTCGGGACTGTAGGAGGAGTGGCGCAGCGGGTTGGCTCGCTTGCGGGTGGACACACAGCCGTTGCTGTGTCGTGGGTAGAAATTGTTGTTCTCCTTTCTGGCAGATATGATGGCTTTCTTTGCATGCCCACTTCGGAGGAGTTTAGACTCCTTCCCATTAGTTTTGTGTGATACCCCATTACATAATAGCTTTTGGTCACCCTCTTCTCCAGTGGGAACAGAGTCAGAACTTTCATGAGACTGAGACGAAGGCACATGTTTTAACCTGCCTGACCTCCTTACAGAGACCTCGTGAAGAAAATTCAACTCCCTAAACGAATATAACCCAAGAGAGGCTAACGACCCATAGAGGCACACACTCCACAAGTTCCTGACATCGGTTATTGTTTGAATGAGTGGGATGGATTCCATGGACCAATCAAAACTCAGCGTCACTGGGAACATCAGTAGCCATGCATTGTATGCTGGTAAGAAGAGGAAGGTCAAAGTTCGTGCCAAGACACTGTGTGAAACTGATGCTGGATTGTCGGCAGGCGCAAAGACCGGTGGCTGCATGCCGGTTGCGTAAAAGCGTAGACACAGTAGGGCGCCCCCAAGTGCTCCATTTGCTAGAAGTGACAGTCTGATTTGGTGATATTCATTCTGTTGAGAAACAAAACAAAAAGAAAACAGTCAGATTTATATCATATTTTGCATGGTATATACACTGAAATATCAAACCATGCAAGACTAGACAATTTTAGAAAGAGATAATATTGACGACTAGGATAATGCACTCATTTGAATATTATCTTAAAAACAGTTATCTTGGTTCACAAAAATAATGTTTGTTCACCATACAGTCATATCCTTTGAGTCTGCCACCTCCAAATTTAATCAGGGACACTTTATGCAAGTTCATCACTAAAATCAAAGTTAGCTCCATCCTCTATTTAAAGATCTTCATTAACCATTTGGTCATAAACATACCATTTCAGTGCGGTTGAAAAGCCAAAACAACTGACATCATCCCCATCTCTCTCTTTTTCTCTCTCTCTCTCTGTTTCGATCTCTCTCAAGCCCTATTTATCTGTCAATTTTTGTCCCTGATAATCAGTGACATTGCCTTCCGTGCAATGCCGAACACACAACGTGTGTTAAAGTCTAATAGGTTAATATGTCTGCATAATAGGGAAACAATTGATTATGGAACTGTGTCTCAGTCTGATCCAATTAGGCATGCAGTCATTGACATTGAGGTCTTTTGACTGCTCAAATGCGAGGAAAAAAACCCAAACATGTGTCTGATTTTTTGGCTTGTATTATTGTCATCTTCACATAAAGCAGAATTTTTGTATGAAACTATTGTCAATCTAAAATAAATTCCTCAGAGAAAAATAGAATATAAATAAAATATATAGATATCAAAATACAGATGTGAATTATGTTGTTTTTCCTTTTATAGAAAAACACTAAATTCTGTGAATGCTTGCCTTCTTCTTCAGAGCTGCATCATTGCTTTCACAATTGTATATTTCTCTCCAATAATTTGATATATGCAAAATTTCATAAAGTTCACTGGAAATAGCATGGCACAAATAAAAAGACACTGTTAAAAAGAATGTGTATCAAGGTGCTGATAAGAATTTTGATGACATTCTGATGATTTTCACAGAAGTGTATACTTAAATTCATTTTGAGTACATTATAGTGTGACAGAGCATCACACCGTTGTGTATTTCACGACGCGAAAATTCACCAGATCGCTATCATCGTGAGAGTGGCACTAAGTCATATTTGCAGTGTTCGTGAGAGTCGAGAGTGTTTCCAGCTCTCATGTTTCTTTTCTGCATGCCTGCGAGACGTTTGTCGGTTGGGATGGGCTCTGGTTTCCGTGGTTGCATCATGCCACTAATTCCCACGGTACACAGGCCCACCCGAACCAGCCGAACCAGCCGTAGGATTGGACATGAGGGCGCAGGTAAAGTGGGGGGGGGGGGGAAGCTGCATGATAATTTTTCCCTATGGCTGTTTGCATTTGACAGAGAGGAAATGGGTCACAACAATTCTGCAATTCACTATCATCACCTAAAGAAAAAGAAGAAGAAGAAAAAGAAAAAGAAATGTGCCAGAGCTCTACACAGTACCACATGTTATCATCTCGTTGATAGTGGGTTTCCCTCACCCCTTCATGTAACTATAGTCAGGACCACTTGCCATTCAGAATTTCAACTCTCTGTGTATCAAATCTTAGATAAATGTATCAACAGGCTTATCTGTGACACTAACAATCATTGCCAATGATTGTCTCTCAATGCACAGAGTAAATGCCGCATGGATTGAAAGTTCAGTCTGATCGAAGAATTTCTGGGCCCCGTTGCTAGAAACTTTGCGTTTAAACGCAACTTGCAACTGATTGTCACTGGCCAATCAAAATCATTGTTGCATGCATGTCTTCTTAATAGGGCAGACCCTGAGCCAATCAGAATTATTTGCAATTGATTGCAACTTTCTTGCAACGGGGCCCTGAAGAATTACTGATGAACTACGAGGAATGATCTCTATGCTCATACAAGTAAATTGATATGTACAAGTGCAGTGCACTGGTGCACAACTTGAAAAGCATACTGTTGTGATTTAAAATAAACTCATAAATATTTTGTGAAACAAATGATCCAATTTCATAACATTAATATGTTGTGTTCCTATATTTGTATTATTCATGCAAGCACTGTGCCCTTTACTCTGTAAAAAACAACAACAACAAATGCATTCAAGGCTTAGATTTTCACTTTTCATGAATAATTACTGATTATAAATTCAAAAGGAATAGAGGAATTAAAGAAATAAACTTAAGAAAGTCTTTAAACAGCATGTCAAGATTAAATATACACATCAACAACATTGATGATGGAGAAGATATTACATGAACCCATTCATTTACAACAAGTTAGATAAGATCTGAATCAGTACTCCATCTAACTACAGAATCTACTCCACTGATGATGCTAAATTGTAAGCAAACAGCATCGAGCTATTCCTGGATTTGGCTGCAATCTTGTTCCTTTCCTCCACTATACTAACTGTTCTCATCTATCATTGATGATTATTGTCATCCTCCTCCTCTTCTTCATCATCATCATCATCAGCAGCAGCAGCAGCAGCAGCACCACCACCATCACCACCACCACCACCACCACCACCACCACCACCACCACCACCATCACCATCATCATCATCATCATCATCATCATCATCATCATCATCATCATCATCATCATCATCATCATCATCATCATTATCACATCTTGAATATTATAAATGGAATTCTACAATTCACATGCAGTCTCTGCTCGCAATGTCTATACCTTCAGAAGAAAACACAACCAACATATCCATAATAACTTTTAACACCTGTTTCTGATTTACTCTTGACTGAGGCTTGCTAGAATGTCATTTGCTACATTCATGTGACAAGTTACGACCTCCAAATTTTCACTTAACACTTTAATGGCCAAACAACTGCTTACATAAACCTTTGAGGGGGTGTACAGAATCATTCATGTCCATAAGGAAACATTTTTCTTGCGCACTTCTGAAGAATAGCATATGGGGACATAATATCATGAGAAAGAGAGAGGGGAAATGAATAAAGAGGGAGACTAAGATTGGCAAAGATAGTGAGAGATGGATATATCTATAAATTGCATATATTTATGGAGAGAGGAGGTTTCATACTTCTACTAAAAGAATGCATTCATAATCATTTTCCCATTAAATTTAAAGTTACAGAGTGTTGTGGGAAAGAAACATTCGAGTCATCTTGATGACTGAAATCTGCCAATGCCATTCCACACACCAGCTGTTTCACAAACTGCTATATGTCAATCAAAGGTGCAGTTCTCAATGTGCCTCCAAACATGACTACATCCGCTTTATGCATGTTCCATGGTAGAAGTTGAGTCAAGGTCATGCTAAGCTCAATATGTGCTCAGAGACCACACCATCTGTACACCCTGAATCTAGCAAAACTTGATTGGAAAACTCTTCCAGACCACAAATATTTAAACAAAGTAAAAAAAAAAAAAAAAAAAAAAAAGAAAGAGAGCTTGGGAGAAAAGTCATTCAAGTCTGCTTTCACACTTTAAAAGTTCTGTTCACACACCACTAAAAGATTCAAGATTTTTAACATTGATTTTTTTTTGCAATGCCATTGAGATATCCTTCATTCTTGAGTGTGAACACATACACACACACGCACAAAACACACACAACTTTAATTTTTGTTTTACACACAGCAATGTGAAAATCCATCTAGCGTGATTTCTAATTTCTATTTTTTGGAAGTCAGAACAATTTGCCCTGCCTCGTGTGTGTGATTGGCACACAAAGAAACCATCAAACTTTAAAATCAGTTTGTGCAACTTGCCACTCTAGGTTCACGCACACGGTGCTTATATGGGATCACACTCCGGTCCTGTTTACCTTTGGGAGCAGTGATTTGAAAAATTTTCAAGATATCACATTTGATGCATATGTGTAGGTCTTTTGTATCACAAAAACATCCTACCAAATAAAATTATCCCAATAAAGCCTAGAATAAAAGGAGATCTCAGTATTTTTCTCAATAAACCATAACTATAGACGGTTTAGTCTGGAAACATTTTTATTATACCTATTGTTCACATTTTGAGTATTTAACAATACGTAACATGGATTATAAGGATTCAAATTTTTTCAGTGGTTGTTTCTATCCCTAACTCACATTTCAGAACTATTTTAAAGCACTAATGCAGGGTTTTTGTTTCATGTGCAAATGGTAAATTATGCCTTTAAGCATGCGCAGACTGGATGGAGATCCAATACGCTTCACTCACAGCTGAGTGATATTTTTTGCTGGTGGCAAATAGAACTGATTTTCACATCATGACACAAGAACTGATTACTCCTGCACGGTGTGTGAATGCAGCTATTTAAAGAGCACCATATAGCATGAAACATGTTGGTAAACTATTTTTCAAATGAGTTCTTTTGCCAATCTGAAAGGGCTGGAGGAGAACTAGAGAAAGGGAAAGGGAGGGATGAAGATAGAGAAAAAGATGAAGAGAAAGACAGAAAATGATAAGGGAAAAATGGACAAAGAATGAAAGAGAGAGAAAGAGAGGGAGAGAGAGAGGGAGAACAGCTAGGATGAGAGACGGAGAGGGTGAGAGGACTGTACGAGACATTTCAATGTTACAAACCCTGACCTTTGGCGCCGCAAATTACAGCTGTAAAGTGGGTGGCAAATTTCTGTCAAAGCGAGCTCTCTTGTTGAACTTGGAATCGGAGATGCCTATTCAGGATGGCGTTAATGTGTGGCGTTGGAAAGTGCAGAATGTTTAGGTAAGAGAGAGAGAAAAAAGAGTGAGCTTCCAAGTTGCATTGTTCTGGGTTCTGTTCACCAGAGTTTTCATGGTTTTGGCAATGTAAATGTGAATGAGAAACAGCACTTCACGTCTTTAAAGCAACACTAACAGCTCTCTTTCTCCCTCTTCCAAGCTCTCCTAAAATGCTGACAAATTCGTCGGCGTTTTCACGAACCGACGCTATTTCGATTTTGGTCAAAATTTTCAAAATCGAGATATTGGTACCAAATGAAAGTGCTTTCAAAACTCTACCAAATCCCAAAATTTTAGATCACAAAATTAATTATTCTTAATTTTATCAAAGAAAGAAAAAAACGACGGTACTCGAAATATCGAGAAATTGAGAAAAAGGAGTTTCACGAACCGACGCAGTAAAGATACGCCGGTTCGTGAAACCCGAATTGCTAGGGTGAAGAGCAATGCGGGTTTCACGAACCGTCGCAGTTGCATTATTTTGAGCTTTGTTCAACTTACTGGCCTAGAATTAGGTTTTGGCCCTAATCCAGATCTCAGAGTGAGAACCAAACCATCGGAAAGATGAATGACGACCTAAGCCAGCCCAATGTCCACGAGTGAAGTGAATGGTAAGCTATAATCCTATTAAAATCATGCTCAAAATAACAGTTTCAGTTGGACTACCATAACCATTAATTGCGGTAGAGTGTAGTCCCATGTATTCAATCGCGTGATGCTTATGAAGCCTAGTCTGTAAACGCCATCCAATTTCAAATTAGATCCCAAATCATATTATTTATAGTTTCTTTTCAACTTATGTCGTTACTTCTGAGACTACTGAGTACTGTAGTCGTAACGTCTGTGTGCAAGACATGCAAGATGTCAAAGTCTCGAAGACACTCATGGCTATGCCTTGACTTGAGTTGAAAATGAAATCATGAGATTGACAAAGTAGGCCTACTAAACTAAAAAAAAAAAAGTAAAAAGTCTAAAAGTAAAACTCAAAGGAAGAGTAAAGAATAAAGTTAGACATGTTAGACTTTAACTTTCAAGTTTAACTATTAAGTCTAAGTTAAGACTTTACTTGTAATGCCAGTTACTAAAACTAAGATCAGCTGAAGTCTAAGACCAAGTCAAATTTACACAGAGTCTATAGTCTAGCTCTAGATCTACATCTAGACTAGTGGTAATAGTAGGTAGAGTCCACCCATTTTTCCCCCCAATTTTTACTGGTCCATTCCTGAAAAAGTTACTGGTCAGTGTCCAACAGTGATTTTTCCTGGTCAGGGACCGTCGGACCAGTGCCAGTGTGCAGCGTTGGTGTAGATGTCATCTATG
The DNA here is from genome assembly GCA_033980235.1 of Diadema setosum. Lineage (NCBI taxonomy): Eukaryota > Metazoa > Echinodermata > Echinoidea > Diadematoida > Diadematidae > Diadema > Diadema setosum. The sequence goes on along the minus strand of CM067061.1, from coordinate 27,115,793 downwards.
ACAGTATGTGGTCTAGTGATACTACCTAACGCTAAACACTACGAGTAGTACTCTACAGGTTAGGTGGCTTTCCTGTACAGTGCAGTGTTATAGTATAGGACCTACTTGTGAATTCAGCCCTAGTACCGTACTGTGTGTAGATATGTGACATTATGTCTAATGTTAGTTTGAGTGGAGTACCTTTGAAGCACAGCGGTGGGGCTTTTTTTCCCTAAAACTTGTGAATGCGGCCCAACCAAATGGCGTTTACATATTCACGTGTGATTGATAGTGATACAGTAGCGCTGTCGATTTCCACAGCATCCATACATAATCTTTTGTCCTTTCTTCTTTCCTTTTTTCCCTTTGTTCTTTCACCCTTTTTATTCTTGGAATCGAGGACTTCTAAGAAATGTCCCTCGACTGATTTAACCAGGACTCTTGAGTCCTGGTAAACATAACCTAACCGAGTAACCGTTAACATTTTGTTAGGCCTAACATAACAGTAACACTGACTTAGCCCTGTAGTGACTTTGTCTTTGGCCGACTTACTGAGATGGCGAGTCTCACTCTTTAACGTTAGTCTAAACGTAGTCGCTAGATCTGTCAGTGTCAGTGTCACCGGCTTTTGCATATGGTGCCATCTCTAACGTACTTTAACAAGTTGATGTTAGTTATCTATGTCAACTTACTGAGTCAGTAATAGTGGTACTGTCATCCTGTTGGATATCGCCGCAATATCATCCGTGACGTGTTAATTTCGTGTCACAAAGACAAAAGTTGCCAAGATCTAATAGTATTAGATGTCTAGATCTAGATGTAGTCTAGATCTATAATATAAATTTTGTGAACCACTGGTAACTTAAAAGTGAAAGGTCTAGACTTCACTTAGTCTATAATTAGACCAGACATTCATGAGGCAAAGGCCTACTTAGTAGATCTATTCTTTTCTATTTTAACGTCAATTCCTACTAACTCGCCACGTGTTATTTCTAAGGCCAAGGACTTCGGGTTAGTGATTTTTTTTTTCATAAATACCAAACAGCAGACGTGTTTCATTTGCATTCTTGTGCAGACATCATGAATGAAAATATGTGCAGTATCAAAGAAATATGATGCACTTGACAATGCCAGTGTTTTATAGGTGAATGGTTAATACCTTTAAAAGCTGAATGATAATGTAGAGTCTAGGTCTAATTAAGATGTTACAGTCTCTGATTTAAGAAACAGGTTTGATTGTCATAGACTGTTTCCCAAATGCAGGTACATGTAGTAATATTCAGCTATTTCAATGCAATGCCTTGTTTACAAATACATGTAGATTTATATTCATGTGAATGATAATTCAATTTCTACATGAGACATACCAAGTGCTAAACATAATATCTTGCATCAGTAAAATGTGTAAATGAAGAGACAATTTGAATATGCATCAAATACGAACAGCAGCATTTTTTGACATTCTTTGATCCTGCATAGGCCTACCATTTTATTTTATGTTTAATATAAATAGAGCAAAATAATTTCAACTTCAGTTTTGTTGGCTGATTTTTTTTTTCTTCTCAAAATTAAAGTTGTATCTTGTGCCATGATGTTTGATTTTAATCAAAAGTTCTTAATTTCTTTCTTTTCTTTCAGATGACTGGTGCCATGTAGTAGCGAAGAACTGGACTGTCTCAGAAAAGAAAAGGAAAAGTACAGGGTCGTGTACATCACCAACGGATGTGAATACAATGGTAATGTAGAGTCTAGGTCTTATTAAGATGTTAAAGTCTCTGATAATAAACAAGTTTGATTGTCGTAGACTCTTTCCCAAATGCAATTAGTGATATTCAGCTTTTTCAAAGCAATGCCTTGTTTACAAGGACATGCAGATTTATTCGTGTGAATAATAATTTAAATTCTACATGAGACTTACTAAGTGCTAGACATAAGATCTTGCATCATTAAAATATGTAAAAGGCGAGACAATTTGAATATGCATCAAAAACAGCTGTATTTTTTTTGACATTCTTTGATCCTGTATACCGTTTTGTTTTATGTTTAATATAAATAGAGCAAAATAATTTCAACTACAGTTTAGTTGGCTGATTTCTTTTTCTCAAAACGAAAGTTGTATCTTGTATCATGATGTTTGATTTTAATCGAAAGTTCTTAATTTCTGTCTTTTCTTCCAGATGACTGATGCCATGCAGTAGCGAAGAGCTGGACTGTTTCAGAGAAGAAGAAAAAAGTACAGCATCGTGCTGATCATCAAGGAATGTGAATACAATGGCTTAGGAAAGAAGACAATTTACAGATAGGATAGAAGGGAGAAATTGGGATGAAGGGCGACAACATAAGGACGGTATATCTACAGTGAAATGTGATTGTAAAGTGGAAACATGAAATGAGATCCTAAGATTGAAGGTGAAAACAATGCATTCCATTCTGTGATGTCGTAATTACAATTTTGCTACACTTTAATAACACTACAGAGAGACATTTATATCAAGGAAAGCTTCATGTGGATGTGGAACGTTAGATTTTTTTAAGTGTTCATTGGTATGTATTTCATGATAATAAATCTTGAAGGTTTTGTGTGGTAATCATAACCTTGTGATAAATCTTGAATGATTTCTAAGTGCACATTGGCAATATTTAGATGATGCTGTAATCAGATTAAGTTCTATTCTCCTTTATTCTTTTATTTATTATTTTGTTGTCTTCAACCCACTTTGAATGTGTCACGTATGATTCTTATAAACATGGGAACATGCACTCCATGTAAATGATAGGACTTATAACAAATTGACATAATTATTCAACCATCACTAGACAGTTCTGTTATAAGATGTTCTTTATCTAACTAAAATTGTAAATTATGATACGTGTATGTTCCCATGCAAACTCACAACAAAATACAGAAATTTGATTTCTTTTAATAATAATTCATTATGTCTCTAAATTTACAATTAAAGAAAGTGATTGCAATAAGGATGTCAAACATCGTATATTAAAATAATAGATTATTCATTTGTCTCCATCCGTAGTAACGCACGCAACTGCAGTGTGCAGTTTGTAGGCTGCTGTGAAAAAAAAAAATCACAGGCAGCCCAAGCAGGATTCGAACCCACGACCTCTGGATTACTAGACCAGCGTCATAACCACTAGACCACCAGAGTGCCCTGGCGCTACCTTTACACATGAATAATTAAGTATAGAAGGGCTTGGGGGCGCTTCGAAGTTTACTGCTCTTATTAAATATGTACATGTCATTTGCAACTCAACTAAAGATGATTAAACACACTGAAATTCTTACTTTAAATGATATTCATAATCTGTTTTTTTTTTTCTTTAATAGCTTGGGATGTACACTTTATACACTGTATCGGTCTACATTTCGCCTACAATATGGAATTCTTTACTTCGAGACGTTTGTTTTTAACAAACAAAAAGTTAAGAGTCCTTTAAAGGTGCTGTAAAACAGTGGTGATTGTTTGTTTGTTTGTTTTTTGGTGGGGGGGGGGGGGAGGGGAGTCAAATTAGCCTTGTCCCCTCTCCGCCGTCTTTTTTTTCCCTTTAGCTGCATATTTTTTAGTCATCACATGAAAATTCGTCTGCATCCACCCCGTAGTTTTGCTGATGACCTTTCTTTTTAATTATTTTAGCCACACACAATTTTGGCTGAATTTCCCCAACCCTCTTGTGAATTTGCTAGTACATGTACTAAAACACATTCTCAGAATGTGTTTATAGTACTGGTGGATTAAGGATTCACAGGGAGGGGGGGGGGGTCGGCCAAAATTTCTCTTTTCTCATAATACAAGCCTTCGGGGCGAAAGGCTGATATTATGGGCTTTCTACACACATTTTTAGATGCTAATTATTGGTTAACATGAGCATGATCATTTATGTTGTGATTAATTTGTTTCCTTATATATGTATGACTTCTATTAGAGACTTAATTGGCTTGGCACTCCTTACATCGACCTATTTTAGACACCCATTTCCCTCTCTCTCTCGTGCTTTTTCTCTACTGTCCTGTGAATAGTGTAACTACATGTACATGCAGTACCTCTTCTCTTTTGTATGATATACATCAAGTTTTTATCTGAGCATATGGGTGTTGCAGCACTCTCAAGCTTCATGCATATGCAGCAATATCTTTGTGTGGTCATATACATACATGTAGTTATGCTTGATATATTGATTTGAGAATGTTATTCTTTCTCTTGTATATGTTCCGTCCGCACTCTATAGATGTAAATGTACGATGTAAGATTTGGTGTGCATGTTCGAACTGTGTTCCTCTTTTTGTGAACACACAAGAACTGATATAATAATGAACTTGAATTACACATATTCTTGAATCTTGATTCCATCTCCATTTGCCATTGGATATGTATTGATTTATGGAGCTCTTCCACAATTGTTATCCTTCCCATTGTCATTACTCATCTCTGAATAATTCAAATTTGATATTCTACTGAGGACCTATGTTTCTTCGATTACATAATGCACCTCTTCAATATATTGCTGCAAAAGGCATAATAAAACATGACCATTATTATATATTTAAAATGAAGCTTGAAATTCTGATAGTGTTGATATTCATGTATTTTTAGGAGTTTATCAGTTTCGAAGAGTGCATGCAGGATGAGTTTATGTCTTTATATGATCAGGTGCAGCTATCATAGAATCTGTTGAGCAGGAAAGAGAAAGATGGAAAATGAGGAATTATGAGTGAATTCGCATGCGAGCCAAATGACAATAATGACACTGATAAAAATTGTGACAAAGTAAATGTCACAAATATGTGGAATAATAAGAAATAAAGAAATTAATATATTATTTCAGAGAAAGAAATAACAGAGTGCATGGATGAGTGTGAAAGATGAGTAAATACAAGTAATTATTACTGACTGGCACGTCTTTTTCCCAAGATTTAGCGGTATCCTTCATCTTAGAACAAACATTCATAATTATTATGAAAGAAGTGAACTGAATTTGAATTAAAAATAATGTGAAAAAATGAAAAAGTAAGTTAATTAAGTAAAAAAAAAACAGTAAAAAGTAAAAAAAAATATGAAACACAGTATACCGAATACATGTATTACCATAGATGTCCAAATGCAAAAGTGTTAAATAATAACATATCCGCAAAAGGGGGGGGGGGGGGGGGGGCAAAGAAATCTTTGGAACGATCAACCACAGCTATAATAACAATACATGCGTGTACTAAATGAAGATGAAAACAATGACAACACTCTTTTTAGAACAATTAAGAGAAACTGGCTTGTATTATCATCTTAATTATCACTAAATGTATTGTAATCATCACAACAATCATTACATGACAATTAATTTCAATTAATAAGGTTATTGTTGATAAGCAGGTATAGCCCTAATAGTATTTGTATGTAAACACATACGAAAATGAAATAGCGACGGTTCGTAAATACACGCGTATTGCACGTTACCTATTGTACAGGCCCTACAGCGCGGGTCCCACGAACCGGCGTAATACAACTTACGTCGGTTCGTGGGACCCGCGCTTAAGTACATAACCTATGGTGCGCGCAAGAAACGATGGATTTACGAACCGACGCAGTGAGTTTGAAGACAGAAATATCGTGAATTTTTTGAATTCACACTAAAATTACACTATGGATAGGAAGAATAACTTCCACTCTCATCACCCTGTCAAAATTTTCACACACAAGACAGAAAAAGTCATTGAAAACGTTGTCTATAACTTGTGAGATCTTTAAACGCGATTTTCTCAGAACTGCATTTTCGCTCAAAAACGAAATAGCGTCGGTTCGTGGTAATGCCGACGAATTGTGCAACATCTATCATGAGAATAATTTCAAACCCAAGAACTTTTCCACTTTCCAAAGGGGGAAGATTTCTACTTTTTTTTCCAATTTACGCCGAAAATGTAAACCATTTATCCTGAGAAGGAAATTAATCTGATGAAAGTAGTGAAGGAGGATGAGGATTAGAAGAAGGAAGAGATAGAGGAGATGGAGGAGGAAGAGGAAGAGGTGAAAGAGGAGATGGAGGAAGAGGATTAGAAGAAGGAAGAGATGGAGAAGATGGAGGAGGAAAAGGAGGAGGAAGAGGCAGAGATAAAAGAGGACAAGGAGGAGGAGACAGAGAAAGAGAATGAGATGGAAGATGAGATGGAGGAGGAAGAGGATTAGATGGAGGAGATGGAAGAGGAAGAGGAAGAGGTGAAAGAGGATATGGAGGATGAAGATTAGAAGAAGGAAGAGATGGAGAAGATGGAGGAGGAAGAGGCAGAGAAAGAATAAAACAAGGAGGGAGGAGGAAACAGAGAAGGAGAAGGAGATGGAAGAGGATTAGATGGAGGAGGAAGAGGAGAATGAAGTGAAAGAGGAGATGGAGAATGAGGAGTAGAAGAGATGGAGGATGATGAGGATTAGATGAAGGAAGAGATAGAGGAGATGGGGGAGGAGGATTAGAAGAAGGAAGAGTGGAGAAGATGGAAGAGGAGAAGATGGAGGAGGAAGAGGAGAAGGAGGAAGAGGCAGAGATAGAAGAGAACAAGGAGACAGAAAAAGAGAACGAGATGGAAGAGATGGAAGAGGATTAGATGAAGGAGATGGAGGAGGAGGAGGAAGTGAAAGGAGGATTAAAAGGAGGACACATATGGGGGGGGGAGGAGGATTAGAAGGAGGAGGGATTAGAGGAGATAGAGAATGAGAAGGGGAGGAGATGGAGGACAAGGGTAAGGACCCAAGGAGGAGATGGAGGAGAAGACACAGTAGGAGGAGAATTAGAAAAAGGAAATGGATGTGGAGGAGATAAAGGAGATGAAGAATTGGTAGAAGATGGAGGAGGATTAGAAGGGGAGGAAATGGAGGACAAGGATACTTCATATTTGCTTGTATTTACACTGTACATGTATTATATTATTATTGTTCATATTCTCATTTGTACACTGAACCTCTCAGTCCTTTGGTACTACTGATCAGTCTTTTAATATACCAATAATAAGGACCCAAGGAGGAGACATAGTAGGAGGAGAATTAGACAAAGGATTAGAAGGAGGAGGAGATGGGGGACACAGAGGAAGTGGAGAATGAGGAGATGGAGGTACCATTAACATCTTACAAAACCTTAATCCGTTGAGGACGAGTCCCAAGTATACTCGGGCAAGCGTATTTGGGAAATGCATGTTGTAGCAAAATCAAACTGTCCTCAACGGGTTAATGGGAATTGGCTAAAAGTTTATGATGGTTCTCTTCTGCCATCACAACTAAAGCTTCCATCAGTTTTATTTTTCTCTCTAAAATCGGAATCTTCATGGGAGATAATTAAAGATAGAGGAGGGAAGGGAGGACAAGAGAGAAAGGGAATGACTATGCAAGTTTTCGGCATTGTTTAATGCTTGACTTAAAAAAAAAAGCAAGATGGAATTTGTGGCAGATAGTGATATCATCAATGTTTTCAAACACTACAGCTAGACCATGTCAGATATCCTTTCTTCTTTGCAGACGCAATGACATCCAATCATATCTGAAACAATGGGGGAGTGACGTCTGATGGCTTTCCTTTTCCTTGTTCTGATGGGTGGCAGTAGCTTTGAAGTCAAAATGTCAGGGGTCAGAGGTCACGGTAGCTCTTCCCCTTTGCCCGCTAAATCCTAATCCTGCAACTTGAGAGGATTATGGGGCTGCCGTGCAAATATTTGTAACTAAACAGTCTTTAGATTGCCACATTTGACATACACACTAGTCAAAAACTTACACCACTTGACGCGCAAGTTTAAAGCATTTAGATGTTTACATTGCATTACTTCTTGAAATTGCGTAGCCCCAGCTGCAGAGAGACAGCTATGGAGTAAACAAGCACACGGCCTTGCATCAAGACTTTATAAGACATCATTTTATTCAATAGAGGTAAAGCCATGAGTCAAACTTTCATTAACAGGTGGGGTCTTGACAAGAGGCCACATCCACTGGTGGCAGCAGGCATACATGGATGACTGGTGCTGCAAGAGAACTTCTTCATTTTTAACCAAAACTCATGTAATTATCAAGAATTTCCATCAGAGCCATACGATGCAAAGTTTTCAGTATTGACCTCTTTTTATATCCCATTATTGTCATTGTTCTTTTTGTTCTTCTTATCACTATCATCATTATTTTGCCATCATGACCATTGTTTTCATAATCCTAATCATCCGCATGCTATCATCTCCTTATTACGATCATCATAATCATCTTTAAAAACTTTTATTTTGATTTTCTCATGCCTATTTCAAAAATACTCTTTTATTTGTTTTCTTTTCCTGTCATGAACTTGGTTGGTTATGGAGGGATATAATGCTGGGAATATAATGCAATTCAACTGATTCTGATTTCAATCGATACAGCTGTATTGTTTTACTCACTGATGTCTTGTTGATAACTACAACCACAAATTCATGAGGCTATTATTCAATAAAGCAGATGAGAGCAAAGGCAACAACTTTACATGGGAAACAAACTTCGACCACCATCCCAGATGGACATGTCTAGCACAAGGACTGCTTTTAACTGATTTTGTGTTTTTTTTTTTTATTTCATTAAGGGGGGGGGGGGTTATATATTTATGATCTACCACTTAGATTCATTTTTTTAGTTTTATATCTTGCATAAATGAAAGGCGGAACATTAACTGAATAATGAAAGTATTTATAGGGCCTATCTAAAGTGAATTTGAAGATTGTTTTTTTTTTTCAAAGCACAAAAACTAGGAACAATGGAATAAAGATATGAGCATTAACCCGTTGAGGACGAGTCCCGAGTATACTCGGGCAAGCGTCTATTGGAAATGCGTGTTGTAGCAAAATCAGCCCATCTTCAACGGGTTAATTCTCTGGGGCAGAGATAGCACTATTCATAAATTTCCATCAAAAGGTACATAAGATTGTATTTCTGAAATTCCTCAAATCCTCATGTAATATTGTTATTTTTCATTTTGATTTATCTTGCTCTGTGCAGCAGTTAATAATAATATACTTATTTAAATCTGTCATAACCTCATAGAGTGGTAAAGTCAAAATTTCTGAAGTTAACAATGATTTTAATTGATACTTAAAATATCAAAGACTGGATAAAGGCCACATAGTAGCCCTACTTCTGTTGCCATGGATATGTTATATTACAAGAGGTTGTTTATTGACTGTCCTATGAAAGCTACAAAAGCAAGATTTCCTAGTATCTGGCACTCTCTCTCTCTAAAAAGAAAAAAATGCTTGAGCATTATGTGCATGCCTGTACTGCAGCAGGAAGCCTGACCTTAATGTGGAAGACAGTAAAGCGAAGCACGGACGGCAAACACCAGCAACATCCGGATGGGATGTCCTGTGTTCACACCCTACAAGACTCTATCAACATCTCATGCACCTTCCATTTCTGAATGTCGCTGAGAATTGCTTGCCTGACTTAAGGCGGTTTTGCCCAGAGCATATATATGTTGAAAACACCTGCCGAGGGGCATTATTACATCTGCAAGCACTTTGACAGTTGAGAAAATGTGCAGACAAGGTATATACAGAAATATTCCACGAATAGGGAGAATTCCATCAAAATGCAATTCCTGCCCCCCTCTCCCCCCCCCCCAAAAAAAAAATAGAAGAAAGCAAAAAAAAAAAAAAAAAGATTGAATGAAACATTATCTTATCTGGAACTGATTTTCAGAGACATCATCATTGCCAAATATGGTTGTTGTTTTTTGATTCTTCATGAAATATCACTATAAAACTTTGCTTTCTTCGCAAATAAAAAATTTTCTTCTAAAGGGCTTTTTACACTTGCGTTTCTTAACCCCGGACTTTCTCTGACCCAGGACTATCGTTAGTCCCGTACCAATTTTGTCAGCTTTTTACACTCGCCAATTAGTCCCATACTATCTCTTGTCCGGGGCTAAGGAGAAAACTGACCTTTATACACTCGTATTTCTTAGCCCCGGACTTTCCAAACCACATGAATATTCATAATTACGTTGTGTACTGTACACGTACACGCACGCACCGGCAGCACTTGATTACCTCGTTTCTGATTGGTCAGTGAGGGTCAGACTTCGTCTCCGTCGCTTAGTTCAGGATTATTTTTTTGTTCTGTTTACACTCACTTGCTTGGCACCGCAATTGCGGTGCTAACCCCTGCTATTTTGCAGGGCCAGATAGTGCCGTACTATCGGTGGGGCTAGCCCACTTTGGCAAAAACGAGTGTAAACAGAAAGTGGGCTAAGGATAGTCCCGTACCAACGGTGGGGCTAAGGCCCCCCCTTAGCCCCACTGTTGGTCCGGGGCTAAGCAAAAATTTACAAGTGTAAAAAGCCCTTAAGATCACGCAAGACAACTTTCAAACATGCACTTTGAGGGTAAATTTATGTTTAGAGTAACATCATGGCAACAAAACACACTGGCCAGTTGAAGGACAACTATTTAGACATTAAACAAAAAATGTTGAGATCCTAATAGCTAAAATATTTGACACCAACACTTGCACCTGACTTCAAATTGATGACAGAGTTTTTGTTTACGTTTCTCAATATTGCTTTGTACTGTAGATCACAGGACAGTAACCGTAGTTATTGGCCTTCATATAACAAGCATGACATATCTACCACTAAGGATAATCTATCTGGACTGATGACACTGATTTCAAATGCTGTAAATATTCTCGCGTGCTAAACAGTCGCTGTGGCCCGATCGAATTGGAGGGGTTTGCTCCAAAAGTTCTCTCAACTCCGGGCAGATGCCCCGCATGCATGCACTCACGCCCCAACAAGCCTTTCCTATCGCACAGGATGAAAGTGCAATGCAGGTCACATGACCTTGTTTGGCGCACGGCCGCATCTGTGCGAGGGATTGGCTGCGGAGATTTGGAGTCCATTAGATGTCAGAGGAGCTGAAGTCAGACTGCATGTCTGTTGTCATATTTCAACACAGATCTGATAATTATGTTAAAATTCTTGCCAGTCTGCCTCCCACAGATAAAGAGAAAACAAAGAAAAAGAAGAGAACAACAACAGGATCACAGCTGGTGGCGATGGGAGAACATTAGAAAGGCATTGACAGGAACCAGAGGACCTTATCAGATGCAGATCCATCACAATGGACTCTGTAACCATGGTGATAGACAAAAGTCTTGAAAGGATGTTGAATGCATTTTATATCCCACATAGAGAAGGTATAAGCTATACTTCCTCGAATTTTAGATCTAGACTTAACTCGAATTTAATCTAAATTCAGTGTATTTTGAGATCATGTGACTGAGATTATGACGAAACTGGCATTACATTACCATTCCTTTGTTTACTCACTTCTTTGCTTTATGTCCCCTTCCATATACCTTATTATCTGCTTTTGACACCCAACCTTACCCTTTTGTTCTCAATTTTCTGTGTCCCTTGCCCCTCCCTGACAGTGCGCTTGTGCATGTCATGTGTTCTGTGGTCCATATAACTGTAAGTCACTGGACAAGCACAAGGTACGATAATACGCCAGCGGCGGGACTGTACCAGACTGGAATAAGAAGAAGAAGAAGTCTACCTTTCATGTTTGTCATTGTGCTTCTGACAAAGATTCTGCTAGGATCGAAAGCTCATGCCCCTTCTGGCTCAATTTGACTCCACAAGCTTACTACTATTGGATAAGCAGTTTTTCAGCCTTTTTTTCCCTGCATGGGATTGTAATGAAACAACAGTGTCATGTCTTTCAATGCCTCACAATCTTGATAATCTTTATCTGTACATTCAAACTGGCACCAGTTAAAATACTGGTTGCAACACGAAGACAACCATATTACAGTTTGGAATCTTGGATATGGCCATGATATTTGTATCTTAACTTTGTTCAGTAATAGTGTCTTGCCAGGGAGAATATCAGTCTTTATGCATGATGTAGCCATAATTGATGAAAATGCTCTTTTGAAGCAAAGAATTTGATTTAAACTCCTCATTGCCTTGCATAATATGGTATTGCTACAACACACATTTACCATAGACACTTGCCCGAGTATACTCAAGACTCGTCCTCAACGGGTTAAGAAAAACAGTCCCTTGCAAAAACGATTGTTCCAAAATTTCAATGACTTGGTAACGATGTCTTTGTAAGGTAAAGGGGTCATAACTGCTGAGTCATGGATCAGAACAGTTTTATTATATTTCAATGTACAAGTGAATTTGTTTCTGGATATCTTGACTTTTTAAAAACCGATTTTCATCAAATAAACTGTAAATTCCTCTCAGAATTGTATGCTCTTTAATATTTCATATAAGTGATTCTAATTATCTCGCAAAAAGTCATAATTTGACTCCCTATCAACCAAAACTTTACCATCGCTTTAACGTCAATTTTTTTTATACTTTTACTGTTTTTACTCTACTCGTGTTTATCCTACATGGAGAGGGAGTGGTTTTGCCCTTTCAGAAAAAAAAATCATCACCATCATCAGCATATCAACATCAATACCATCTTTGATATCATCAACATCATCTAGTCTGGTTGCTACCATCAGGTGCATCTCAGTCTAGTGTAACAAAGGAATAAATATGCCTGATGTAAGACAATCATCATGTCTGACATGGGCATAACTGTGAGCATTTTTGTCAAAACAGACTGTCACTCTGCTGCACGATAGGTTTATCACAAAACGAATCATCCTGCTACATCGAGGAGACTTTTTGTGCCTAACGGGAGTGCTGCGTCGTTTCCAGGGGCTACACCGGCAACCGTGGGGTGAACGGAGGTCTCCAGCATGTGTCTACAATAATTAGGAATTGTCTCCCAGCTGTGGTTAGGAAAACGTCATGTGGTTTCACAAAGTGAGGTGAGTGCATGGTTGGGAAATGGGAGGGCCAATTGAGATTGTTGGAAATCCAGAAAAAAACAAGTGTGAGAGAGGGAGAGAGCAATCACTTGGCCCGTTCACACACAACCCAAATAACAGTGTTTGAAAATTGTCTCATAAAACACAATGCAAAAACTTAGCATTCTTGTGTGTGGATGCATGCACACGCGCAAGCATCACAAGTTAATTTATAATTACCAGGTCCATTCACATACAAGAGCTATCTGGTCTCCACTGCAATGCAAAGAACGATTTTATTTCTATTTTTTGCCATTCATACACAGCCAAATATGCTCATTTCGGCTGCAAGCAAGGAGCTTTAAATCTGCAAAATGCACATGTCTAAACAAGGACTAAAGCATGACTCTGGTCACCCTTCATGTGGACCTAGTTGCATGATATTGAGGACGAGTCCCGAGCATACTCGGGCAGGTGTCTATGGGAAATGCGTGTTGTAGCAAAATCAGTCCATCCTCAACGGGTTAAAAATATTGATTTTTTTTCCCCTGCCTGCCATTCACACAATTACTGCATGAGGCAAATTGTGAGGGTTTAAAAATTGTGATAGACTACTTAGAGCATTGCAAAGAGGAATTTGATGGGCAGTGAATTTATTTTGTCTACACATAAAAAATATATGTTTTTGCATCATGTTGCAAAAAATTAATTTTAACTATAAAAAAAAAAATCAGGTGCCTGTGAAGGACCCTCCTTGTGTGAATGGAATGTCGTGTGTGAATGGGTCTCTTGAGAAGGAAAGACGGGGAGATAGGACAGCCAGATTAGACATATGAGTACAGGTGGGAGATGAGACAGACAGGTGTGGCAGAAAAGAGGCAGACCATTTAAATGAGGACAGAGCATCTTATGTGTCTCTCTACAGGATGAAATAAAATCAGTACATTGAATAAGAGAGGGGGGGGGGAGCAGGAGGGAGGGATGAGAGAACTAACAACTGGGCAAAAGTGAGAAAAAACAAAATAACACTAATGATGATGATGATGATGATAATAATGATAATAATAATAATAATGATAATGATAATAATAATAATAATAATAATAATAATGATAATAATAATAATAATAATAATAATAATAATAATAATAATAATAATAATAATAATGATAATAATGATAATAATAATAATAATGATAATAATAATAATAGCAGTAATGATAATGATAATAACACAAACAACATAAACAACAACTGTAATAATAATAGAAAGAAGAAGAATAAATTTGATAATTTTGGGTGTCTCCAACGCCCCATACTTCTCTGTCTGAGTGCTCAAAGGTCATGAAATATTGATCACACAGAATAAAGAAAAAAAGTAATAAAGGAGAGAAATCACCCCTCCCCTCCCCCCCCGAAAAAAAAATGGAAGAACTGAGAAAAGTGCATGTCTCCTTCATAAAAACTTCTCATTTATCAGACCAATTTCAACACCTCCTCTCTCTCCCCCAAGCACATGCTTGTGGCCAAGGGATTTACTAATCCCCTTTTCTGGGAGGTTATGGGATTATTTCTGACAGAACGGTGGCCAGAAAACAAAAGGATGTCAACGAGCTGAGTGACTGGAAATCCACAATCACAAATTCAGGTCAGTGGATCAGTCACAACCTGAAGCACCAGCATGAAGTCTTCTAAATATACTCCTTAAATAGGAAAAGAGGAAGAGAGGGGGAAGGGACAGAGGGCAAGAGAGTGAAAGGGAGGGAAAAGGATATCCTTCACTTTGGAAAGAGAAATAAGTATTAAAAAAATTATGTTGATTTTTAAAACGGGTGACTTATAATCTTGCTGTGAGTATTAGCTCATAATTTGCACCACCAAGCAACTCTGGAACTCTGGTCTTTACAGAAAAAAAAAAATAAACAAACTCAGGAAAATATGACTGAATGAGTAGGCCTAAATAGCCAATTGGCAGGTTTATTACCATAATCACACTGGATATGTCCTTTCATATCAAACAGCTGGGGGGGGGGGGGATTGTATTGATAAACGGATGTTTAGATCAAAAGCCTGTGATGATTTGTTGCGGTCAACCTTCAAAGTAATTTAAAACCATTAATTGACAAATGGCTGCTCTGACGCAATCTGCAACAATTGCAATTCATGGAAAACTGGATGGGCCAGGGATTTTACAGGGCTCTTTCTCAACAAAAGAAATATCAGTACTGATAATGAAACTAACAACAGTAGTTGATGTGATGAACATAAAACTTGCAAACCATACGCATCCTCTTCTTTGGTGGTCTATAGATCCAAACAATCGTTATTGCTTGAATCGTGGTTAGGAGCATTTAAATGTATCCCATTTGAATGGATGTTAGCATTGGTCTACAAAGCTTCTGAGAACAGGTTCATAAAATGTACTTGTATTCAATTTCTGTAATATATTTATATGTTTTTGTTGGAAATGAAAAATAAATGAATGAATGAATGAATGAAAATCACTGAATTTCTTGCATGTGATTATTTCCCTCAAAAAGTAAAGTCATAAAAAGTAGTGATACAAATCAAACAAGTCCATCTGTTTTCATATGTTGTGCCTGAATGTCCTGGCATCACGGATCATTCAGTCTTTGTAAATGCGACGCATCACACGTCATAAGCAGCCACAAGTTGGATTCTTCGAATTTTCTGTTAACTACATATTTACTTAGGCCAGTCTCTTTCATAAAGCTTTAATTCAATGTATATTCCATTAAAAGATGCACTATACAACCACAGATATTTCAAATAAAATGTGGTGAACATGGGGATTTTGTGACCACAAAATACTGAGAAAATTACTATTAGAGTTTGCTCTTGGTTTCCTTTTTGTTCAAACATTGCCTGGCATACGAGATGGAAAATATCGCAAACATAAACTCCTTAGCAATGGAGTGTTTTGTTGAACCATTACCTATGAAAATTCATAGAATGCATTCTAACATATATGACTTAAGTTGCTAGGGGCAGAGCTGATGAAATCGCCGCATAAAGCTCTTGCTCAAGCTGTGCAGCAAAAATTGACAAGCAGAAATAAAAATGGCTACAAATAATTGAATATTTCACACTTTTTCTGGAAAATGTGACACCTTGAAACTTGAGCTAGTGGTAGATAAAATCCTATAGTTTCCAATCAGCCAAATATTAAAATGTTTATTTTTTTTTTATCGGTGCCTCAACAAAATTCAGATTTTTGTCATATGTGGTGCCAGCCTCTTGTTGCCGCTTTTGACATGACGGGTCTCAAATGTGTCTTATTCTTATATGTTTTGTCTTTATCATTATTTATAGATTTGATCCTTTGTGATATGAAGTCTGGTATATTCTTCAAACAGACACAGCATGCCAGTGAGAATTGTATGCTTAAATAACTTTTCATCTGGTCCAAATAAGTAATACATTCTGTTTTGTCAGTATCCAAATATCACAAGTGGCAAGGAAGCAGTAAATTTTGGGTAAAACCGATTCACAGAACTTCATTACATATCCATAACACAGAATGTCATCCCACAGACAAATAGATATTGAGAAAATATCCCTTAAAAACTACAATTATCCCAATCAACTGTCCCTTATCCCTGTCCAAATACAAATATACACAATTTGTCTGTCTTTGCTGATTTTTTTCTAAAGCAAATATGGATACAAAATTCAACTTCTGTTGGGTGGGTCAACGTTTCAATGTAAAGTCAGGGCAGTGGCGTACCGTGGGTCAAGACATTGGGGGGGGGGGGCACCTCGTGGAAAAGTAATTTTGAGGGTGTGTATACTTGTGCATGTGTGCGTGTGTATGTGTGTGTGCATGTGCTGTCAGTCTGCGAACTTGATGGGGACTACAATACATAACGGAATGTGATACATTCCACTGCGCAGTCATTGAGCAACATTGCCACGAACAGGACTCTTCCTTTTACTGTATGTATAGTCAGGGGCGGATCCAGGAATTCTGTAAAGGGGGGCACAAAGCGAGGGAGTGTAGCGACCGAGCCCGAGCAAGCCGAGTACACTGCGCACATCCTGCTTATATTCGGAATGCCAACCAGGAATCACACTGAATCACAATCTTTTGTTGGCGCCGGGCTTTTAGAACAATGTTTCATACTATATACTGTAAAACACGATATATTCATGGCATGGAAATTTCGTGAATTGGAGCCGACGGCCTTTTTCACAGCATGAAATTTTTCGCGACTTACCACAGGGATCCAATGCACATTGTGTAGGCAAGAACTTTCGTGTGCAGTTTAATTTCACGAATGTTGCCGCTCACGAAATTTGCGAAATTAAAATGCACACAAACATTCCTCATTTTACAGTACCACTTTAATCATATTATGGTTTAAACAACCTCAGAAAAATATCTAATTTCTTGATCTTCCTTTCATGTTGATTTCAAAAGCAGTTTAATAACCCTTGAATTACCATTTTCGTAAGTTTTTTTTTTTTTAATACCAGAAGATGGGGGGGGGGGGGAGGCACATGCCCCCCATCAGGGGCTATAAATCACAAGGATTTTGGTAAAAACAAAAAGTTTAGTGATCAGTAAAATGAGTACTTAATATTCATCTATATCCTCCTGTGAAATCATCATGGGTATTTTCAGTCATTCATTCGGTTTCAAACTTTTAATGTGTTTATCTTACTATTTAAATTTGTACGTACATGTATATAATTACACATCTCTTTATATTTCTTAAAGTGAAACAGAGACACACATAAAGAACAGAAAGATGCAGAGTATGACGGAAATTTTCAGTCTTTGTAGGCTTGTGATTTTCTAAGCTGGAAAAGATTCCTTACAAAATGAATCCAAACTAACAAAGCCAAAAAGAAGCACACAACAATAAGTATCAAAACTAACATACATACACGCACACACACACACACACACACACACACACACACACACACACACACACACACACACACACACACACACACACACACACACACACACACACACACACACACACACACACACACACACACACACACACACACACACACACATACACACACAAAAGGCACAAGATGCGATCATCAAAGCTCGCCACATATCTAGCCTTGGATCTTTATTTCTCTGAATACACATAACCATTTCTCTGGATAAACAACATTTTTTTTTTTTTTAAATGATTCAACTTTTATTACATCTCAATGTTTGCTATTCTTGCTCCTGTATTCTGTATTACACAATCATGATACCTCAATGTTTGTTCATGGAGCTACTGTAGCTCCATGGTTTGTTTGATTTTATCTCTGCTTTTGTGCACCATCAGCCTGTTTATGATCCTAAATGTAGTAAGCTATCTATCATGAGATTTTATCAGAGTTATTTATCTTCATCTAGATTTCTGAATCCTTCTCTTGTCTCATGGTATGGGTCTGAACAAAGAGGACTGATCCACATAATGGAAATGAAAAGAAATGAAAAATAAATGAATGAATGAATGAATGAAAATCACTGAATTTCTTGCATGTGATTATTTCCCTCAAAAAGTAAAGTCATAAAAAGTAGTGATACAAATCAAACAAGTCCATCTGTTTTCATATGTTGTGCCTGAATGTCCTGGCATCACGGATCATTCAGTCTTTGTAAATGCGACGCATCACACGTCATAAGCAGCCACAAGTTGGATTCTTCGAATTTTCTGTTAACTACATATTTACTTAGGCCAGTCTCTTTCATAAAGCTTTAATTCAATGTATATTCCATTAAAAGATGCACTATACAACCACAGATATTTCAAATAAAATGTGGTGAACATGGGGATTTTGTGACCACAAAATACTGAGAAAATTACTATTAGAGTTTGCTCTTGGTTTCCTTTTTGTTCAAACATTGCCTGGCATACGAGATGGAAAATATCGCAAACATAAACTCCTTAGCAATGGAGTGTTTTGTTGAACCATTACCTATGAAAATTCATAGAATGCATTCTAACATATATGACTTAAGTTGCTAGGGGCAGAGCTGATGAAATCGCCGCATAAAGCTCTTGCTCAAGCTGTGCAGCAAAAATTGACAAGCAGAAATAAAAATGGCTACAAATAATTGAATATTTCACACTTTTTCTGGAAAATGTGACACCTTGAAACTTGAGCTAGTGGTAGATAAAATCCTATAGTTTCCAATCAGCCAAATATTAAAATGTTTATTTTTTTTTTATCGGTGCCTCAACAAAATTCAGATTTTTGTCATATGTGGTGCCAGCCTCTTGTTGCCGCTTTTGACATGACGGGTCTCAAATGTGTCTTATTCTTATATGTTTTGTCTTTATCATTATTTATAGATTTGATCCTTTGTGATATGAAGTCTGGTATATTCTTCAAACAGACACAGCATGCCAGTGAGAATTGTATGCTTAAATAACTTTTCATCTGGTCCAAATAAGTAATACATTCTGTTTTGTCAGTATCCAAATATCACAAGTGGCAAGGAAGCAGTAAATTTTGGGTAAAACCGATTCACAGAACTTCATTACATATCCATAACACAGAATGTCATCCCACAGACAAATAGATATTGAGAAAATATCCCTTAAAAACTACAATTATCCCAATCAACTGTCCCTTATCCCTGTCCAAATACAAATATACACAATTTGTCTGTCTTTGCTGATTTTTTTCTAAAGCAAATATGGATACAAAATTCAACTTCTGTTGGGTGGGTCAACGTTTCAATGTAAAGTCAGGGCAGTGGCGTACCGTGGGTCAAGACATTGGGGGGGGGGGGGGCACCTCGTGGAAAAGTAATTTTGAGGGTGTGTATACTTGTGCATGTGTGCGTGTGTATGTGTGTGTGCATGTGCTGTCAGTCTGCGAACTTGATGGGGACTACAATACATAACGGAATGTGATACATTCCACTGCGCAGTCATTGAGCAACATTGCCACGAACAGGACTCTTCCTTTTACTGTATGTATAGTCAGGGGCGGATCCAGGAATTCTGTAAAGGGGGGCACAAAGCGAGGGAGTGTAGCGACCGAGCCCGAGCAAGCCGAGTACACTGCGCACATCCTGCTTATATTCGGAATGCCAACCAGGAATCACACTGAATCACAATCTTTTGTTGGCGCCGGGCTTTTAGAACAATGTTTCATACTATATACTGTAAAACACGATATATTCATGGCATGGAAATTTCGTGAATTGGAGCCGACGGCCTTTTTCACAGCATGAAATTTTTCGCGACTTACCACAGGGATCCAATGCACATTGTGTAGGCAAGAACTTTCGTGTGCAGTTTAATTTCACGAATGTTGCCGCTCACGAAATTTGCGAAATTAAAATGCACACAAACATTCCTCATTTTACAGTACCACTTTAATCATATTATGGTTTAAACAACCTCAGAAAAATATCTAATTTCTTGATCTTCCTTTCATGTTGATTTCAAAAGCAGTTTAATAACCCTTGAATTACCATTTTCGTAAGTTTTTTTTTTTTTAATACCAGAAGATGGGGGGGGGGGGAGGCACATGCCCCCCATCAGGGGCTATAAATCACAAGGATTTTGGTAAAAACAAAAAGTTTAGTGATCAGTAAAATGAGTACTTAATATTCATCTATATCCTCCTGTGAAATCATCATGGGTATTTTCAGTCATTCATTCGGTTTCAAACTTTTAATGTGTTTATCTTACTATTTAAATTTGTACGTACATGTATATAATTACACATCTCTTTATATTTCTTAAAGTGAAACAGAGACACACATAAAGAACAGAAAGATGCAGAGTATGACGGAAATTTTCAGTCTTTGTAGGCTTGTGATTTTCTAAGCTGGAAAAGATTCCTTACAAAATGAATCCAAACTAACAAAGCCAAAAAGAAGCACACAACAATAAGTATCAAAACTAACATACATACACGCACACACACACACACACACACACACACACACACACACACACACACACACACACACACACACACACACACACACACACACACACACACACACACACACACACACACACACACACACACACACACACACACACATACACACACAAAAGGCACAAGATGCGATCATCAAAGCTCGCCACATATCTAGCCTTGGATCTTTATTTCTCTGAATACACATAACCATTTCTCTGGATAAACAACATTTTTTTTTTTTTTTAAATGATTCAACTTTTATTACATCTCAATGTTTGCTATTCTTGCTCCTGTATTCTGTATTACACAATCATGATACCTCAATGTTTGTTCATGGAGCTACTGTAGCTCCATGGTTTGTTTGATTTTATCTCTGCTTTTGTGCACCATCAGCCTGTTTATGATCCTAAATGTAGTAAGCTATCTATCATGAGATTTTATCAGAGTTATTTATCTTCATCTAGATTTCTGAATCCTTCTCTTGTCTCATGGTATGGGTCTGAACAAAGAGGACTGATCCCATTGCTGGAACTCTTTAACTGTTACAGACGTAATTGGGGATTAAATGTATGCCGTTTCTTCTAAGTTCACACCCTGCTTTTGAGAACGTGTCGGCGCCGAAAAATAAATTGTCATCAGGAATACATGCACTGCCACCCACCTTACAAAGGGTCATGCCAGCACTTCTTTCTTTCTGACCTAGAAAATGCCTTTAAAGGCCAACTCCGCCATGACAGGGGCCATCTTGGAAGTTGTTCATGTAATTATTCTTGACCCAGAAATGGGTGAAAAGAGCCATGCAGCCAGAAGCCTTTATTCAGATCAAGATTTGCAGATTGGGATACTCCCGTTCGATTCCCTCTCTCTTTCTTTCAGCTGTCCTTTGAGGGGTGCCATCACAAAGAAGCTAACTGGCGAGCCTCAGGTATTGTGTTGCTGCACGTAGTCACATACTTGGGGGCGCCACATTGCTCCAGCCGCAGAGCTGGCGAGAGAACCCTGAACAAGGGTAGCGATCTGCCGATAACTCTCTGACTTGATGCTGTGGGGTTGACACTGCTGTTGCAAGCAGGCAACATGTAAGTTCGGTATAAAGACAGCAATATATTGACATGAACTCGGGCTCCAATACTTGAATCCCTTTGTTTAAACATGTTTTTCTGAGAGGCAGATCTATGAACAAAAGTGGCCTTAGTAATGATAAGAATCATCCATCAACTTGACATCATCAACAGAAGAACTTGTGTCACATTTTTTTTTTTGTCAGTTCTGTTGGTACAAACAAAAATCAATACTCCAAATGAATGCAACCATGAGATTATGTCGAATCTTGCAACCACACGAAAAATAATATATTCCTTTCAAACTGATCTCTGTCTGTGGAAACAAAAGATGTTTCCTTGCCAGATGGTGGGCTGCCTCATAAGCAAACCCTTCCTTTGCTGAATATCTGAAATAAACAGACAAACAAAAATGACCTGCAGACGGCAACTGGTCAAGGAATTTGTTCCCATCAACCAAAATTGTGATTTTCTGATAAGAAATTAAACATTGGTTGTTATTTCCCTTTATTCTATGTGAATCTTTTAATAATAATATTTTACAATAATTATTTTGTGGTAAAGCCTGGGTTCTTATTCCTGTGTAAAAGAGTCACTAACAAAGTTCTTCGCTTGTACATGGACACATCACAATTTTTTGAACTTTGAGAGGTTTTACTCCCTTTTTGCCCAGTATGGATACAGGCTTGCAAGAAAGTTTCTTGCATTTTAATTTTTTTTTTAAACTCATGGATTTTTGGAAGTTGGAAGTGCAAAATATCGATATGTAATGTGTGACATTTCTCGCAGACTTGTGTAAATTTCTATACCTCACGAAGACTTGGGGTGCACAGGAGCACTACACACCCAAAGTACCAAGAGATCCTGAGCCATTGTGGTTTTTGATGGGGTAAAGACTGTGGAGGGAAATCTTGACCAACCCAATGGCAGTTTTGCAAGTCTGAATGGTCCTCGTGATAAGTATGACACGACATGATAACAAAATGGTTTTTATAAACTTTATATTTTACCGACATACTTGGGAACAAGATGTCACGGGCAATACAATGTGTTCTTTTATCCCCAACTATGCATTAAATGAGTAATGTGATGTGGTTCTCTAAATTTACCATACATCAATATCAGTAACTAGAGATGGGAGAAAGTCTCATCCATTACCTAATTTATCACTATCATCAACATTACTTATTGGGTATCATCATATGCTATGATGAAGAAACCATGCATAAAAGCATGCAATGAGAAATTCACAAAACTATAAAACCATTTCTTGTGTGTGCTCAAGATGGCTGCCAGTAAAGAGAAAAAGGGTGTCTTTTGATTTGCTTTGTCATCTAGAGGAGTCATTCCTGGAGATTCCTGGAGGAGGAGCCATTCCTGGAGATTGAGGAGGATTGAACTCTAAGAGCTTCTGTCTCTCATACACCACAGGCTACAAACAAATTTGTAACAAGTCAGGTGTGGGGAAAAATCTGTACAACACAAGAAGCCGAAGCACATTGAAGTTCACCCTAATCACCGGTGGCAGCAAAGGTACGGCTGGGGTGAGGCAGGAGTCGTTGGCCAGGCCCTCCAAACCCTCTCTCTTTCCCCAGTCTCCTATCACCTGGGAGCGTGACCCAGCTTTAACCCTTTGCATGTGGTTGGTCCCTGAAGAGTGGGGTGCCAGGCTGACACAAACACTCCTTGATCTACTACCCGTCGGCAAGATGACAGCTCGACGAATATCGCGAGTCTCTCGACACGATCCGATGCAGAGCCACTACAGCCAGGCGCTAGGCCCTGTTCTTTCAAGTTTTAATGCTACACAATGCAAAGAATGTGTGTATGTATTTGCATTCAAGAAATAGTCATGCACAAAATATGACTTTTTATAATAAAATTGCCTGAATGCAACCTTTTTTTCCAAAAAAAAATGGCCTGAACGTGACCTTTTTTTTTCAGAAAAAATTATTACTTGTTCTCATGTTAAAAACATCACTTTAAATAATTTGTTTTGGACCCCTTAGAAACACAAGGGCTGTCACTGGAAAACATTGTCAAATACAGTTATCCAGTATCATGTTTTATGCTCCCACAATGTTGCATTTTGAACCAAAATAATAACATAAGATATGATTGTGAAGTAGAAGCAGATCTTTGGACTTATATTGTTCAACAAGTTTCCTATGACTAAAAATGAGTCTTAATGAATTTTAATACGAAGTATATTGTTTTAATTAAGTGTTTTCAGGTTAAACTAGATGTTTGCATTTTATTAATGAAGGTCTGTTTTTAATTGCATTAAGTCCTTGGATCACATAAATTTTAACTAACATAGCCAGAATCACAACTTTAGCAGCATCTTTAAAGGGGAATGAAACCCAATTATACATGTGGATGGAGGGAATGCAGCAATATCAATAAGACACATCAGCAAAGTTTAAGAAAAATCAGACATCTGTTGAAAAGTTACGAATTTCTAAAGTTTTGGTGTTCCCCTCACCAAATGAAAAGACAACTACAGTTCTAAATGTATTGACTGGAAAAGGATATAAAGAAAATATAAAGAGAATTCCACAAAAAGTGACTTCTTCTTTTTTAATGAAAAGCATACATTTATGAATTCTTTCTAGCATACATCAAGGGTAATAATAATATCATTCTCCCTGCTTTCTAAAAGAGGTGAGTCAAGTGCTCTAACATAGATGCTAGAAAAGTTCACTGATGTGTTCTTCTAGTATTGCTGCATTTCTTCAATCCATAGTTGGGTTTCATTCTCCTGTGCCTTGGTGTGCCTTGAGATGAAACTATTCATTTCTCTGGTGAAGATCACAGTATGGTAGTTTATTAAACCTCAAAACTGCCCAGATTCATATCAAAATAAAAAAGTTATCAGGGAAATGCCTGTGTGTATAATCCATCTCAATGGGTATAAGGAATATATCTAAATCAGCCCTTAAAGACGAACTGATTTTCCTATAACATGCATTTCCTATTTACCCAAGCCCCAAAATAATTGGGACTAGTCTTCAACCGGTTACTGTGAAAGTGAAATTTTTCACGGTATTGAAATTTTAGTGCATTTTGCGCATCCAGAAACCAGCATGAAAATAAAAGCACGCATATATTTTTGCTTGCTATACGTTCCAGTAGTTCATGTCTTAACTTCATGGAATTAAAACCTGCAAACTCATCTTAAAAATTGCTCACACAAAAATATCCCCTTAATGTAATCCCCGTAATGTTTGCTTGTCATAACACAAAGAGCTATATTTTCAGGGAGCCTTAGGAGGCTGCATGGGCAGCTCTGATTGTCCCTGTTGCACAAAAGTTGAGATCAAATATTAAGTCAGAATACTCAATTCTGATTGGCTGATGCCCAACTTATATTTCATTTTCTGACTTTTGTTTGGTTGCATCTTTTTTTTATGAAACACAATCAAGAAATCTTAAAATTCATTAATGAAACAAACTGTCAGACTAATTCAAACTAATCACTGCTGAAGGCCCCATGATTTTTTTTTTTTTTTTTTATGAATTAGACTCAATGACTGAATATGATTTTTTTCTTTTAGCTGATTCTTTTAAAAATTTGTCTCATATTTTTTTTACCATGACAAAGTTACCCTTTGATACACCTCACGTAGCACCTAAACTGCATTTTGCAAAAGAACGATTTTGAGGTCATAAATAGCAACATTTGTATCGGCTTCAAAAATACCACTTAAGTGGGCAATGATCTTGCCAAGCCCACGAAATATCATTAATTTCGGGGTGACATGTATTGAAAAGCTCTTCCATACATTGTATGATGCCAGAGTTTTTCAAACATGCAATTTCTATACAAAAAGATCTGCATTGAATGCAGGGGTTGCATTCGGCTGGGTATTTATACTGGATTACCCAGGTCATGAATGCATCGATTGTGGCAGATTAAAAGGCAGGATCTCGGCACTTCTTGCCGATAGAGACGCTTCTCACCTCAGCGGGATGCCGGCATTGTTCGTGAAAGACATCTATGGCTAT
Organism: Diadema setosum; assembly: GCA_033980235.1. Classification (NCBI taxonomy): domain Eukaryota; kingdom Metazoa; phylum Echinodermata; class Echinoidea; order Diadematoida; family Diadematidae; genus Diadema; species Diadema setosum. The sequence goes on along the minus strand of CM067061.1, from coordinate 27,090,007 downwards.
AATCGGGTGAAAATGTACAATATGACAAACAACGTTTGTAACCCAGTTCAATTGTCCAACACTGCAGGTTGTGAGTAGTTCCCAGTACACCTAGTTCCTCTAAATAGATATTTCAAGCTGGGAAAAAATTGAAGTTTGTTGCATTATATTTTTCATTCTGCACTGGTAATGAATGCAATAACTTGTTTTGATAATCTGGTTGGCCTCCTTTCTGTAACAAAATATACCATGTACACATCTACCACCTGTGTGGTGCTCTCATCACAGATCTAATGATGGGCACTGATCATGAACAGTAGGCTGACTCTGTGCTTTGGTATGGGATATCATCTGTACCTTACTCAATGAAGTATTTTATTGTCACATGACAAGGGTGTCCTTATTAGTTCAACACTGATGACATGGCCAAATAACTTCTGATTTTGTTAACTAGCTGATAGGTTCCATTGACTTTGCTGGAACAAAATATAATTACTTACAAAATTACCTGCAGCTCAAATTTGATTGGATGGGATTGGCTCATTAAGAAGGAAAAAATGGACAGAAAAAAAGAAAATGTTTGAGCAATTTGCTGGTTTAAACATTTGTGACCCGCTACAACAAAATGGTCCTAAAGTCGCGCACGGTCGAAGCCGTAAAAATCGAGTTTGAAGTCAGAGCATCAAAATTGGTCAAAACTTATGATTTTCTGAATTTGACATATTATTAGAGTATGACATGTCTTCTATCATCTGTCGAAATTTTGAAGCAAAATGATGAAAGGAAAGACCAAAAATAGCGTTTTTCTGGGCCATGTTTTTTGGCGTTTCAACGAAGTAGAAACTGCTTCGAACATTTGGATTGAGCGCCACAGATAGGCTCCGCCCCTAACAACGACCAGAGTGATCTCATTGGTCAGTTTGCTGCCTGCCGCTAACCGAAGCGTGAAGCTCGCACACTGCCCAGTCGACTGGTGCGTGCTGGCGGGGTGCGCTATGCCCAGCCGCTTCTACTGGCATCCTGGTCACTGATTGGTCGGTGAGGAGACCGCCGACGCTGTGTTTGAATGAGCATTTCGGGGGTTGCTAGGGTTTACCTTCTTTTGTCCGGAGGTGAATACTGACTTGCGTGTCCCTTGACCGTGATTGCGTCGCAAGGAAAACTTTTAGGGCGCTTTTCTCGAAACAGTGATTTCCCAGACGTCTTGACATGCTCTCTTTTAAACATCGATATCTCCGCAGCCGATTATTTCTATAAGATGTGTTATATATCAATTTAAAGCAGAAAGATTAGGGAATTGTGTCATGCAATTTTCAAATAATCGACCTCGCCCGACTTTAGGATCATTTTGTTGTAGCGGGTCACATTTTGTTAAAATTAATCTGTCAGAGATAATTTTATAATTTTTTCTCACTTAAAAGTCTTCTCTTTTGAAAGAAATTGATGTTTGTGTTTTCAAATGCTTTTGCCTAATCTAGTAGGGTCCTAAAAGTTTGTTTGTTTGTTGTTGTTGTTCTTGGTTTGTTTGTTTTTTTTTTGGGGGGGGGGGGGCAATTACCATGGTATCAATTTGGAGTAAAAAAAAAAAAGAAGAAAGAAAACAGCACAAAATAGAAGTCAGTAAAATGTTCCGATACCTTCTTCCCTGATTTAACCAATACAGGGTTCACTTGGCTGAAACCTTGTACTACATCCAGGACCAGTTAGTGAGCTCTGGTTGAAGTCCATCTGACTGGGGCATACTCACATCAGCTTTTCTTTCACACATAACACAAACACCCAAATCTTGGCCTATGGAGCTTGGATTACCACATTCTAGCTCCAAGCTCTAATGCAACCACAAGTCACTGACACGTTGTGTGATGTTTGTCACAAGGCGTGACAACCAGCTATCAAAATGTGAACCCTCGATCAATCATTACCTGCAGGTTTTAACCAAATAGAGGAAAAAATATGAGATGATTCTTTAGCTACCATCCTCTCAAGTATCACTTCAAAATGCAATACCCGGCATACTTTTTCAGGGGTATTCTTTTTGAAGGAGAATTTAAAGCCAAGGAAGGAGGAAAAATGGTTTTAAATGAAAGCAGAAAAAAAAGAGTTGCAGCTTAGTAAAAAAAAATAATCAGATTTAGACATGCAATAAGATTGCTGTGATTACATGAATATTGATATACATTGTGTGTAAATATGCTAAAAACAGCTTTTCTAAATGACTGCGATAATCATAAGATTTTTGATCCAGTATCCAGTGTATATCTAGTGGATGTGACACCTGTCTAGCATCAGGTGGGTGTTAGTTTGAGTCAAATCCCAGTATGTATGCCATTGATTTCTATCATGGCTGCTTGAATACCAAAATAATAATCAATCAGTGTTCATCTATGTCAGTGAAGGGCAATTTTGTCAATCAGTTGCAGCAAAAAATAACTGACTCAGGAATCATTAATTTGAAGATAAAAAAAAACCCTACTTTCTTACAATACACAAGTTACCCGCTATTCTGTCAATACAGACTTGATACTATTAACCCGTTGAGGACGAGTCCCGAGTATACTCGGGCAAGCGTCTATGGGAAATGCGTGTTGTAGCAAAATCAAATCGTCCTCAACGGGTTAAAAAGTATCCATTCAGAAGATCTTTATTTGAAGACAGTATTTTCTTTTTAGCCTATATTCAAAGGCTCAAACTTGTTTAATGATAGCATGCTCATTCATTCAAATAAAGATCAATACCTGTTCATCGTTAACAGATGAGTTAAAAAGAAAGTAGGTTGGTTATCATCATAGCCCATTAACCCTTTGTGAGCTCTGAGTGCTGCTTTGGCTAATGTGAGGGAGTAACTGTAAGAGTGTGAAACGACTAAGGAAGGGGGTGCAGGAGGGGGTGTCCCCTCCCATAGTAGGGATCTATTTTACTTTGGGATTTGTAATTGTGCAATTTGGTGCATATACCTATAACGTGATTTTACTTACATAATTATTATTCTCATCTGTTTGTGATATGAAAGACAGTTTTCAAATGATTAATTTTAAGCATTTTCCCCCAAATTTTCTTCAAGGGTGAATATGATTCTTGGTTTGTAGAATGTATAACTGACATGGCTTTAGTAGATGACACAGGTTTAACAGACCGAAGGATTATCTATTTAGAATAGTAAATAGCTGTAATTTGTAAGAAACAGCCATGGAAGCATCCTCTAGACAACATCCTGGGAGGCGTGAGAAAATGAACGCTGCGCGGGTGAGCATGAGTTGGGTCGCTGGGGCATGAGACTTTGTAGGACTGCATTAATTGTTCACAATAAGACAGGGCAGAGCCAAATTTTATAGACATTGCTTTCAGATACAATGCTTCAGTGAGAAGAAAATACAGCAGAATATTTCGAAGTGTAAGCTGAATAAAAGGGAACTGACAAGAGTGTGAGTACATCACGAGGTGTTTTGGAAGTGCAATATTACGCTTTTGCCCCACTCTGCTTTGGTGTGAAAAGGCAAAGTGAAATGGCAAGTCACATGGGCACTAACTTCGGGCAGTGACTTCACTTTTTGAGCCTAAAAAGTGTGCATTTGCATGAAAAATGAAAGGTGCATAACCACTGACAGCAATTTAATTTGGTTAATATCTAATATCACTTTTTGAGTGGTCAGCAATGGATACCAGTGTATTTGAGAATGCTGTCACATACAGATTAAGTGTATGCCCTTCAAAGACAAAATCCACCCCAAAAATAAATACACTCTAAAAGAAAGAGAGAGAAAAAATCCCTACAGAACATTCCAAAAATGACAAAATTCCAATACGAAATAAGAAAGAAATGACATTTTGAAATTTTGCATTTCTGCAGAACAAATTTCTCGACCAGTCTTTATAAATATTCAAATAAGCAAGTTGATGATGTCATGCTCCCACAGTTTTTCATGTGTGTTATATATTGAATTCAGATAAATTATTTCTAGCTTATACAGGTACAAGCATATTTGTATGACAAAATGTCACAGACAACATTTGTTCTTGACTTTGACTTTGACTTTGACTTGCAAAACTTTATTTTTTAAATGTAAATCAAACATTCTATTGATTTGTCACTGACATTTGTTAGGGGTAATACTATCTTCTCCTGCTTTCTGAAGGTGTTACAAGTCGAATGCCCTTTCATTATGCCAGAAAATAAAAATGAGAAGAACTGTCTTCATATTTCCTTTATATTATTCCACTATATCCACTGACATCACAAACTGTTATAGCCTTCTTATTCAGTGATGATGGCATCTAATCAGATCTTTGAAATTCTTGATTTTGGAATGGAACATCTGAATTTATTCAAACATTACTGAAGGGTTCTATCAGTACTTCTGCGTTCACTAAATGTACAGATGGTATATTTGGGGTAAATTCCCCTGAAGTATAGATGCAGTCCCTCATCTCACAGCTAATTGCACGAGCATCTTCAGCTCTGACCAAAATGCGACAATCAATGTTCAGTCTGAAGCAAAGCAAAATGGAGCTAAGTGTTGTGAAAGCGAAGTGAAGTGCTCTCAAGAGTATGTTTAATTCAGCTTTCTTGATGTGAATGGGGCATGACCACGATAATGAAGGGATGACATGGGAGGATGAACTTGAGATGTTAGCTGCAGTGAAAAATATATTAACCCATTGAGAATGGGCTGATTTTGCTACAATACACATTTCCATAGACACTTGCCAGAGTACATGTGTATACTAGGGACTCGTCTTCAATGGGTTAAAGTTTCTGGAAGTAGGGCCTACTGCGTATGCCCTGTTTTCTTGTTTAACTGTTCCAAGCATGTTATTTGGTTTGCATTCCGTGTAGTGGCAATGGTGCAGATACAGCACAGCACAGAACTTGTAGCACACCTGTACGTTACAACCGTTCACACGTTTATTTATCACCCACTAGATGGAAAGCAGATCTGGAAGTCACGTGCATAATATTGCAATTTATCTGCTGTGTGCATTCTCAATACATAACATCTTGTGAAGAGTCATGCAATGTTCCAATGATAACACTCTGACCTGTGATCTTTCTTTATCTGAAGTTTCATGTAGATTTTTGTACAGTTGCTAGGCAACTTTCACAGTAACTTTGTGATATATTTCTAACTTGTCAATATTTCTAACATCATGAAATTTCTATCCCAGTGAGAATGGCTCTGACATACCCTCAGAGTCATGAGAATTTGCGGATTTTCAAAGCAGCTGCTGCACATTCAGTATATTTAAATACTAAGCATTATGACACAGACTGTGCCATTGGCAATGAATTCAAAATCATGTTCACTGATGAGAAAGCATCTGAATATAATGTGGTGAATTCTGACAATTAGGTTTCCGGGGAAAAAAAAATCATCGTATTAGCATTTTGACAGTTGGCATGTTTGTAATTGGCTCCAGTCACTGTTAAACCCGTTGAGGACGAGTCCCGAGTATACTCAGGCAGGTGTCTATGGGAAATGCGTGTTGTGGCAAAATCAGTCCGTTCTCAACGGGTTAATAGATGTATGCATATGGCACTATCATGACGAGCTGTGTGTGAAGTGAAAAGTAAAAAAATATTTGTGTGATGAGTGAGTGTGTGTGAGTGTCATGTGTTTGTGTCCAGAAAACTTGTTACATTTCTACAAAGCAACCCAAATATGTGACATCACACACTAATAAGAGTAGAATAATGGTCACTGACAGTACGAAAATTGTATGTGCTGAATTCAAAGTTGACAGACTGTTTGAATAAAATCATCCTAATCTTTATTTGTCTGACAGAACCCCCCCCCCCCTTTTATTGTACTATACTGATCAATGCACAAATATTAGCCACAGCTACTATAAAGGTTTCATTGACAATGGAATACATCAGTGATCATCACATTCACGTTTAAGCTTGTGAGCTCATGCTACAAGTCTATGTTACTAACTTTAGAAAAGTTCTCTGTAAAACTGAGAAAAAAAGACAGTCCCTTGTGACTGACATACAAGACTGTGACCTCAAAGTCATCTCTCCCTCAGGGTTATTCAACTCATATCTCCTGCCCTCGGGGAAAAAACAGCAAGTGAAGATGAACTGTTTGTTAGTGTCTGATGCAAACAGGCATTGTACCTGTAAGTCGTTACAGGTTGAAGGTTTAGTCTTGCTTTCAGACCATCTTTTGTTTCGCTCTGCACAAATCACATCGATGCTCCATCACAATTACATTGCCTCTCTGTTGGGCAAATCATTCCAACCCTACGTGACTATCAAACATAGATAGTGAACTTTGCCTCGAACGGATGGTTTTTGTCATTTGTGTGCAAAGTCTGCTAATTTGAATGATCATAATTCTTTCATTGAGACTAGATGGCTGGTCATCATGCCAAAATAGATCATGAGGATGTTGGTATCAGTTTAGATAGAAATATGGTGATAAATTTTCTGAATGTTCTGCCTTTGGATTAGACAAATATTGTGTTTTCTGGGATAAAGTGAGGGCTGAGAAGAAAGAGACAAACAACTCGATTCAAGCAGACACCTCAACAGAAAATCAGCCTTCATCATTCTGGATCTAGACACGATGGACCTGGTAACAGTATTCCTACACCTCAAACGTCTTCAGAATCGTCAAGCATCAGTTTTGAAGTCAGCCGTGTTGTACTCATGAAAGGAAGTTTGATTCTTTTAATCAGTCAAGAGACAAAATTTACAGTAGTAATGATGATCATATTCCTTTGAAAAAAAAAAATGAAGTTTTTGTCAAGTCTGTAGCTCCTTACAATAAGTGATCACTGTAACAAAGCCAACTCACCTTGTAAAAAATCTTTGGCAAGTCCTGGATGCGTATTTGGTGAACAACAAAGATCTCATAGGCCACATTTATTGCGATTACAGTGATGCCCTGTTCTTTTGTGAACGTTGCGCAAAATGTAAAGATGGCACTCAAAATCCAGAATCTATAGCATCTTTGGATGGCAGTTACATTGTTTTTTTCTGCACATGGTGGCGGAGATGACAAATTTTGCGCAGTTTCTGGGTTTTCTGAGTTTGTCTGACGATTTAAAGAGCTCATGTAGCAGATAAACGACAGGAGCATGAAAACACAGGCGGTCACGTCGGCTCGGCCAACGACTCCAGCCACCGCCTCTGTATGGATGGGATGCGTAGCAAACAACAGGCCCGAAAATATGACTGCATGATTATTTTTCAGGAATTTCCTAGCGACACTGACAAACAGGCCAGTTGCCAGGACATGTAGCAAGACGTTGACAAGGTGGTACCCGAATGGGTCCAGCTCCCCCACGGCATAGTTGAGACGAAAGGAGAGCACACATAGAGGGCGGTATGACTTGTGCGAGCCGCTGTGCCTGATGGGGGTGCCCCAGAAGTCATTGGTCAGGAGCTGGCTCAGGGGCGTGTCTGGCCTCAGATCCTGGTTCTTGATTATTGCACGTCTGCAAGAAATTGCCAAGTGAGAAAAATAAGATATGAGAAAATTCATTGTCAATTTTAATTTTGATTTCAATATATCGTCGCTGGGGTGACAAGACCTTGTATCTGCAATTTTGGTGAAAATGACTTTTTTGGATTAATGATCAAATAATGGGTTAAGTGATGTACTGTCCAAATCCCAACTGTCTTACTCCAAAAATGAAGCCACCACGGCATGTCAAAGGAAAGGCTATCCCATTCACCACAGTGCTTTGGCCGCCATGTTTTTTGGCTCTCCTGAACATTTAACATTTTGTAGATACGAGGTCTTGTCGCCCCAGCGACGATATATATTATTTCTCATTTCTTAATGAAGTGTGCATGACATGTAACAAAATGAAATGATACATGATATCCAGCTTGGATGTACAATAAAATACTATTCACATAGAACATGACAGTCATTATATCAAAGTTATTTAATAAAGATGCTAGAGAAATATGATCAAACTTACTCAATAGCAAGTTTGTTAAGCACATTTTATGTGTCATGAAATGAATACTAGTGTAGTTGCTTCAATCTTGTGTCAGAAGATGTAGTACATTTTGCCTTGTGGCAAGTTTCCTACCCTCTATGGACAAGTTGGGTAAAGGATCTGAATTTGATGCCCTTGCCTTGGCACCAATCATTCAAAAGACTACATAGAAGAAAAAGCTGATATCACTCGGAATACTCTCCTGCATCCAACAAAAATGTCAAAGGACAAAACAAAATAAAGTCATCAAAGAATAGAGACATTGGAGACAGAATTTCACGTTTTGCTTGAACAGCACCAATTGCTTTGGTATTAATGATATATTCATCAAACTAAACATGTATTCATCAGCAAACAATACCTATTTTGTAATGCTTGTTTCAGTGTAGCAAAATTGGCTAATTTTAATCTTTGAATACAGGTTGCTAAATACTAAACTTTATTTGTCCCTAGTGCAATTCATTTGGATTAAAAATGTTACAAGAATTGCAATTAACCCGTTGAGGACGGTTTGATCTTGCTACAACACCCATTTCCCATAGGCACCTGCCCGAGTATACTCGGGACTCGTCCTTAATGGGTTAAAGCTCTTGGTTCAATTTTTTACTGTCAGACAATCATCAAGATGTATCATATCTCTCTCTCTCATTTCTCCATCTAGAAACAAAACACTTTGAAAGTACCACAACAATATATCTGAAAAAAAAAATAGATGCAGTGAAAAAAAATATAACATGATAATTGTTCAGAAAAAAAAAATAATATGGTAAATCTTAACAGAATGATAGGCAACATGAAATATTTAAGTTAACCCCATTAACAATAATTCAAAATACGGTTTTAGTTAGGACCTGATTATGTGCCACATATGATCTTAAGCTGATATTCTCACTGTTAGCATTGTAGCATGTAGCTATGATTCTAGTTTCATTTCCGCTTCAAGTTTCAGTAAGCTGCTGCTCAGAGTACATTGATACGAATCAAAACAACTTTGCCTATGAGGCATTTTTTGTTGTTTCATGTCTTCCAGACGTCAAATGTACACATCACGTGTACACCAACCTGGATGCACATATGACCCTTCCACAGCTGGCAAAAAGTCAACATTTTTTAATAGAAACAAAATTCTTTGATCCTGATCTATGATGCACAGCTCAGAGTGAGCTGGAGGACGTGTCAACACATGATAAAACTACGCTGTCAGCTGCAGGAGTTGCTTGATTCAACACCCTGCTAAACCTATCGGACACGCCCAGACACACCCAGAGAACATCCCTCCCTCCCTTCAGCATGAGACCTGCCATGATCATTCAAACTCACATTCCTTCCATGGTAAAATTTCCCTATGTTGCTCTATCAGGGATGATGCTGGGGATCTTTGAGTGCTAGATTTTTTTCATCCAAACTGAAAACACATTTGATGTGTAATATTGTGCTTAAATATGTGGCAAAAGTTACCTGTTCTCAGCTGTAAATATCCATAGATTTTTACCAAGGAAGATGTGGTTGAGCATACTATCGACATAAATTTTGTGACATAAATGAATGGACAATCAGGCCCCTGAATAGACTTTGGTCTTTTGCAACACATGAGTTCTTCTCTTTTATTTGTTTGTAGTCGATGCAGACTCATTTGATTTTCATTCATTCATTTAATTTTTCTCCCGTTTAAAAGTTTCATTATGCTAAATAGCTGTTTTTCAAAGGGGCTGTGACACAGTGTACATTATTCAAACAATGAAAATGATTCTTTTTTTTATGATACAGTATTTGACTAACTATTTTTTTTTCTTCTTTTTATCATCATTATTACTATAATGACTGCACAACTGCTCCTACTAAAACAATTCTAACGATACTATCATCATTATTACTATCATTAGTAGTAGTAATACTTTTGTTATCATAATCATCGTATGTGACTTGTCATCCAACATATTAGATTTGCAATTCAAATGCTAGCCACGAAACATTTGACATAAAATCAATCACATCCCTTGCTTAAATTCTGCCCAGAAAGAGAGTTTTTCCATGTCGAGACAGAAACTAAAGAAGGGAGAGGAGGGGAAAAGACCAGGTTACGAACAAGATGTGTCAAGCAGACAGCTAAGTGGGAGAGAAAGAGAGCGTTATCTAAGGTTTCGACTTTCAATTTAGCGTAGAACACAAACAAATAAACATTGAAGACACTGAAGAGGTCGACTCAACGTGGAGCTATGCCAATTATACCAAATCACTCAGTCAAACCATCATGTTACCCCTCACTTTCACTGATTCCACTGCGGGGACAATGGAAAAGCTAACAAAACTAAACAAGTACCCCCGCATACGTGCGCTACGTGTTGGGTAAATGCTGAAAGTGGGGTCAGAAAATTCAGGGGGCCTGAATGTTCGGCCAACACGGAGCATGTTCTGATTACATTTTGACTGAATCTGCTCTCTCATCTGGCTACTCTCTGTCCGACAGGTGTGTTGAGAAACAGTAGAACTCAGATGAATCACAGTCTGTGATCTTTAAGACCCCTTTCCATAGCTTTTTTACCAATCCTCGCCGGGAGCAAAAGCTCTGTTCCGTGTCTGCATTTTGTAATATCCCACGGGACACCAGCTAGTGAATATCTTGCGGCAAATACTAGGCAGAGATCATTGTTATGAAATTTAAAATAGAAGATTTACTGATTCTGATATTTTTTTTTTCTTCCAATTAATGCACAGATTCATAGTGAGTATCTCAAGCTGTGACTGTCACGTGCATGTATTATCTGGTGTGTCATCATTTTGGAAGTGAACTTGCGTCTGGGGGAAAGAGACAAGCAACGGAGGACCCGAGAGGCAAGCCAGGTTCAAGGATGCAATATTGGTATCTTATTTTCAGCTATGTGAGGCTGGTATTCATTACAGACAGACCTACGTGCAGAGAAACAAGCACGGTTCAGGGAAAGACAGGGATACACAGACAGGTGACTGTTGCTTGATAGATTGATAGCAACTTACAGAAAGAGAGAGGGGAGAGATATATGTGCATATATATATATGATATCATATATGATATCATATACATGTGTATAGACATAGAGAGAGAAGGAGAGAGAGAGAGAGAGATGGGGGGGGGGGAGGAGGGAGAGAGAAAGTGAGGGGGAGGGGTAGAATGGCTTGGAGAGGAAGTCAGACAATGAAAGGATGGAAGAAAGCACCTCAAAAAAGTAGATTTATTGTAGTATTCAATATGGGAATATCAGGGATGCAAATATCGTCGAGTGATGGATGCCTTCATGTTATCACTTGGGTATCAAGTCAACCCGTCCCCAAAGACAGCAGAATAACGCCCTTCATGTGGTTGGACTTGTGAGTTACGACCACTTGGCACGAACATGGACTTACACTGGTAGGCCCATGGTGCAAAGACACTTTAACATTTTTTTTTTCTTTGTAGGTTGATCTTTACACAGCAGGTGTATAACCCAGAACACAGAAGTAGCAGTTGATTTTGTGGTACTGAATCTTACAGCGCCAATAATAAGTATTCAGTAGGTTCTACACAATCTAGTGACTATCCTACGAGAGCTGAAAACACAAAGTTTGATACACAATGACAGTTCATCTCTGCAATCATTTCTATGTAAAATGAGACCAAATAGTGTTGACCAGCAAAATCCACAACTTTGTTTACAGGCAGGAAGTGTCATGAGTCCCTTTAAGACCATATCAAAGGGTTCCCTCCTGGTGTATTTTTCCACCTTTTGTGTGTCTCATCTCAAATTTTGCCAACACCTTTTCACATCCGCGCCTGGAAATCACAAAAGCGTGAGCGGACAGTTCCTTTCAAGCCTGATAGCTTGAGAATAAAGTCGGTCAGGCGTGCAGTGCGGCACCAAAAGAAATCGCAGATTTACACCAAAGCGAGTCTTTAGCAGCACAGCCAGGGCACAAAAGATCTGACCGCAGGCCGCAGCAAGAGACGAATTGCCAGACCATTGGCAGAAGGGGCTGGGTCTGCACCTCAGTACATGTCTTGGACCACAATACCACAATTTATTGAGAAGCCTTGCAAGTTCTCAAGCTCTTGATACATCAGCAGCAAAGACTAGAGGAAAATATAAACCCAAACAACAACAAAAACCGAAGACTTCCTGGGAGCAGACCTCATGACATTTTAATATCCACTTTTGAGGCTTGCCCAGTATCTGATGAAGACATCCCCTCTCTGAGATGCTAATTTTGCTCCTCTATATACCCTCTCTCAGACTAGAATTACCAGGAGAGAATACTGATTAGCTCAGCTGGCAGGATGCTCCTCCTGTCTGTCCATCACAAAGCTTTTTTTTTTTCTTCTTTCTCTCTTTTTTTTCCCCCTGTTTCTCTGAATCATAATGTTCTTTGCAATGGCTAGCCTGTCATCCTGGCTACATTCAACCCATCTTCTCCTAAACAGCGGTCATTTCTATGCAGTTGTTACCAGACTGTAGCCTTTTTCTATCACGGTTTATATGGAGGTCTACATAAAATCATGTATATGCTGTGAAAATATCAAATTGATTTCTGTCGGCTAAAGTGACCTCAAAACCTGTGCGGGTTTGGTGGAAGGAGAGTTTGCCCTATAAGTTATAATCAAAGCACAGTTAGTTTGACTGCACACAGTGAGATAAATAATGATAAAACACCAAAGACATTAACACCAAATGTGAGGAAAGATAGTCATGAATTTTTAATTGCTACACAGATTCAGGGGAAAAAAGACTTTCTGAACAACAACAAAAAAGTGAGCTAGCTTGCTTTGACATCCAATAGGGTGTTACATTCCATAAATTGTAAACAAGCTTTCACACAATTCATATGGTCTTGCTGAATATTTACTGATCCAAATAAAAGTTTTTACTCTACTGCTTTCATCTATACCAATTTTCCATAGGGAAATTATTCCCCTGTAAAGTTGAGGGGGTGGAAGGAATTGACATATCACAGCGGAAAGGTTTCTTCCAAGACATCATCGCTGAATGTGACACAGAGGAGGGGAGAAAAATAGCCCTTAGCGTGAGTTAGGTGCTCTATTCATCAGCAGGGGAGAACCTTTCCACTGACCAATGCAAGTTGCAAGGTAATCACGCTGTTTGACTTACTCAATGCACATTTATGGTTTCTGATCCCAGGTTTAAGATGATTTAAGATGATTCCCCCACTTTCCTCAGACAATGATGCTGTCATTGCACATTAGCTGTATACGAAGGACAGTCACCACATGGACGTTCACATAGGAGAGGACCACATCAAATGACCTCAGTGCATCCTAACCACAACGGGAATTTCTCAATGAGTGTTAACGCCTCCTTAAATGGTTGTATTCAGATTTGGTTAATTGAAATGAAAAATCCAACCAGAAAGTGACATATCTAGAAAACATCTACTGAACCCTGCTAGATGGGTATTGCAGAATTAGTGACACTTGGAGGAACTAATTTAGTCGAGCAAACACCATGTTTGCATTCAATGTTTTGAGGATTCACACTCGGGACTGATCAAGGAGAAAAAACAGCAATGATAAATCAAACTGTAAGAATGTCAATAGATGGCATGAGAGGGACTACATAATGAACAAGCAAGTGATTGACTCATAGGAAATAGTGGACATAAATAAAAAGTTTGATTAATCAACTGATAGAATCAAATATGAAGGGAAATTAGTGCATAATTCTTCCTGGTTTTTAGTGATCCTGATTAAATGCTATGTATTAGATGAACAGGAAAAACAAATCATCCTCAATTTTCTTTATTTCTTGGATTTCTGACAGAAATCACATATTCAAGACAGAAATCACATATTCAAGAGGCATACTCATTTTTCTATGGAAATATACAGTGCTCTGACATTTTGTTTTATCTTTAAAATCACTGATATGCAACAATGATTCATGACATTACTTTGTGGAGAAGCAACTTTATCAGTGAGTACTACAAATAATCTCAAGTTTATCTCACAAGAAAACCCTTGTTAAGCATTTTTGTCTTGACTATCATAACAAATTCAGAGTTACGAAACTAATTCTTTATATATGTTAAGTTTGCAAAAATTACGGAGTTATGAAACCATAAGTGTTTTCATTTGTTGAGTTTGCAAAAAAAAAATTGAAGTTACGAAACAAGCAAATTTGGGTGTCGTACAGGAGATAGTGCTACGATTTATGCAGTGTTTTCAATGGCCGCGGATGACTGTAATTTATGATCTGCCGCATCTCTCCTTTCGAAATGGAGCAAAGGGAAAAGAATAAAAATCCTGAAAAAGAGGATCATCGTGTGACTTTTATGGTCACCCGAGATGAAGTGCAGAGTGAGACCGATCTAAACTGTTGTGGCGCTGGGAAGGGAAAATCCTGATAAAAAACTCAAACAAATGTCATCCTGATTTACGTCCTCTTGGTACCATCTGTTAGTTTACCCACGACTGTACTTGATAATGGGGCTATGAAGAATGTGTGGAACCGGCTGGAAATATGTCAATTGCTCTGAAGCATGTATGTGCTAGAATGACATCTCTTGTAAAAACTACATCTGACAGGTAATGTTTTCGTAACTCGCATAAGTCATTCACACGTATTCACTGTGAGTGCTTTGTGGAAGGAGGTTTGAACTTAAGTCACCACGGTTACATAAAAATAAAACTGAATACAGGAGATGTAAATGTTAAGGTGATTTTATAATAATGGATCAAGCGAGTGACCCATCTTTAAAAAAAAAAAAAAGGTGGTCCACATCAAATAAAACCTTGAAAGTGAAGTTTCTTTGATGAAGATAAATCTAAAATATCTTTCAGTAATGCACAAACTATTCAAATATATTGACTAGAGGTATGGTTACACAGCAATGCTTTCATGTGCTGAATTTCACTCTTATATATGTGCAGGTTTTTTTTTTTTTTAATGTGATATGCAGCTGTATTTACAATGACGGTTGTGTCTAGATAATGTTGAAATTCATTGTTTAATGAATCAGTTATAACTATCAAATGTGAGAGCACATTGTTTTGGAGTAACATGGCAAGAATAATGACCTCACTCCTTGCATTTTTCATATAGTCCAACTCCTCTGATTTGGCACACCTTCTTTCCTTCAGGAAAGAGCAGTTTACTAGCAGGTTTGTTCTCTATAATGGTACCCTTTTGTAAGCTTTTGAATAATATTTATATTCATCAACTTTCGTCAGAGAAGCAAGCTTCCAAAACTGCAGCTATGATATATGTACTCCATCATAGTTACACTAAAAACAAAAGCAACATGAATGTAATGACATAAAATTAAACACGAACACTGAACTAGGGCTTTCTATAGTTCAGTAGGTAGAGCACCGGGCTAGCATCCATAGGTCTCGGGTTCGAATCCTGATGGAATCCCATTTTCTTTGCTCATTTTTCCACTAATAAATTATATTCATTTCTGGTCAGTTTTCTTCTGTTTACATTTGTGACATAAAATTAAGGCATTTTAACTGAACAATATCAGTGTCCAATTGGTAAGTATTACTGCTGATGTTGTCAAAGACCTGTGATTTCTACCATTTATACTCATACCTCTTTGGGAAATATTTATCAAATTTCTTGTCGAATTTTTACAAACACATTTTAGTCATTGTTCAGTCAACATTGAAAAGAATTGTGAGTATGAATGACATTTTTCTTTAAGATGGTGAATTTGAATATGCCATATCACATGTAAGGTCACTTTTAGCCCAAGGACTGTCCTCTTTTCAACATTCCCAACAACGATGTCTCAATGAGGCCTTTATAAATATGATGTCAGTCAGTTTTTGATGGACTAACTTTGAAGCATCATTTCAGGATACTGCATATTGAGGCGATGATTCCACTCTCATCTCATACCTGATCTCACACAAGGGATGGGGTGGGGGGGGGGGGATGAATCGACCACCGTTCGGATGTTGAATCTTGTCCCCAAAGGAACGCTTTCGGAAGAATATATCAGTGTGAACGGAGAAAGGACGGCACCAATTACTGAACTCTGAACCAACTTGACATTCCCTAGCGTGCCATTCACGTTCATCACACGACAGACACAAGGAACAGTGGTTGGTTGGGTACATCCCTGGGAAGATGAGAGATAGGGAGGGGGGTTAGGGAGGGGGAGAGGGAAGGGGAGGAGCTGGGAGAGAGACAAGAACTTGGGGGTTACCCTGAGACAAGGACAGATGCCTGCCTACGTGCATGATGACACTGTGTTGTGCTGGCGTTTCAAAATAAATCACATTCGAATCGCTCTTGAGGAAGCTTCATTCAACCATGACCATTCACTGTCTGACTGACTCCATCACAGATATCAGTGAAGAAACATGTCAGAGAAAAAAAAAAAGGTAAGAGGAAGAAGAATGACAACATTGACAAATGGCTCTATAACACTCATGGTTCCATGTAGGCGAGCGTAGCCTCCTTCCCTTTCTTGTCGGACAAAAGTTCACCATGTTATGAAAATCTCCCCCTTGAACACAAACAATTGCCACACAGATTGAAAAAATCCACATGAAAAGTTGAAAGCTGGCATCATGTCTGGAAATGACATATTGTCTTGTATTCCTCTGTTTTTTTTTATGTATGTTTTTTATTCAATTGCTTTGCTTTGCTACTCTCACAATGAACATTGTTTGCCATTGATACATATACTATTTCAAGTGTAGAAGTAAAATTCGTGGCCATTTCATTCTTATCCTATCTGAACATGTCATATCTTATATCAAATCTCTCTCATCATATGTTTGTAAAGTCTCTGTTGTGGAATTCCATGTTCCTTCATGTATATGAATTATGTCAAGGATTCCACAACATGTGTATGTAAGTCACATTATGAGGAGATAAGAGCAATTTGACATAATATGTCAAATTGCTCTTATCTCCTCATATTATTTGCTTAGTCAAATTTCAATCACATTGTCGGTAAACATAAATAATAAACTCAGGACAAGATTGTGACATAGTAATACTTTACCACTTGCCACACTGGCACAAAAATAATGTCATATATGATTTGGATAAGATGAAATTAATCTATGTAAAACTGCACTGATGAAGTGCTTTATTTGTAATTCATCTATTGCCATTCCTTTTCTTTAATGCTAGACTCAATGTGAGACTGTAAGAAAAATGAAAGCTGAAATATCTGAGATAAAAGCAGAACTATTCATAAATAGTGAGAAGTAATGTTCAAAGAAGGGCTCAACAGTAGCGGTGACCCGCTGGTTCAGGGCCACTAAGAATTGATGTCGGGCCATCAAATTTTCAGAGAGCTTTTCTTTTGGTAGCCCAATTGATCAGCTCGACTTCAAAACAAAATTTATATTTCCCTTTATTTTAGGCCATTACATTTCTTTTTTGGGCGACCAAAATCTAAAATACAAAGACTTTAGTGGCCCCCTAGTTGTGTCACCAGAGCAAAATCAGAGAAATTAATGTTGAGCCCTGCATAAAGTAATGCCATACTATTATAATGTGCATTGAACTTCTGGCCTCTGTAGAAACAGAACTGTGAAAATTGTCACAACTAAATATGTGAAATAAATGCTCAAAAAAATATAAAGTTATTATCACCTTTTGCAAGCGCAGCCTGATCACACTCCAAGACGACAACAACAACAACAACAACAACAAAATATATGATAGCCTAACACAGCAGGGACTGGATTTAAGACTAGAACTACTGAGAGTCGAATTCAATATCTTCTATGAAAAAAACGACAAAAGAATCCGCGTATTATTCATCACACTGATGTAAAATATTTCAATCAGACTAGAAAAAAAAAGAAAAACTGAAATATGGCTAGTGTAGAATGATTTAATACTACTACTTTTTGCTGAGGGTTCCAAACAACACATGTATCATATCAAAAACAAAGTCCAGTACAGAAAGTTAAAAAATGATAGTTATGATCATGTCCTTGAATCGTACACCCCCTGAAAATAAGGTAATACATCCAGTATCACATCCACACATCGTAAAAAAACCCTGCATCATGAAGGGCCCATTGGGGAATTATGGGTGTAATTGAACAGTTCCCTGAGACATTTATTACATTTCTCTCTACCCTTTTGGGAGATATAATGGCAAATAGTGTAGGCTCTTCACTTCTTTAAAGAAAATATAACAGGAATATATATCCCATAATGAATACAACATGTCCCTTTTTAAAAAAATTTGTCAGTCAAGATCAAGCGCTCTCCAGCTCCGGTCCTGAAGACTTGCATGGGAGAGTTCCTTCGGCCATGACTTTGAGTCGACATCCTCCAGGGATCATCCTGGAATGTTTTTACTTTCTTTTGAGGCAGAGTTCCCCTCCAGTACCCAAGGGACGTTAGCCATGAGGCCCATGATAAAAGACAATGTGGCGAATTTAACACAGAGCATTCACGAAAAATCATGTAGTTCATTGTTTCTGACCTTCAATATGCTGATCAAATTTGTCAGTGATTCCCTTCCATCATGTTATCAATCAAGTCAGTTCATCAATTTATTCACTCTAGATTCAATCTTAAAGGACAAGTTCACCTTCATAAACATAAGGATTGAGAGAATGTAGCAATATTAGTACAACACATCATTGAAAGTTTGAGGAAAATCAGACAATCCGTTCAAAAGTTATGAATTTTTGAAGTTTTTGTGCAGTAACCGCTGGATGAAAAGACTACTGCAGTGTATGAATAACTTAGATGTCACATGCGTACAACAATATAAGGAAAATATAAAGAAAATTTTGCAAAATTCCATCTTTTGAAAAAAGTACACATTCCCCTGACTCGTTACCGACAAATGTTATGAGTAATATTATTCCCTCTGCCTTTAGAAAGAGGCAAGTCAAGTGCTCTTTTATTATGCGAAAAAAGTGAAAATATGTTGAATTTTCTTTTACATTTTCTTTATACTGTTATACGCATATGACTCACAAGCTGTAGTAGTCTCCTCATCCAGCGGTTCCAACACAAAAATTTTAAAAATTCATAACTTTTGCATCGATTGTCCAATTTTCCTCAAACTTTCACTGATGTGTTCTACTTGTATTGTTGCATTCTCTCAATCCTTATGTTTATGAAGGTGAACTTGTCCTTTAAGGTTCTATGCAAACTTTTTTGCTTACACACTGATTAAATTATGCCAATTTTGTAAGTAAAAAAAAAGTAAAAGCAGCTAAACTATTTCACATCTAATAAGAAGTACATGAACACACTAAAATGCATTTTTCTGGTTCTATGCAAACTTTTTTTTTGTTACACACTGATGAAATTTTGCCAATTTTGTAAGTAAAAAAAAAAGTAAAAGCAGCAAAACTATTTCACATCTAATCAGAAGTACATGAGCACACTAAAATGCATTTTTTTTTTGGCTCCCATTTTCATAATGTAGTCCAAACCAGAAAACAAACCCTGACATAAACTCTATCACTTAATAGAATTTTTTTTCCTTAATGTCTAAACATTTTTATTGTGGCTAGATTTTAAACATCACCAATAAATTCTTTACCACAAGCACCATCATGGGTGCATGTGATTGGAAAAAAGAAAATGTTGGCCTGTGATGAGAAGTAGAAATCCATCCCAACATCACGTAGACACGTCTTCATTTCTCTAGAGACACGTGTTTGCGTTTTCCCCTTGCGGGCATAAAATGCAAATTATGGTTGAGTGGTGGCAGGATCAAGCCATTTTAGTCATGACAGTATGCTTGGGGGAAATAAATTTTAAAGAAAAATGTTACTGAAGCGGTTGGATATGTTATCTGTGGATGTTTCCCAAATTGTGGCCTGCCTCTTTTACAAAAATCACACTTACTGTTGACAAAAAAGAGACACATAATTGCTACATAATTTCAGCTGTTTCTCTATACACGTAAACATCTCTCTGACTGAACTACAAACAACATAATGTTTCATTGCAAATCTCTATGGTAAAAAAAACAGTCAAGGTTACCCCAAAAAGGAATCAAAATTCATTCATGTAAAGATGGGTACTCTTTCATATTGTTACATTGGATGGTAAATTGTTCTGTGGTGACATACTTAAATATAAATCATATAATCATGATTGTTCAAATCTCCTTTCATCTTTCAAAGTCAATTTCATAATCAACCCTAAATGATTACTAGGGAAGTACTTGCCTTTCTGGACTTGCTGAGCAAGCATTCTCCTAGATGATTCTCCAAGAAACTATTACATTTACTCGATCTACATCAGGGTGGGGACCATTAGATGGATATTCCACAATTTGCAATGCTTTCCTCGGTGTGAATGAATGAATTTCCCAACGGATTTCCCAAGTTCAAAAGTAATTGCTCCAACACATTTCAGTTCTGTCCCCGCTGTTTATGAAGGCGTCATTTGATAGGCCGTGACACAATGGATTGGTTTTTAACAAAACAAGACATCAGAGCGTGCATTTTGGGAGGGAAGAGGACGAAATAACAGAGAAAGAAAAAACAACAACAGAAGTTACAGCCGGAGGCAAATTCTGAGCTGTCCCTGAGAGTTAGTGATCTTGTCGCGTCTTGATTCACGGCTGGGTTGGAAGACTTTCAGGCATGCATCAAACCAGCCATAAGCATACCAAAGTCATTGTCTCCTTCATCTACTACATTTCTCCTCCACATCATGTCGGAAGAACGCTTTGTCTCAGGGCACGGGATGGCATCCCAAACGTACTGGCACCGGGCTCGAATTTCACATCCTAAATATGCTGAGGCAGCACTATTTTCTGAAGTAATCTTTTTTTCTTTTAAAGAATGAAGACAGACTAGGGCAGAAATGCAGTTTAGGGGTGAACAAAGGGGTCAGGAATTTTCACATGATGTATATATTCATCCCCTCTGGTGATCACAGATGTAAGCTGATACTAAATACACTTTAAAAATTGTTATGCATTTCTTAAATACACATTTCATCATTACAACTTCCATAATGAGAAGAGCACTTGAAATTTAAAATTGTCATCTCCTTCTCCCTTTAGGCCTCCTCCCCTCCCCCCCCCCCCCTTTCTCTTCTTCAACTTCTGAGGGGTGTCATTTCAAATGTTGCATCAAATGTCCATTCTTGGATGATTGGAAATGACATGTTACAGCCTGCAACTGAAAATATTGATCCAACTCTGCTGGGTAGAAGCTAAACTAATTTGGAACAAAAATTAATCTCGCTACAGAGAGCTTTGCATGAATGCCCTTCTTGAATATCACAAACATACGCACTCTACTATGTTTTTAAGGCACTTGAATCTCTCTGTAATACAATAGTTATGCTTTATGAATTTCCTTGTAGCTTTCTCACGCATCACATACATGCACCTAGGAAAAACACAGCTTTATTTAAAAAAAAAACCAAAAAACTGATAAGTATTGGCCGTTACATTTATTGCTCAGCATTCAACCACGTGAAGTGACAACTCCACTATATTCAAGCCTTCATCTTGGTCTGTAAACTCTGCAGAAATCTCCTAGTACGTGTACCTTTTCAGCCTGTCTATACCACTACAATCTGCTATAGATACAATTTAATATAGCAGCACACGTGCAGCAGCCATGCAGCATGATTCTGGATCACAAATGCTGCCTCGCTTGCAGCATTCCATGGTAATGATGATTTATCTCTGCGAATGTGATACCTGCAACGGAATACTAAAAGCACCCATCACAATCCAGTTTAGACTGGAAGTGCAAACGTGTTCCCTCACTTCTAGCTGCATGAGCTCTCTACAGGGGACAAATTCCTGGAAGGAATAAAGAGAACTCATCAAATGACAGAGCATATACAGCTCCTCCCCTTGAATCAAAATGTTGTCTTCCATTAAGATCATCGATAAAGTGAGTTTATGTGATTAAAAAAACAGAAAAAAAGGCATTTTTGTTCATTTGACCGATTTCCTGTGGCACTGTAGACATCACCATTGACATGGAACAAACAGTAATCGTCATATTTTTTTTCCCACTGCTAAATGTGAAACATAGTGTAAAGAAGTGATATTCGTGTGACATGAATGACATCTAATGACCTTGGAAGCGATTACTGCAGAAAAATAGTCCACAGAACATACATGACAATGCAAGCAGTCTATTAAAAGCAGGCATAACATGACTCTTTTACAGCTCAAAGATAGTCTTGATACATCATGTAACTTCACAATGACGGCAAATAATTGTCTATTTAATAGCAATGTTTACAAAAAGTGACTACAGGCCCATTTACACTTGCATGGAAAAATCACGATTTTTCTAAAATCGCGACATTTGGGTGCAAGTTGCTAAGCAACTACACCCAAACGCCCTCGAAACATCGCCAGAAAAATCGCCAGCCGGAGTGCGATTTTTTGAAACATCGCGAAGTTTGAGGCGAAGTTAGCGAGTGTAAACCCAAGCTGCAGAAATATCGCGATTTTTCATCACGTGACTTTCGGTATCGGATTGCACCGGGAGTTTACGCGCGCTCACGATCCCTCTTTGGAACGTGTAGAGAGTACGTCGGTCACTAGCCAGAGTACTAGTACACGGTATAGACAGCTGTGTACAGGTCTAAACGGCCGATCCTCGATCGGCTCGTGGTCTCTCACCTCCTTCTCCCTGTGATGAAACTAGTACATGAAAACTATTACTGGTAGCAAACCTGAAGTTCTCCAACCACGTATCATCACCCCATGACGACTTAACAAAATAATGTTCTCCCAGAAATGCGTTGATTCAGATTGTGAGAGTGCCCCTACTGCTCTCGATATACGTTGTTCGTGGAATACAGGAGTACTACGAAACAAGTGTGAGTTCTTGCTGTCGCCTGATAAAATACCAGTCCTAACTTCCAAGTCCTACTTCTCACTTTCGTCATATCGGCGAAATTTCATGATCCTCCTGAATGCTGCTGTAAGAAATTTTACACACCTACTACATATGTGATCTAATATAGCAAGCTATATAGTTTTTTTTACCGTAAGTAAACAGTCTCGAGAAGCACAAATTTTTGTGTGCATTGTACTGATAAAAAGCCCTGGCTCAACGTTCCAACCAGCTAGCTGTGATCAAAATATACTGCACTGCAGTGAAAACGAACAGAATAGCGCGCGCTTCCACTCAGCTACCGTGTTGAAAAAGAGGTAAATTACGCATGCGCACTACCGACCCAAAAATCGCGATGTTTCGTGAAGCTCAAACTTCGCATGCTTTTGCCCAAGTGTAAACGGTGGACCAACATATCGCGATTTTAAAAATCGCGATGTTAGTAAGTGTAAATGCGGCTTATCACAATCTTTCCCTTGCACTCCTGCAGGTGCACTAACCATCCCAAGGTCAAAGAGAGCATACCGTTTCTGGTTCAGTGGTAAAGTATATTTGATTACAAGGTTCACTTTGATTTTCCAGTTGATGTAGTCCTTCTTGGGTCTGATCATGATGATATCTTGTTATGATTTCTCTGAGCATCTTAACCCATCGCTTGCAAGAACCGGGTGTGTTGTGCATCGGTCCTACAGAGAATAATGCTTACATTGTATGCAGAGACATGAGTGCACCTGCAAACTTTCTTGTATGCCATCATGCATGACTCAGGCCAAGATGGGGACAACACTTATAACCAGTTGAGGATGGACTGATTTTGCTACAACACACATTTCCCATAGACACATGCATGGGTATACTCGGGGACTCGCCCTCAATGGGTTAAAGTGTTCATAATGCATGTACATTGCTGTTACAGAAGTGCTGTCACCAAAAAATCTTATATGAAATTGAATGATAAACTACCTGGAATGCCTTATCATAAGTACTACTCACAAGACACACTAATTACATGAAAAAAAAAAAAAAGAGAATGGTGCCTGCATGCCGCTAATTAACCCCCCCCCCCACCCAAAACAAATCTGTGTGACATAGTTTTCGCATGATCACACTTCACCTCTGAGCACCTGCTCATCTTGCTCATGACCAATACCTTGTAAACTGTGTCAAATCTTTCCTTCTGCCTTAATGTCTAGTCATATTAACCCATTCCCCATGTAAACCTCTAGGGTCCTGCACAACGTCTATGGGATTTTTGAGAATCTTGTAGGAAACGGGTTAAACTTAAATGAGTGACCCAGTGCAGACATCAGTAAGGATAACTTTGGTCATCCTGAAAAGAAACATATTGAACTACTGTAAAGCAAGAAATCTTCGCAGCATCAAACTTTCGCAAATTGCCACAGGTGTTCAATGCATATAGAGCAGACAAGAACTCGTACTGCATTTTTATTTTGTAAATCTTGGCTCTTGCGAAATTAAAATGCATGCGGAAATTTCCGTTTTTCTACACTGATCTGGCTTAATGTCAGGACTATAACTTTGATATCTTTGCAGTATTTACATACTCCCATATCTGGTCTTGACAAGCCTATTCTGCAAAGACATCATTAATTCAAAACTGTTGGATATATTCAACTACATTTTTCAAAATGCATATATACTCTTGAAGAGCAAACACTAATGAGTTTCAATAACTTTTCAGTTATGTACACTGTTCAATTTCTTTCTACAGGCCATTCCCGCTACAATGAACACAGTTATAACTAAATTTATTCACAACGAAGTAAGTATTCAGGTCCCACTATCATCATCATGGTGCAAAATTCCTTTTGTTTATAATGAAATTTCAGTATAACAAAAGAAATCTGCCAGTCCCAAGGACTTTTATTGGTTACAATGAGAGCTGCTTTTACTGAAATGTTTTTTTTTTAATTCTGTTTTTACCTTATTTGTCTGGAAGTAATATTTGAAAGTTGATATTATGGAGTCATACGAGATTTTTTACTCTACATTCAGACAAGCAGACTGAAACTCAACAAGTCATTCTGCATAGAATGTGAGTGATATATTATAGTCTTAGCATGAGGTAGGTCAGAAGGAATGACAATGGATGTTGAAGTAATCATCAGTGCCTCACAAAATGACAAAAAAATTGAAAACTGATCACTGCGGAACATTCATTGTACCACACAAGGTGCGGCAATGGCAGCACAGATTGGTCCATGTAGGAACAGCCATCACATTGTCAACACCAGTTGTTTTGTTATACAGTAGCAATAATGACGAATACCAACAAGCAAATGATACCCCAAATTCATACTGTCTGCAACAAGACCCCAGTTCTGCATCAAGGTGGTCGATCATGTTTCCCCCATGCATTCTGGCGTGTTCTGTTTGGCTCAGATTGGATTAGCGTACGAGACCCATGTCACCACACAGGCCTAAACATTGTCAAATCAGTGAGTTACTCAAAGCCATCTAATGGTATCTTTCCGGATCCCGGATCATTCATGGGAAGGGTTGATTTCATCGAGGTTTGAATTGAGTTGCATAAATAAAATGTCCCCCAAAGAGTTAAAACGCTTGTGATCGTCGATGGCGCAGTGTAAACCAATAGGTTTCACGTCACTGCTCATGAAATTTGGAGGCTACAGCAGACGTGAAATATTGGGTCAAGCAGTCCAGATATCTTGGGAAATCATGACGGGGGTCGCTAATGCCCATGTTAGATGAAATGCCTGCAACGCTATGACAGCAGAAAAGAGAGCAACAATTCTGGTTTCTGAGAGTTCAAAAATAGTACAAAGAGAATCCTTTATGACATTGGAAAAGGAGAGGGCATAAGAAGTCGCCTGACTTCAAGGCAAATCTTAACATCTCTAAAAATTCTCCTTCCTACATTATCAAGTCAGCAAATGGTCGATATCAGCATGCATGACATTTTTCTGAAGATGTTCTCAGCATTCTGGTATCTAGGATATTGAGGGCATAAGGTCCACAGCCCAAAAGCTGAGGAATCAGCATGTCAAACATTTCCTACAGGCTCCTGGAAGAAGAAGAGAAAAAAAAAAACACCGGTTGGAAGCGAAGTAAAAGTCTTGTAGAAAGTGAGGAAGAGCAAGTTTTGTAGAGGAACAAGAGTGTCTGAGAATGTGTCCTCATGCTGTGTTTCTGAGAATACAGGACAAAGGGATACAATAAATGGCATCAATGCATATTTGGAAACAGCAACAAAGGCTGAAAATACCCTAACAGTCAAAAATGTAGCCAACATTCAGCAATATCTGGATTGCAAATCTCAAGAAAAAAAAAAAACACTCAGTAAGATCAAAAGGAAAGGAAAAGTAAGATATAATGGATGGAGAGAAGGAAAGAAAGGGAGAGACAGATGGACAGATGGACAGTATGACTCATTTACAAAAATAGAATATATATATGTATCTTTGTTAAAACCTTCTGGGCAGGTAGTGACTGAAACTTCAGGTCCCATTTCACAAACTCTTGAGGTTTCCCATGTGAATGAGTGTGCTTCTCCGTTTTGACAGTGAAAATTACACCAATGACAGACATGCAGACGTCAAAACAATGGACAAAGAGCTGCTCTATGAGCACAGATCCAAGAGCTCCCACCATACTTCGTTTACTCCGAGAAGTATTGCTGAATTCTTCATGGCACATAAAGCTATTAGAAGGAATCCTTCACGAATCCTGGTTTCATAAAATGATAACATTTCATATTCAATGTTTTGGAGTATTTTCCGAATCACAATCTTATGTTTTCCGTTGTAAGCTTATCCTGACACGTGAAAAGGCGGTGAGAAAATTGCTTTATTTCTTCAACAGACAGAGTTGTGTTAAAAAGTGCTTTCGCATGGATTCATACACAGTTATTTCAGAGAGTATTCTTATCTGGGCATTCCAGACTCCTTGGTGATTTGATCATTTTCCTCTGCGCACACCTCAAAAGAAACACTCCCTCAGCTACAAGTCCAAGTTATATTTAGCTATATTTAGATCCGCTTCAAAATGAGATGATGTGGCATAATTGATACTTTTCTCAGGCCAGCGTTGTTCTTACAGTAAACTTAATTTATTATCCAGTTTCCTGGAATAAATGATCAGCAATAATTGCAATAAGCAATATGATGCAGTGAAGCAATGAATTTTATAATCACAACATCCATGATTATACTAATAAAGCTTAAAATGCTGGGGAAAACAAATGGAGCATATAGTTTCCTGGCAAAGGGAAATATTGTGGTTGTCTTGTTCCCAAATAAGAGCCTTAAATCCACCATAGTTAAAAAGGGAACAGGTGCCAAGTTTTGGCACAATAACTAAATCTTCAGCAAAAATAATATAAAAAAAAAGAATAGAGAATCTATAATACATGAAGCAAATATTATAGGCAACATGAACTTCAAAAGATTACCTCCCTTCTTAATACCCTGCTTCAAATGGATATATCTGAGGATATCAATTGATGAAAACAACAGAGATGGCTATGCTTTTTTATAAACAGTACGAAATTTTTTTTTTTTGATTTACTGCATGGTTTCTACGTCACCAGGATTCAGAAATGAATAGGCCACATTCAATAGCAAGGATAGGCAACACTATCAACATGTATTCTGCATTTGGCTTTGTTTGTTCTTACCCCTTTTTCTGTGAACTATGTCACTGCATCATTGCCATCTGACACAAACATGTTGGCAGAATTGTGTCTGGCATGATATGATATGGGAACTCAGTGACATTATGTCAATGAGGTGGGCCCTTGAGTTTGGGGGACTGCTCAAAAATTCTATACAAATTTTGTTCCTTGTGGATCTTACACATAAAGGCCTACACACTCGTGCATGCAAAAGCTGACACATAGCCAAGTAAAAACAGAAAAGAAAAAAAAAATGATTGAAGAGACACAACAATCGAGCAGCTGGTTGACTTCAAAAAGAAGCCTCAGAATGATTGATCAACGGATACTAGCAGGGACGACCTGTTGGTTCTCAAACAAAACTGTCCCCCATGCATATTTTATAGACACCATTATCATGAAGATTGTGATTGGCATGTGTCACATGCAAAGGTCACCTAGAAGTTTTATTCATCAAAAAATGCAAACACTGGTATATAAAAAAATGACAAGTGCAGAACATGATGCATCGACATCAGAGTATGAGAGTATGGCATATTGCTGGATTTCTTAACCCATTCCATATGGGAAGTGGATACACTACATGTGAAAAGGAAATGAAACCCAAATAAACAAGTAGATTGCGTGAATGCTGCAATATTAAACACATCAGCAAAGTTTTAGGAAAATTGGGCAATTCATTGAAAAGTTAGCGATGCAGCCATCGCTGGATGAAAAGACTACTACTACAGTTTGTGACAACATGTGTGTACAACAATATAACGAAAATACAAAGAGAATTACACACAGTTTCACTTTTTTTATGAAAAGTACACATTTTTTGACCTCTCACTGACTTTTTGTATGTAAAAGGGTAATACCATTCCCCTGCTTACTGAAAGAGTTGAGTCAAATGCTCTTTCATTATGCTACAGAAAAGTGCAAATATATTCATCTTTTTCTTCATATTTTCTTTATATCATTGTCTGTTAGTGACCAAATATGTTACCATTCTGTGCACATGTGAAATCTAGATGAGAGAATATTACCGCAAGGTAATTTCCACATGTTACCAACCATGTTAAACAAGCTGAAGCGTATATATAGCAAAAATGGGTTTATGGAAGACTGAATCGCCACTAAGGTGGTCTCACCCATTCCCACAGGATCTATTTGTATCTGTTATGTATTAAACATGACAGACATCACGCAAAATTAGTCATATGTAAATCATACTACCACCATTCAGAGCAATAGTAGTGATACTGACAGTATGTGGGACAAGAATGATTTTCAAAAATGATAAAAGAATAGAAGAAAAAGAGGAACAAGTAGAAGAGATGAATGTTGTGTGAGTCAAGAAGACAAAAGGGAACTCTGAGACGAAGAAACGTATGGGCTCTTTGTTTGCAAAAGACGGCACTTCGTGACAGATATCATCCATCATGAGCTACAAATGGACAAATGTCCTTTCCTACAGAGACCAATTATTTAACCATCCGTCTGAAGAGACCCTTAAATGGAGCCAGGGGGGGGGGGGGGTTGGGGGAAGGGGCTCCATCAGACCCATTATCAGGTCCAGCCTCCCATGGCGACACTTTTTAATACCAGCTGGGACTGGACACACAAATCTCTGTGCATCATAAAAACAAGTTGGTAGATATTTAACTCTCTCTCACACTATTTAACAGTCATCTTAAACGTCATTCAGAGTAAATAAGGGGGCAATAAGGACTTCTCACTCAAAGTTTGAGGGCTCATTGCAGAGCAATCATTTCTTTCATCATCAGAGCAAGTTGCGTATCCTTTACTGCAGTGCCATATAGAAATAGGTGAGGAGGGTTCCCGTAACAAGAATGGCAATTGATCATGTCTAAAACTGGAAACTTTGACAGTCATCTTTAACAGCCCGGTTGGGTGCAGTTACACGCGATATGTTTTACTCCTGAGCGTTGTTTGCTTTGATAATCTGCTGGTGACCGAATCACATAGGGATACTTTTATGTGATTTGGCCCACTGCCAGCAAAAAGTGCCCATGAAAAACATAGGGAAAAACAATATTTTTGTTGTACAGCTACAAATAAATGCAACTCATTTGATATGGCAAGTGATGTAGTAAGAGAATTTTGCACTGTATCCCACTGGGTAAACTACAGCAAGTTCCAATCTTGAAATGTTGGAACATGTTGAAAAAGTTCATTGGTCCTTTCCTCACAAATTTTTCCCTTATACCTGATTATATATTCCCGAGTCCAATTCTTTTTTTAAAAAAATAAGTCTTTCCAGAATTTAGACATCACAGGAATAAATCCTCCATCAGCAACAAGTATAAGCTTACACGCATTGGAAAGTAGTGACAAAAAAAAAAAAAAAAGATGAAATGGCTCTCCATCTTGTACTCTTATTCATCGCTTGGGAACGACAAGGCTTGTCTGTGTGATTTTATTACAATACATATTGCTGAATATCTAAGCCTGAATAAATCTTGAAGCCCAAGGCACGGCTTTGACTAAAATTCAATAAGAAAAACAAAAACAGGAATGTTGCTACATGTATGTAGCTTGTATGGCTAGGAGAAAAGAAAAAATATGCAAAATAACCAATTTTTTGCTTATTACATAGATACAGGAAATATGAGTATTAGTTCACAGAACTGGCAATCATACATGAACTTTATTATGTTTTGGTCTTTTTTTTCCATATAATTCAGAAATTAACATGAAGCTCCTACTTTCATATTGGTCGAGACAAAACAAGAAACTAGTGGCCTGGAAACACCACATAACCATCCTACAAATAAAAGTCTACAACATTACATTTTCTTAGTTTATTCTCAATTTGGGATGTGCTATTTTGTCGGCAGTCATCTGAACCATCATATATTCTAGTTTTCAATCAAATTCTCGCTTTTGAGATTTTCAGTCATTTCGATAGTAGACAAAATCGGGCAACATAAATGTTGAATATGTGTAAAAAGTCAGTGGTTTAGCCTTATCTAGGGTTTTTCCAAGCCATGGGGAGGCCACTGATTCACACCCATATTTAACCTTTGCTCTGAATGTATAATTGGCTTTGAGTATGACGACCTTGACAAATGTGCACACGTGTAAGCACCCAAACTTTACGCTTTTAATCCCGAACGGGCCCTATGCACCACTGTCAGCGGAGAGGATACAAACATGCACAATTATTTTCAAAAGAAGGTCCTGTCTTATCAGATCATAGCCTCAATACGCATGCAAAAAAAAAAAAAAAATCACTCATACAATCAATAGGATTTCTCACAACGCCACTAGCTGACAGATCTCACAGATAAACTAAAAAGAAAAGGGGGATAGTCTCAATGTCAGGTTGATTCGTATAATATGCAACCTGCGCGACAGAACTAAATAACAATGCGCATGGGACAATGCATCTCTTCAAGACGATGTTACTATGATTCTGTTTATATTCACAATAACAATGAACCATATTCTTATTTTCATCACACCTTCAAATCTATAATGGATATATATCACTCTTCAGTTTCATATTGGGGAAAAGAAATCACCAATTCTGCAATGTTCAGAATAGATATTTGATTCATTTAAAGAAATCATCCTGAGACAGAATAATCAGGTGCAAAAAAACCTGCTAGACTCTTCTGCAGGCACACATCTCGTGGCACTCATGCCTCACACTTGGTGCAAAACAGCATTGGACTGCCACTTCATATCATATATTTGGAGATCCGGAAAGAGATCTAACCAGAAGAAGGTATTATGAGCAAAGTCTGATGCAAAGAATAGCATTTTAGAGATTGACATGATAAATCACAACCACACAGGGAATCATCAATGGAGCAAGACCGAAAATGCATCCAAAAAGGTGCGAGATCTCTGCCTCAGATACCGGACAAAGAATGAATGGCACATATTATGCCAAATTCTTTTGCCTTTTTCACTTGCTGCAATAAGTATTCAGCATTTCCGTGTCTTTGTATGTAACTGGGGATTATTCCCCTATCACACACATTTAACTGTGGTA
Organism: Diadema setosum; assembly: GCA_033980235.1. NCBI lineage: Eukaryota > Metazoa > Echinodermata > Echinoidea > Diadematoida > Diadematidae > Diadema > Diadema setosum. The sequence goes on along the minus strand of CM067061.1, from coordinate 27,058,621 downwards.
AAGACCAAGGTCACAAAACATAGCATACTGCATTCTATTACATTTTCCTTAATATTATCATCAATCAACAGTTGCTGCTTTTTATCAATAATGATACATAAATTATTGTGCTGGTCCATCTTTTTCAGCAGTATTGTAACCAAATTACTGCAAGCTAAAATGGTGGTAAGTTCAGATTTCAGATTCAAGTTTATTTCGTTTCTCGACAGTAAAAAAAATAACATAACATACATCACTCTTTCTTCAGTGATAAGAATCGTACCAACAAAAAACAAACATACAATACAAACAAACAAACAATCAAAGTGATTTTAACAGAGTAAAACAGTACTTGTATGCTTGCAGTAAAGATACATTTCAATGCCTGAAGTAAATCAAAGTAAAGTAAAGTTGAATATCAACGTACACAAGGCGAAAAACGGAGGGACCCACTGAAAAGACGAAGCTTGTAGAGTGTGGGCCCCTCGGGGGAGATAGAATCATTGAAATTATTGGTGATAATTATCGGCATCAGGACAGCAACGAAAATATCTGAAGCAACAACAGCGAAAATAGTTGTAACAGCAGAGAAAAAAAAGAGAAAAAAGAGAGGAAAAAAAATGTTTAAAAACATTGACAAAATAGAATTAGAAATGGAAGCCCATAAAGAGTCAGACAGAAAAGGAAGAAAAACACAAAATGACAACATTAACATATAAAGGAACATAAAACGACACTGGGACATCGACGAGGCTAAAAAACCCGCAAAAGACAGACTACGACAGGAAGTAAGACTAGCACAACGGAGATAACGATACACGAGGGCTGGACGATGGAGAACAAAAACAAGACAGAGACAAGACCGGACGGAAAAAAAAAAAAAAAAAAAAAAAAAAAAAAAATTAACAATCCCTCATTGTATAAGCGTATAGAGTGCAGATCCCGAAGAAAAATCCATCAACTGCATGACTAACTTAACCCAAAACTTTATTCACGAACTTGGCGGTGGTCAGCTAGTACGAGCGACAATGTGTAAACAACTATGCGGATTTTATAAAAGGGGTATCAAAATGAATAACGTGTAAAACTAATCCGATTCATGACAAATGTTATTGTAAAATTGCAAAAGATAGGCTTTTAATTTTCTTTGAAATGAATACAAAGAGGGAGCTGTTTTTATGTCGTGGTTCAGAGAATTCCAATAGTTTGGACCAGTGTAGATAAATGAATTTTTCCCTAAAATTGTTCGGAAAAAAGGTAAATGAAATTCATTTGAGCGTCGGGTGGGATAGGAGTGAAATGATTGGTTTTTAAGGAACATTGAATCAAAAATAGATGGAAGTGAACTGTTATTAAACATGTACATAAATTGACCTAAGTTAAATAAAAACAACTCATTTATTTTTAGTAGCTTATTAGACGCAAACAGTAAATTTGTGTGTGAACGTGTAGGAGAATGACAAATAATACGGAGGGCTTTTTTCTGCAGTAACAACACTCTATTCAAGAGGGTCTGATGAGTATTACCCCAAGCCAAAATTCCATAATTCAAATAAGGCAGTATCAAAGTGGAGTATAACATGAGTAATGACTTTTGAGGAATATAAAATTTCAATCTGTTCAAAACACCTATATTACGTGAAATAATTTTACATATATGATCAATATGTGTTTTCCAAGACAGTTTATTGTCAACAATTATACCAAGAAATTTAAAATCTAATACACTTTCTAAATTAATATCATCTAAAACTATGTTAGAATTTAGTGCTTCGACAGTATTACTGAAAAGCATATATTTTGTTTTTTGAACATTCAATGATAATTTATTAGCCCTGACCCAATTAGTAACTTTTAACAGTTCTGTGTTAACTTTTTGGACTAAAATATCAACGTCGTTGTGAGCAAAAATAACAGTGGTATCATCTGCAAAATGAATAAAAGAAAGTATTTCAGAAACAGAAGAAAAGTCATTGATATATATTATGAATAGCAACGGTCCTAATAAACTTCCCTGAGGAACACCACACTTAACATCTCTTATAACTGAATTATTATCTTTAATAGTAACAAACTGTTTTCTATTACCTAAGTAACTCTTAAGCCACTCCAAGGCCTTCCCACGTATTCCATAATGCGATAACTTATAAAGTAAAATGTTATGATTGATTGTATCGAAGGCCTTGGAGAAGTCCAAAAAAATACTAATTAAATGAGCATGGTTGTCAATTGCGTTAACCACGTTATCAACGAAATGAAGAATTGCATGAATAGTGCTATGTTTTTCTCGAAATCCAAACTGAGACTTTGTAAAAATTTTATGCAAATTAAGAAATTTAATAATTCTAATATAAATTATTTTTTCTAATACTTTAGACAATGAAGATAATAAGGAAATTGGGCGATAATTACTGATATCCAGTTTGTCACCCTTCTTATATATTGGTATTACTTTCGCCAATTTCATTTTATCAGGAAATATACCATGAGAAATTGATAAATTAAAGATATGAGTCAAAGGGTCTGCAATTGCAGATATGACTCCTTTAAGAATGCAATTATCAATACCATCATAACCGGAACTGCGCTTATTTTTAACAGAAGAAACAATATCAATAATTTCATACCTATTCGTTGGAATAAAAAAAACAGAATTTGGGTTACGTTGACCTAAAAATTCAGTAAAGTTTTGTTTAGTGGCCGGGATATCTTGAGCAAGCGATTCACCTATCTGAGAAAAATAAGAATTAAAAACATTGGCAATATCAACAGAATTGTTAATCAAATTATCATCCGATTTAATTTGATCAATCTCTACTTTTTTGCTCTGTATATTCATCGCCCGGTTTAAAACTTTCCAGGTATTTTTAATATCAAACTGAAATTTTGACAACTGTCGTGAGTAATAATTTTTCTTCTCAAAACGTAGAATTCTGATTAGTGTATTTTTATAAGATGTGTATTTCCTTTTCGATTGATCAGTATTTTCCATTTTGTATTTATAATATAAACGATTTTTTCTGTTAATTGAGCGAAGAATTGATTTAGTAATCCACGGTAACCTAGGAGTCTTCTTATAATCCATTCTTTTCTTTTGTTTAGGAATTATATCATCCAAAAAACAATTCAAAATATTCATAAAATTGTCAAAAGACAAATTAACATCGTCACTGTCGTATACTCGTGACCAATCTGCATTATCAAGAGCGGCATCAAGACTGGCCAACTTTTCAGGGGACACCCTACGTTTAAATAAAGAAAATGAAGATTTGGAGTCATTAACAGGCGTTCTCAAAGTAAAGGAAGTCATTATTGGAAAATGATCCGTTATATCTGAAAGAATTATAAAAGAGTCAGGGAGGGGTAAAACATTACAAAACATATTATCAATGAGAGTAGCCGAATGATCTGTAACCCGAGTTGGTTTGGAAATGAGGGGCAGAAAGGAGGAAGACAAAAGCGTTTCGAGAAACTCACTTGAAGAATGATCATTTCCTGATTTCAACAAATCAATGTTATAATCACCAAGTAAAAAACAGTCTTTGTTTCGAATTACTGGATTTTTTGCCAAATCTGAAATATAAGTTAAAAAATCTACAATATTTGAATTGGGAGGTCTATATATAATTCCAACTACCACATTCTTACATCCTGGAATACTAAGTTCAATGAAAAGAGATTCAACGGTACTATCCACTCTGGAGATATCGCTGTGAACAACACATTTAAAAGAACTTGAGACATAAAATGCAACGCCACCTCCACTCCTGTCAGATCTATTATTAGCATACATATTATATCCGTCGATAGCAAAAGAGTTTTCAGACGACGCGGTTAGCCAAGTTTCACTCAGACCAATGACAGAGCATGATTGAGTGTGATCAGATTCTAATAAAAACTGTAACTCATCAAAATGCTTATTTAAACTCCTTATGTTTAGATGCAGCAAAGAAAACGTGTCTTTAGAAAAACTATGATACATATCTTTACATTCATTAACAGTTATATAATTACATAGCGGGTTCTGAATTGAATCATCAAAATCATAAGTAAATTCAGGAGCTGATGAATTCAAATTATCGGCTGCGAAATTATCATAGGGAGTTGCATGTGTAACTGGTACTCCATCAACTAAATCAGATTCGGATGTTGTGTGTCTAAATAATTCAAAGAAATCATCATTCGACATAGAATGAAAGGGTGCATTTACGAAATCAGCCATAGTAAATAATGATATGGTCTGAAATAGAGTTCTGAGTTACCAGCAAAAGTGTGAAGAGGAAGCGTGCGATAGAAAAGGAAAGCGGCCAGCAGGCAACGTGTAACAAGACACGTGAACAATTCGATACACGTAGGAATGTGCAATGCTGGCGTAGGAGTCTTGATGTAGGGATGATCGCTTCGAGGAAGGTGGAGTGGGAGTAAGAAAAAGCAGAATGGGTTGAACGAGAGAGACCAATAATGGCGAGGGAGACAAACACAGAACAAATAGAACAAGTAAACGAAGATACATGTACAACGAGTGTCTGGGTGGGCATCCAAACTGAAAGCAAAAGACATATATATAGAAAAAGTTGGGCTGAAAATAAAGAAAAAAAAGGAAGCAAATAACAAAACTCAACTGTTGGAGTGAAAGAACATATCCGCCTGGACATCATTATCAGGTATAACATGTACAATACAATTACAGAGCCGAGCTAAACTGTTGCTGTCTTGTTCTTACAAGAGGAGTTGCTGTGAGCTCTCCCCTTCTCACTTTCATTAAATGGTTTCCATAAAATTAAAAAACTCTAATGATTGTGTGCAAAACATTATTCAAGCTTTCTTCTACATCCCTGTGTTTATGGTACATGGTATCGTTACTATGACTTAAAGCAGAGAAGGTGGCTGCCTAGCCTCGACTACGGGTATTTCTTTCATGGCACGATACACAAGGGCCTAACATGGAATACCCTGTCTGCTGTATACATTAAAAAAAGCATTGACTGAAAATTCCACAGTTATACATCATCATGCAGTTTCTGGCAGCATTTGCTTTACAAATTTTGTACCTGGCTCTTTGCATCTTATTGACTCATGGCACGGCGTGCCCCACTCCATACTCATTGCGCATAATCTTAACAGTAGCCACGCCCCACACAGTGACTTATCAATTCCAAAATGCAAATTTTGAAACCCAGATTCAAAAACTACACTTAACACAAAAACAACCAAACAAACAGTTCCTTCCGCGCCCCCAAACCGTTCATTCATTGTGTAAGAGTCCCGGTGTGAGAGGATTCTATAACAATTGTATCAAAAGTTGATAAAAGTTACACTGTATGTGATAAGTAAATCAGACATCAAAGTTCTCCTTTCACAATATTTCTGCCAAATCATGCAGAGTGATGGAATCACTGTAGTTTAATGCCATACCCAATTCTCATCTCCACCAATACTGTACCATCCCTTTAAACAGGGTGATTCTAATAAAGTGTGGGACCCACATTTTATTACGATCGCTTTGTTAGAAACCTGAAATTAGGTCTCATCATGGAGTTAGTAGCTCCATGGTCTCATCCAAAACTATACGATCCCTTCAATGACATACCTTGGGACTAATGTAGTGAGTCATACAAGTATAAGCAATCAATATACAGTATATAAGGCTAATTCTTGTTGGAATTTACACTAGAATAGCTTGCATAGAAGATACTGTTAAAATGGCCAATTTGAATGGCACCAATAAATAACATGGACCTAAATTAATAGATTCATTAATATAAAGGACCTTTATGAATCTTAAAAAGCATTCTATGTTCTATCAAAATTATGCATATAAATATCTACAGTAATTTACACTTGTTTACCCATCGAAGATTAGTCCCGAGACCTGTGAGAACCTGTAAAGATGATACACTGTTGTAAATATTGTAAATGGAAACATATTGTAGAAAACTCATTATCGTTCTCAAGGTTCTATTGCTTTCCTAGTTCCTCTTTTTGTAATACCTGGATAGAATATTCATATTTTCTCAGTCCTATATATACTTAGTTGTATATGCTTCCTTAATTCAAACCATTCCCATTGGACAATCCTGTGTTCACAGGTTGTCGACTTTGTGTAGCAGTGATTCGCTGGATAATGTAGTCCCTTGTCACATACTTTCACAACAAGTTGGTATTTACACATTTGTGGGTGCGATGTTTGTGGAGAAGGTTAATGAAGAGAGTGTAGAGAGGTTCTTGTCCAGGCCCACCATTCAGGCACGACCCCATTCAGCGACTCCCTCCCACCGAGAAGGAGGGGTGTTTCATGGTCCCAGTGCAAACAGAGCATTCAGAGTCAAAGGAGGAGATAGGTGCCCGTTTGCGTCGCGGAACCTTGCAGAGATATTAATCCCTAGACAAATTTCACATCCAATGCTCTGGCAGTCACCAAGATCCCATTGTCTATCTTTGCCCCACAATATGTGGCTATGAACAAACATGGAGTGGTATTGTTGTACAATACACACACACATTCGCACACAAACACACACACTGAGAATTCAATGTGACCGTTGCTCAGTTCATCTTCAATAGTCCATCTTCTCCAGTTTGCACACGCTTTTCCCACATTTGTGAATCCATAACAACACCACGTCAACAGCCTCAATTCAGGAAACATTCATTACCTATCAAAAAACAACAACAACAAACAAACCAAAAACCAAACAACAAAAAACAGTTGCCATCATCAAAGCAAAACTGATTACCCGTGAACATACCAAAGGCCAGATATCAAAAAGCAAACGTGATTATGAAAATTGATGATGTGGGCATTTCATGGCTATAGCACTCATCTGTAATCGAACTTTACTTTTAAGTGATTTTGGATCAAAACAATTATTATGTGTGACAAAGCATTCACTGACACCACCTTTCAGTGGGTGGAGGAAAGACAACAAGAAAAAAAACAAAACAAAACACTAATATGTAAAACCTACTAGTTTAGTTTTATATATACTCTTTTTCATGAACATCAATGCAGTATAACCATTGCACAACAAAATTAAAGGAAAACATAATGGATGTTTAGATAAAAGTAATTGTGTAACAGCTCATGCTTAGTAAAGTTACAATATCAGCTCATGATCGAAAGTCATGTGGTTGTTGGATTACAACATAATCATATATTTCAAAACTGCATTAATTGATAGTATTACTTCATGTAGTCTCCTTGGTCATATGAGAAAGATGCTGCATGTAAACCTACTCCTCCATTTGCTTAATAAACATGTGAGAAAATGACACACACAATACCCCCCCCCCAAAAAAAAAGTTATGCAATACTAGGTGTAAGCTTGCCCTTCTACAGTTCATTCTACTGTACCACTGAAAGTATTTGATAACAAATAATTGATCAATAGAGATGACTTGATTAATTGGAGGCGGAAGATAAATAAGAGGATTCTGATTAAATCAAATCACATGCACACAAGAAAATTTGCTCCAAATCAGCATTAGCCCATCTTTGTCACGTTCTGTGGACAGGCATCCATCACAACTTGAGTTGAAGAGAAAAAAACAACAAGAACCAGAAGAAAAGCAAGTGATGACCTTTTACTCACTACTATGCATATTGGCTAGGACATGGGGTCTGTTTGGTGAAAGGACTCCGCACTGACCATGTTTTGTTGCACTGATCTGAACACTCAACACACTCTAGCTCACAACACAAACAAACACGACTGTAGTGTTCAAACAGGGTCTGAGAGATGAATTCAACCCAGATTAAAGAAGTGTCTCTAGCACACACACACACACATGCAAAAGACTGATTTAATAAACCTATTGTTGGTTTCAATAATTCTTTTATAGATCTGAATGGTACACTCCACTGTAATTGACTGAAAGCAAAAAAAATCTAACTTCACTCACAAAGCATTTTTCCATATTTTGTCACTTTCTGCAAGTAATTTCATCATTATTCGTGGTCAATGTTACTTTCTTTCCCTTCTTATCAAAAAGGTTATAATTATATTGACTAGAAATGCATAAAATCATACGAGAAAAGAATTTATATGAGGTCTTAGTTCAAAGGGATCAATACAAAAGTGCAAAAATGGATGAACTTAGGAAAATTAGGACTTAGCTAGGATTGATTTGAGTTGGTGCAATTTCTTACAGCAGACTAGTGATGTGATTGATGACATACACTGCATATATGTGACTATGTTTTTGTGTGAGTTTTCATAGTTTTTCTGTCTCATTTCTTTCTGTATGCCACTCCTTCATCTGTTTTACACACACTCAAAGGTGACTGTCACTCCAGATATTGCTATCTTCAGCTTCCCACAAATAATGCCTTTAATCACGAGAGTTTGTTAGTTTATCCAGGCAGTAACAATGATATATAGACAGTTTGCTCAACTCAGTTTTACAAGCATGGTATAATAACACCTATAAATCAGAGTAAAGTATAGAGACCAACAGGATTTAAGATATCTTTAAAAAAGACCTTTTAAAAATACTTGAACCCAGTCACTTTTGGTCAGTGTACTAAACCACTTGAGTGCATTTGCAAACCTGAGGAATAAAAAAGCCAGAGGCTTTTGAGGTAGCTTGGAACCATTAGTGGCTCTGTTTGGGGATGAATTCTTGAGCAAACAACACAAAATTGTTTGTGAGTTTGGCCAAGCGCCAGTGTATGCACAAGCTTTTATATCACGTAGAAAGCACATCCATTGTAAGTGGACATAGCAATTCTAAAACTCAATGTACTCTACTGTAGGCTTACAGAATCACTACAGAATTGGGCACTAACCAGCAATAAGTCTATGACATGCAGCATGTGCATATACTATGGGCCTAAATTTGTCTGGTTGATGGACCAGATTAATGCTAGAGTCACACACGGCCGGATTTCATACTGGGTCCATAAGGAATTAAAACCGTATCGACCCGGTTTAAGCCGTACAGACCCGCATCGTAACCCGTGTCAATTCCTGATGGATTCCGTGGGCTACGATACAGTGGTGAAAAATTTTTGGTCATGTTCAAAATTTTCTCACGGATTTAAATTCTGTAATGATATCCGAATTGACCCGGTTTGAACCGCATTGACTCGCATCAACCCGCTGCAACCCGCAGCATAAAACCGTATGGACCCTTGCCGTATACCGCATAGCCTTCATGCAACAGATGATGACAAGGTTTACATCCCGGTTCAGTACGGGTCGAAGCGGGTGACACGGGTTGATAGGGGTCAAAAAGGATTCATTAAAGCAGATTTTTATACGGTTCAATACGGGTCAATACGGGTCTCTACGGCTTGAACCGGGTCGATAATTCCTTATGGACCCAGTTCAAAATCAGGCCGTGTGTGACTGTAGCATAAATTGCCCTCCATTCCCGGACTAATCCCACTCATTTTCAACCATATCAAATCCATTTTGTGACCCGGCTGTGTGTGACTCTAGCATAAGTGTGACTCGTACCCTCATAAGGATTTCATAATAATGAAAGCTGCAAAATAAGTTTTCTTGATTTGGCTTTATCAGAATGTCCACTGATAAAATATTGTCTAATTTTATGCCCCCAAAACCTGCCATGGAAATGGTAGGAAATTTGGTCACTACATAACACAGTTATGTCAAGAAAATCAGCTCTTCTATAAAGCTTTGAAATGCAGTCAAAGTTGGAGCTGGGTTACAAAAACCCAAAAGAACAATTCACACCACGGGAAAAACCTCCTTCAGACTTTAAAATTGTGACAGCAGGTAGTTATGACATTAAAGATTTTTAATGAATATGAAATTTCTCACTTTTCAGTGAATTTGGCTCACTTTGCACATTTCTTTAATAGCATTAATTGCTGTAATAATGTATCTTGGTACGGGGCTTAATGTGTTGAAACTGCAAGGTGAGCCACAGGGTGCTTCCAGTGTGGTGCCACATCAGGCCTCAGCCCGAATTTTAGGGTCTCGGATGATGATCAACAAGTACAGTATATTACAGAGGTTGGCAGTTTTGTGCATATAACCCTGTGCAAGAGTATTACCAGCAAAGAGAACTCAAAATAGGGGTAGAACATTTATCTGTATTACAATAATATATTATACCAGCGTCTTTCACAGTAAACTAAATAGAACCAATACAGTGATTGATTGATCGGGAGAAGTGTTGGAAAGTGGTGATAAAACGGGCCTACTATCACCTCACCAAGACAGAAACCTTGCAAGAGATAAAAGCAGTCTCCAGTTTGCCCTTCGACTGGTCTAGTCTGTAAGGCCAATTGACAGCTAGAATCGCTGTCCATTGACTGGGGATTAACAATGGGATTAGTCCCACAACTCTGTAATTGAAGATAAGTCTCTTAATCCCATCGGAGTCAACCCTTAATACAGCAGAGGCAGAAATTGACCTCTTTCGACTATACAACCATTGACTGAAATTTCAAATTGAAAGGCAGTGGTTCACACTCCAAATTTGTGATCGATCGTCATCAAAATTGTCATCAACTCAGATAGAAATTACAGCATTTACAAAACCTGTAAAACCAAAAACATTTTTGGCATGAAATTTTTGTGAAATAGAGCCGACGGCCTCAATTTCGTGGCATGAACTTTCACAAACTGCTACTTGCACTCAACGCATTGTGTAGACAAAAAAAAACAACACAAAAATAAACAACTTTGGGAAACATTTTACTTTCGTGAATCTTGGCTCCTCGCAAAACTCGCAAAAGTTTCATGCACGCTAAAATTTCTGGTTTTACAGTATACTTGAGATGCAGTTACCTGATAACCGCGGCCTCAATCTAAATGTGACTGAAAGATGTTCTGAACATATTTTTGTTTGTTTGTTTAAACATAATGCTGTTTTTGTTCTTATGTTTTCATAAAGATGAGGAGTAAAGTCAACTTTTAGAAAGAAAAGTTTACATGGGAACTATATGACTTTTTCTTCACACTGTGTGTATTAGCAATGACATGATATGCTTTACTTAGGGGGTAAACACAGATTTCTGTGGACATAATGTTGAAAAAAAAAAAAAAAACCTGGAAGATACCATCGAAAGGTCATGACCCAACAAACACTCCTACACCAGTGCAAGAATCAATGTAGTCTTATCTGATGTATGATCTTTCATCATCATCTCACTCATTTCAGTTTTGCTTCTTTTTTTGTCCCTAAAAGACGAAGCACAGTTGTTTAGTTTGGAACAAGGTGAGTGCATGAACACTGGGCCAGGTATTGTTTAGAACCAGTATCCATGGAGATGAATGGCTGTGACATCACACTTTGGTATACTCATTCCAGTCTAACACATTCCCACCATAAACCATGTCTCTTCACCGACCACCTCCCTTGATGATAGCTTTTCAGCTATGGTCTTCCATTCTACCATTGTAAGGTATGATAATTTCTATTGAGTGGCCGAGTGCTTTTTGACAAGAGCTTTCAGAAGAGCATCTTTATCTGTCTCTGGACAACACATTTACAGAGACACTGCACTTTTAATGCAGACTGGCGAAAAACAAAATTTATCACCTGCAAAAGTGTGAAGCACGAACAGAGAAGCGGCAATTTTCTGGTGCCAACCCGTTTGCTTGCTGACCAAGATTTGGAGCAGTTTTGGGTCAATTGCTTTTGTCTGTCGTCCCACCTTTTGTCTGTGATTAGTGAGGCCATGGAATCGAGTCGACGGAGCTTGAATAATGCCATCCTTTTTCGGTTTCCTGTCTGAAACTACTTTTGCCATCCTTCAAAGATGACCGTTGACTTTCAATGTGGCTGTGCTGCGTTCAGCAAAGGGATTGATCATCCAAACATTACATAAAGAATGGTACCCACTGGAGATGATCCGGCTTCGAGTGATATTGTGGTCTAATTCACAGGAAATATGAATTTCCGCCTCACTTTTTATTGATTGACACAAATGCATTCATCTTCTGTTCATTACTTCTTCTTTTTTTCCCACTCCTTTATAGGACAATCTCGGACTAGTTAAAAGCTAGTCTGTAAAGAAAAGAAGAACAAAATTCTGCAAATATTAATATTTATAATTATTATATGACGCTTTGTTACAAAGTGATCTTTTGATATCATATGCCATATAAATCTGAGTTCTGCCATTTTTTTCATCAACTTGTTGATATCACCTTGTACATCAAATGGCTTATAAATACTTACATTTTCCCTAAATATCTGAGAGATGATATTGTCCAAACATACTGTTTAACAGAATGACAATAATATTCTATTCCGCATTTCTGGTACACAGGCAGATAACCATATTTCTGGCAACTTTTAAGTTTGAAGAATTATCCGCTCATATTGCAAAACGTGATCAGTTTAGGCATGGCTTATTCTGTATAGTATCAACACCTGATAAGAAAATCCAAAACAAGAACTTTAGATACATAAATCAAATTTCGAGCTCAATTTTGTTTCTAACATAAATTCATAAATATGATAATTATATTAATTGTCGTCCACAAATTAGATCTACATGGGAGTATCGAGTTATGTGATGAAATTACAATCTCAGAAGGTACTGATGCACACTAATTTGCCACAAGGTTAATCTGTAGTGGTGTAATTACCTGGATAAATCAATTCTGTTTGAGTTAATGAGAAGCTCCTCTCCTGGGAAAAGAGTGATCAAATGTTTATTATATATGTAAAAATCCATTAATTTATGGAGCTAGAAAGTATATATCATACACGGCAGTCTTTGCTAACTCTCTCAACGCAGAAGAGATGTAACTGCAGTCAGCCATAATGAGTACCTTTGTAAGAATATTCTGCTTGCTGTTTTTATCATATCATATTTCTCCTTTCTTCATCCCACCCCCCCCCCCTCACACACACACAAATGAAAACCCTTCACCAAACATTTCAGTGGCAAGCTACAACAATCTCAAACAGAGGTGGTTTTGTGGGGAACGCATCAATACACGTCAGCTGAAATTGCCCCAAATCAGAGCAATTTAGCAAAGTAAGGAGACAAGGAAGAGGTGGAGGAAGGGGGGGGGGGAATTGATGGAAGGGAAAGGAGCCTGGAAGGGTTCCCTCCCCATTCAGCTTTCTCTCACTGAGTCCAGGTCGATTGTCTTCGTGCATGCGTGCGGCAAAGATCAGAATCTGTGCCCCTCATCGCGCACACCGACCTGGTTGAGTGTACTCTCGCTCGCTGGCTTCCACGGGAGGGAACAAAGCGGGGGACGGTCGGCACTGTCAACAGCAACATTACCATAATACCTCCGCAAGCTCCTAATGGCAGGGCACGCTGGGAATTCATTAAGGCCCACGATACTGAGACAGGGGCGCAGAATGAGACGTCGTCAGTGAGACTGTTTGGACTTTCTCCTCCGTTTTGGCCAGGCAGTCATTAGGGGAATTGGAAGATAGTGCAACACACGCACACAATAAGAATTGGCAATGGTTTCTTTTTTTTTGGGGGGGGGGGAATATAGACATCAATAGCACTGTATAATACCTGCAGAATTTCAGGATTTTTTTTTTCTTTCTTTTTTGTGAATGAAAGTCAGGAAATTGAGAAAATTGCACACACAGAGGCATGGCATATGAAACAAATTTGGCAATTTGAGGCAGATATACGAGTAGAAAGAAAAAAATCATACAGAGATATGAACTGGATATGATTCACTATCTTGTGCATGATTATGATCCATTGATGGGCAAATTAACTGACCAATTTCTACTTGATTGGCATAGATTGGCTTCTTCAAACTAGCTTTCCTCCCATAAAGATCCATGTTAGCCTAATGTGCATCCAGTTTTGTTGTCTACTGTATACCTATCTCATAAGAAGGGAAGGGGGGGGCGGTAGGCATGCAAAACCCCAACAAATTGTGAATGAGAACAAATAATAATAGAAACACACAATCATCCCTACTGATGGCTGTTCCAATGATCTTTCAATTCTCCACTGGCAATCTTCCATCTTTCTATTCTTATGATGGCACTGTATGATAGGGCTGGTATATAGATATGGATATGGTACCATGCAAACTGAAGGTTCAATCGCCTCATAGAGGAGACGGCGCCGAGATCTCTAATTAGTCTGGAATGGAGTACCCAGGAGGAGGACATCCGTTACATCAATACCATCCAAGTCTCTCTTACATCTTATGCCGTTCTACAAGAACACTAAACTCCGTCTTCATCGCAGCCTGGGAAACACGCGATAATTTCTTCAGTAATTAATACATGAGGGTTTCATGAGAGGAAATGTGGGTAGCAGCTGTTTACGAGTTCTTCTCTACCTGGTTTGTCGGTCTTCCGCCGTTCCTTGCCCTAAAATGCTACACGTTCACATCTTGTGCACTCCTCCATTAATCTCCCTCGGGAAATGAACAAAAAATTGTCAGTACAACTTTCACAGGAATAACACTCACAATGACATCCACTTTTTTCAGAATAAGAATAAAAGCATGTCACTTTGTCATAATTACTCTCATATGTGATCCACCACCACAACAGCCTGATGAGTGGTTAAGTTACTGAACTTCAGATCATGTTTTCTAATTTTGATATCTTTGTATTCCCAACAATCTTATGCTTCCAAAAATATATAATTTGTCCCTTCTTCACTCAAAAGACATAAGTACAGATGAAAGGAGAAAGCCAGACATTAGTCAAATACAAGAAACTCTGATCAAAAGATAACATGGAGTCAAGAGTAGAGATTAGGACTGTTTACTATCTCTCTTTTTTTAATTTCATGTAATGAAAAGGTTTAGGTAGAGCACATTCAAGCTTGATGATGATGAAATGGAGCTAGGACCAGGAGGATACCCTGTTGAATCATCAACCCGATGAGCAAACAATGCCATGCTGAGACTGGTTGAGCAAATATTGAATCATGGCTCTCACCATCATCTGGTTTGGCTTGGTATTGCTCTCTTCCAGATACAGCATCTACTTCTTGAATGAACAAGACAAAGAAGACATCTTTTTTTTCTCTCTCTCTCTTTCTCTCTCTTCAGTTTCTCCAAAATGGAGACTGACTGTCCGTGATGTTAGCAGGCAATTTGATGCACTGTTAATGCACACTGCATTTCATGCATCTTTCCTCCACAATGTTTTATGGTTTTTGTGGAGGCAGCAGTTGCTAGGCAGCAGCATCCACTGCAATGCATCTATTGACTGCTGATAGGGGGAGGCAAGATCTCTTGTGCTGTCACTCTGCATCGCATCTTTAAAAGATGCATGCAGCCAAAATTGAAAGACCTGTAGCAACCTTCACAAAGTGTACCTGCTTTCCACTGCAAGAAAGAGAGGAAGATGGAGAGAGGGATGGTGACTAGTTTTTGACTGCAAATTTTTAGAGGCCAGCACCTGAAGTGCAGAAACTGTGGGTTCACCGTCACCATCTTGGGGGGCCAGGTGATAAATAACTCAGACTTTGACATTGATGGAGCTGAATAGAGACTTATAATGCCTTTTTAAAGCAAGGTTGCAGCTGGGCAGCAGAGGGCTTCCTTTGCCGGAACTCTACACCATGCTGGAGGCACAGTGTGAGTGACTGTTATAGTCAGTGGAAGGGAAGTACTTAAAATGCATGCAGGGTGCATGATTTTACTTGAACATGATTTAAGAATTTCCAATGGAGGGATGATGAAAAATTATGTGTCACTGGTATGTGACAGCTGATAAAATGTTCCTCTGAAATGATTTGACTGTCACGGTCCATTTATCGCTATAAACATTTATTCCTTCCTGGCTCAAAGCAAAACAATTTCATCGTTAGAGAATATGAAGGAGAGATTAGGGAGTGGCTCTGTTAAGAATGAAAGAATCTATGACACACTGAAGAACAATACTAACCATGGGTCCCTATATACACAAACATATGTATATACAGTACTCTGACTCCATATCCTGAATGACATTTGATTGCCCCAATCACTGATAAAACCTATAATTAACTATCAGCATCATGCACAAATAGGTTGTAAATAATAATAACAGAGATAAAATCCAGTATCCATAGAATATGTCGGCCCTATTTGCATTATGGGGAAAAAAAAAGAACTGATCACAACTGCATTGCAAAGAAAAGAGGAAAGGATGCTTTCTACGTTTTCACCAAAAAAAAAAAAAAAAAGACAAAGACTGGACTATTATCAATACTTTACAATGATATATTATATTGTTGATTTTACAAATTACTCACCTTTGCTGATTATGCAGTCTCCAGCCAGCATTCTGATAATTTACATGCTGAATTCACATGGTTATATGTTATTTTATGTCAAAATATTTCACTTTTTGCTAATTCTGCTAACATCAAAAGCACCATGTCATTTAAGATATTGTTTCTTGCTTCTTCTCTTTGGTAAACATTATTTTCATCCATCATAGTTTGAGGTGACTGCACTGAAGCAGTCAGTTTTTATGAACAAATTTATTCATTCACAAACTTTGATCATGCAAAAATCCTTATTTATATATCTTTTCTACATTGTAAACTGAATTGGATTGCTCTGGGTACCATTCTCTTGACCTGCATCTAGTTGTAATATTTGTGAAAATTTTCAGATAAGACTTTTGTCGAAGTCAGATTTAACTGTGATGCTGTTTTGCAATGAGAAAGACAGGCTCTTCTTTTTTTTTTATGCTCAGTTAAAAATGAAAACCAACTTATGAAGGAATCTTTTACGATGACCTATCATCTCATGCAAATGTTAAACACTAAAATGGCTTTAATGCACCATTTAGTTTTGTATTAGAGAGTCTTCTTTTGCATTATGGTTCTTCTGTCTCATACACACACAGAGCTTTCATTTATATTAGTCTACAGGTGGGGCTTTTATTCAGCGATAGGACTTTTATTTCATGACACACGGGGGAAATCACAACAAACAGCATACAAAATAGCAATCTATCCTCTCTCTCTCTCTCCACAGCTTACCTCCAATTTTCACTAGAGGCATCTATATAGATGAAGACAGATTGGTATCGGGCAACAATGAAACCATGATCACTCACAATTTGGGGCAGAAACATTATGCCTGTCTCTCAAGGTGAAATAGGACATTCAGACTGTACACAACCCTGGAAGTCCCATGGAAAAAAAAAAGGCATCAAGGTCTGTTACACCGTGCTTATCAGAAGAGAGGAAGATTACCCAAACAAGCAAAATGAGGGTATTATGGAGATATAAACCTCTTGTGTATGGCTTTTAGGAATTTGTCACATGAATAGTGGCTAAAATTTATGGTAGGATTAAAGATCTCGCACTTTTCAAAGAGGATAAAGTCTCTTTTCTCTACCGCTGCCCTTATTGCAGCTAATGTCTTATCAATACTGTATATCCTTGAGGATCTTTGAATCTGTCGTCCAGTAAGCCTCCTGACTTGTAAAACATCAGACAATAGATATCATGATCTTTTTTTTAATGCCGTCATATTATCCTCTCACAGAATGGGGAATGGGATTGGACATACAATAGATTACATGGATCAAATCAACAAACAGAAAGCAGTGAGGCGGTTTCAGACTGGAAAGTTTTAATCATAGAAGACGTAAATACAAGGGTAAGTCAAGCTACACCCTGCCCATTATATTTCAGAGGAAAAACTGTTTAGCTACAAAAAAAAAATCAAACTTTAACTCAAATGAAAAACATGTCGAGACCATGACCGGCCAAGCCTTCATCTGAATGCTTTAACTATGGCAGAACAAATATATGATTCTAGCTTGCTTTAAGAATCACTATTACAAATTAGATTGATTACCATGAGACAGGTATTTCTAAAGCATTTAATTAGTAAAATGTTAATCATGGCTTACTTATAGCTAACACATCTCAGCCTGATATTGCTCAAATGTGTAATGTGTATTGTGCATTTGAAGGGTATAATGCATTGATATCTCACACATGTATACAATAAAATGCATATTCTTCTGAAATATGTTACTCTGATAAATATATTAAATGTCGCAGATTTCTGACCATTACCTAAACCATTGCAGAGTTTTGGCATGGAATAGTTACCTCACCTTAAACAAAGCTGATACTTTTAATAACTTCTGTAATCTCACTGTCTCATCTATATTTGCATTTGGCAATAGCATCATCATTATTTGCATTGTTTTATCTGTACATGGGAGTACCTCCAAGATTATATATTATACCTACTGAAATCAATGAAATAGTTATCAATGTACCTAACACTCAAACATCTACTTTAATGAGGGGGGGGGGGGGTTACACATCACAGATTGGACTGAAAGAACTATAAATTGGCTGATTTAATACTTTCCACTGATATTCTATCATGATCAAAATCAGCTGAGGACTTTATATCAAATCAACCCATCAAGTTTCACATACTATATTTCTTAAGTTGGTGCTGTGTCTTGTTATCTTAGTTTTGATATCCATTGTTAGTGTTTAACAAGGTATAGGAGTAAAACATAATCTATCTTTTGAGCCCTTTCCGGTTCATATACCATTATCTGTTTCACCGTGACACTTTCAAAAGCTTTCAAATACTAAATCTAAATATATTATTCTTCAATTAACAATATATTTTAGATTATTTAACTTTCTCTTTCTCTTTGAAACTGGTAAATTTTTGTCAGTTCCTTTCTACTTCAGTTTAATTAATTAGTTTAATTTTAATGAAACCATGTAGTTTTATCTAATCTTTATTTAATCTAATAAAAGCAAAAAAAAAATGTCAGTTTTAAAAAGAAAGAGGAACATCAATATCATCATTTTCATGTGTTGTTCACAGCATGGATAACGAGTTTGGTTTAAAACTATATGTATACATGCTTTTAATTTGGTAATTCAACACTTATTTTTTTTTTATAGTATAGTGAACTTTTGTGTGCTTAGATCATTTGTAATTTTCTAATATTATATTATGTTCTTTAGAAGAAAATAAAGAAAAATATTGAAATTGAAAAAAAAAAATCAAAGCAGTAAAATTTAGAGGTGCCAAATAAAAGGTGACCAGATGATATATATATATATTTTTTTTTTCAGCAAAATTCTCCTCAGGATTTCATTCACTCACAAACAAGAAAACAAGCAAAGGGAACACTGAACCAGCAGAGAACGATTATTCTATCAGCGCACAATAAATGCCGAATTGATTTAAGATTATTGAGGTCCTAAACTTCTCCTGCAAGACAACAATGTTGTTAGCGTGCCGGAGTTGCTGTAGCATTTTTGAAAGAACATTCAACTCTACTTACCTCCCAAAGAGCAATTAATTTTCCAGATTCTAGTAATAAACTTCCTGCCAGTATGACCACATGACAAAGCCATATATTTTTTGGTTTAGTTTCATTAGTTTTTGTTTATTGCCAACCTCAAACACTTCTCATGTTCCTCCATGGAAGGGGAAGGGTAAATCATTGAGTACATTATACTCAGCTTGTCTTAAAAAAAAGAACACACACACACACACACACATGCACTTAAGAGCACCGAGACAGCAGATCATTAACCTTTTGACAAACCGATGACAAGCTATTCACACTACTTTCCCTTGACAAATTACTGGTACATTGCTGAGGTTTTCAAAATTTCCCCCCTTTTGACTGTCCCTGTCATGGGTGCAGTATGATGAACATGGATTATGGAGAGAAAAAAGTTTTCATCCTTTTCAAACACCTACATGTCAAAGTCAATATCTCTCTAACATAAGATTTCTTCTCTCAACAGTCTAGCACTTCACATCCTTTCTACCTGAAAACTTGCAAAGAAAAATACACCGATCTCCTACCGGCCACCTAATCGCATCACCGCCTACAGGGCAATTAATTTCTTCACTTTTGATGATAAAAATCCGGACAGGGGGTTTCATATTGAACCCAACAGCTGCACTCTGCTTGTAGTTTATTTTTCTCTTTGGCAGGTCATGTTCAGAATTTCCAGTGCATGCTCCTGAGAATGTGCGAAGCCTGTCGCCATGGCGATGCTATGTCAACCGACTCTGCATGTTTTGTACATGACAGATCAGTGCTTGCATGTCTCTAGCTCACTTTTTGATGGTGATGAGCAGATGAACTCACAAATACTTCCTTTATCCTAGACTGAGGCTTTGGATAAAACAAAGAACCCACAGAGAGTGAGTGTAACACAATATCAAACATACACACAAACAAAACTTCTTGCAGAATATATCAAAATGCAGATGATATTACATATTTTAATCTCCCAACATTTCTTTCTTTGACAGAAACTGAAAAAAAAATCCCAAGTCTTAGTTTCAGTTTTCAAAACACATGAAATGTATGCTCACTGAATACTCGGCAGAGGAATGTAACCAATCTCTCTCTCTCTCTCTCTAATAAATATCTCTGTCTAATTATGAACTTACTGTTGTATTGTGATATTCTGTTGCAGGGGCCTTAAGAATAACAGCATATAAACCACTGATGGGGCTACCCTGGGTAAAGAATACTGAATAAATAAATAATAAAATAATAAAACCAGGAAGCAGGGCAGATGAAAAAGAAAACAAAGCATGACCCAAACATATCCCATAATGTGTGAGATGAAAATGTCATAGCAGCTGCCGTTTCAGCATAGAACAGTGAGTATACAGGAATCGGCAGATTTGTATGAAAGGTGTGTGAACCATGTGATGAATGTAAAAAGATGGAACCAGGTGGAACTGACATCGTCTGGATCACAGCTGTGGCTCTCTCTCCCTCTGTACATGCCCTCCTCCGGCTCCAAAGTTTACTTTATCTGCCACGGCTATCTATCTTCAGAATTCTAACTACTACCATGGGAAAATATTGCCACATCGAGAGTCACAATGTTTGAGCTTGTCACACTGTGATTTAAAAAAAAATGGCAAAGTTTAAAATATCAAGTCTTTACTAGTACCATGATGTGAATGCATAACTGGCTTAGCAATGTGCTGCACCAAACGATGGCTAATGGCTATGATATAACAATATCCCGGGCAGTGCAGCTGCGTGTTATACATCCATACAGCAAGAGGAAGTCACCTGACAA
This sequence comes from Diadema setosum, assembly GCA_033980235.1. Classification (NCBI taxonomy): domain Eukaryota; kingdom Metazoa; phylum Echinodermata; class Echinoidea; order Diadematoida; family Diadematidae; genus Diadema; species Diadema setosum. The sequence goes on along the minus strand of CM067061.1, from coordinate 27,037,659 downwards.
AAGTTATTTTATTGCAATGAGCAGTCTCATTGCAAAATGTCACAGTTAACTTCAAGCATAATTTCACAAGGGTGTGTGATTTTTCTGGCAGTGTTTTCGGCAAGGGATTTTACACTATCTGCCTAGCAACCTGCACCAAAATTGTAACATAAAACTGGCTTGGTTAAAGAAACAGTGGCATTTCCGCCCTCCTCCATTTTGTGAGATAATACGAGCGGCCTAATGTGCTCAAGTCTGCATAATGTAGGAAGAGGAGGGTTAAGCTCCAGTGAGTGCATTTCTGTTTGGGACACGATGTCTCCCATTTTGTCGTTCAGAGCTGCTAATCCGTTTTTGCCACTTGACGGTAGAATAGCTGTAGAAAAAGACGGCAAGGAACGTGGAAAAAATATTCTGTGTCATCATCATCATCATCAGAATTTCTCACAGCCTATGTCGAATCTGTCATCACTAGCACATTTCTTCATCGCCTGTTTATTTTCCTCCAAGTCATCTCCAGGCCCATGTGAGAGGCAAAATGGAGCCAAGCAGCAAGGGAGGCACACTCCTTCCATTATCTGGGGCAAAATGTGAAACATTAATCTCTTCATGGGTGAAATAAATGTGGGACAAAGAGGTTCCTAAAAAAGACCGCCATGTAATTTATGATTGTGTGATTTTCAAACTCAAACAAAACTGAAGGTAAGAAAATAGAAATTGGAATAGAATCTTAAAGGTTAGGTGCACAGTCTCCCTTTGATTTAACTCAGTTGCATTCTCGAATACACAACTGTACTTTGCAAACTCACTTTTTACTCAATGAATCCCTCTTAATCATTCTGCATATCAACCCCCCCCCCCCCAAAAAATGTGACCCTAAACACATAAGGACACAATGCCATCTGTGGATGTTTAAATTGTGAAGAATTGATCCAACAGGAACAGATATGGTATACAAGCATACAAACGTTCCTTCACGGACATGTATGCTTTATGATAATATCCCCAAATTAATGTATTTGTATCTCATATCTGTTCTGTGCCAATCTTTGACTTCCAAAGAATACACTTCAACGTAACCATTTACAGTTTTTACACATACAACTGTACATTGCTTTCTATATGCACTTGTATGTCACTAATGCAACATTAATCTTTTATGGCTCAAAGAAAACAGAAATGTTGGACAAAGGCTGCCTGCAAGGAAAATAGACTGTAAGATTTATGCTAACATATGAAGGGTTTGTTTGCAAAAACCGATAAGTCCATTTTTGAAGATTTTGAAGTACGATCTCTGTCACAAAGTACAAAATAATACCTTTTAAATGATATATTGGTCAATACATATAAAGGTATATTTTTGAAGTTATGGTCAAAAGAAGCAAAAATTTTCTTATTATTCTCTTTATTTTTCTTGACCTTTAATCGCAAATATCTCCATTTGGCAAATATGGACTTATCGGTTTTTGCAAACAAACTCTTCATATTTTACAACACACATGTGGACGTCCGGATTGTTTGAAAAGTGAGTACAATGTACTAAACAAAAGAGGCCATTTTTAAAACAGGTAAGATTTTTTTTGGTAGAAATTATACATTCCATTAATCTAGGCTAGAATATGGCAATCTAAAATGTAACAGATCATGAGGTTTGAGATAATATAGTTACAGTTTGTTTTCACCTGTGAATATCATCATTAGCCTTTAGTCTTTTTCAAAATTTTCCACTGAAGCAATTTACTTTTACTCTGTAGGGGGTGCCTACTATCTACTTCACTACAGCAGAGCAGCAGAATGCATAGAGTCTGATGTTGTCCATGGTCTAATGTTGTGTGTGTGTGTGTGTGTGTGGTTTATAATAGGACTCCCATATACGTGTGACATTATTAAGCCTGAAAACTAGCCAGTTTTCTCAGGATTCTCTCTTGAGGTTTATCAGTGAATGAAATTTCTCCCCCAAATTTTGAGAATATCAGTCATTGCTTTTTAAATGACTTAAACACCAGTATCAAACATATATCATCTATATTGAGTAGCAGGTATTCTTATTTGCAATTGTTTTATGTTGTTTTCCTTCATTCAACAGCAGGATGAATTAGTCTCGCCTCCTGATTTCAGTCTAGCCACTTCCAAAAATATGGAAAAAAAAAATCAAACCCTCAAAATATATTCACACATAAATCTCTTGGGGTTTCCAGATTGCACATTTCCTCTGGTCATATATAAAGGCAGCACAAAACAGGGATCTATTTCAGAAGTTTGTGACGTTGCCATGGTGATGGGGCTCTTCCACTGAAGCTTGTTTGGGCTGTCTTCAGGCAAGAGACCAAGGAATGTCAAGGGGATGGAGGGAACTTATTTACAGGCCATACAGTAGGTCAGACACTTTTGAAAGACTGCTACACAACTACCGAGAAAAAAGAAAGAAATATGCAGCATAAACAAACACAATATTATCCTGATTAAAATACCGTGCCAGATCTGGCCTAGCAATGGTTAGCTTTGGGTATTTTGATTTCTGAGCAATCCCCTTGCCTATCAACAAATTACCCAATGAAGCAAGCGATTAGGTATATTGTAATAGCCATCAAGTTGATATAGTCTGCATTTATTTCAGTCAAAACAATACAATAACAATTTCTACATGTTATACTTATTCTACCTATCATCTCTCTTTATGTTTATCTACCTAAACATATGTAGGGACACATTCATGTATTTATTTGTCTCTAGCAGATACTTCATTTAAATTCATTTCACGCAGACTTCATTTGGTGACTACCGGCTCTTCACAGAGCATCATTCCTATCAATTCCATGGATAGATATCATTATCATTTCCTACAAATGCCTATTCTTTCTCAAGTTCTTGATCTTCCTTTGGTTGCTTTCTGCATTGATAATGCTCTCCTTTATCGAGTGAAGTTCTAAGCAAAAATTGGATAGAACTTGAGAAAAGACAACAGTGAGTTTATCACACTGTTATCAGAGTAAATGCTTCATGATTGACAGTAACGATCCATGCCTTAAACACTTCATTCATGGGCTGGTCTCAAGAGGGGACAAGAACAAACTAGACTTTGTCCATCATGATCCCCTATTTGAATTCAGCACCAATGCAGATCTACACTATTATTATTTGTATTTTTCTTTCTTCTTGGCAGAACCGTTTCCACGTCTTTGACAGGGAATGAAATGGACTGCTATGAACAGCTCCTCCCATGGCGCTGCGAAAAAGGTGTCTCAAACATTATTGTAAACATCAGAATTACCTCATGACCCCTGTGTCCTGACGAGTACTTCCAGTTCTAAAGAGTGTTGATTCATTTGTTTCGCATATCAAGTAGATCTCATTTCTGAATTCTGAATTTCCGAATCTTGATTCTTTGTTTTCATCTTCCATCTGACAAGATGGCTGTAAAGCCCACATTCAGCTGCACTAGCTGGTCCTCTATGGGTCATATCATTGTGAGTACTTTAGGGTGGACTACTTCACCGGGTTATGCACCCTGCTCTTTGTGATGAATGAATGAAGCGGGATCTTTTATGAGCATTGGTTGTGACTCTAACACACAGGTGCCTACATTTTGTGTCCTATCTTCAAGACGATTTCAATGTGATGTTATTGTGGCCACACACAATCTCATAAGAGAATGGTCACATACCTTGATATCACTTGTAAAGAAACAAACACAATCAGAACAAAGGATCATCATTTTATACCCAACTTCATAAAGAGAACCCAATGTTTTCAGTCTTAAGTATTACATTCTTTACATAGGATGAGCTGAAGATAGGAAGAAAAATCTTTTTCATTCACAATGAAATGAATAAAGTTTGGAGGATTGCTCAAATTGTGAAGGTCATGTGACTATCGAACACTCAGTCTTTCATAATATACTGTATAAGACATATATTTCAAAGGTTTTAAATTTTTGTGAATTTTGCGAGTCAAGCAAATTTTAAAACATGAGACAATATCAATTCAATTCTGACATGAATGTGATGTGCACATGTACATTTCTCTGTCCATTGCCGTACTCTACGATCATGAATTTAGCAATACATGAAATTTTTGGAAAGTCCTGATTTGAAAAAACAAAACAAAACAAAAACAAATTAAACTTGATAAATGCATGGGGTATACAGTATTCAGATTTGCTTAACCTGTTGAGGACGAGTCCCGAATATACTTGGGCAGGTGTCTATAGGAAATGCGTGTTGCAGCAAAATCAGTCTGTCCTTATTCAATAATTTGCTGATTCTTCAGTTTCATATCTCTGTAGTTCATGTCATTAAAAGTTCACTTTGAGATATTTCACCCTGTTCGAGGTACATTCTTTGTACGCAAATGAATTAAAAAGAGAAAGGTGATTTACAGATTTTTCAGAGCATTGTACTTCTGGTAGGTCTGTGAGTGTATATTTCACTATTCCCCAAACCCCATGCCATGACCTCCCACCAAGAACCCCATAAAATAATACTTTGCAATCACCCATGCTTTTCTTTGAGAAATCTACCCTGTCATTAGTGCATTTACAAATGTTTTTTGAACCAACTTGAGGCCAGCCGTGTGTGCACACCACTACCAGACAATATCGCAACACAGCAGGGTGTGTTGAAGGGGTGTGAGCATGGCGACCATGAGTCAGGCAAGAGCTTTTCCACTTGACAGGGAAAATTTGCCCATTTCCATCAAACCCTTGATTAGGTTTGATTTATGCATGAATAATCACATGCCTTCCAAGCACAAAAAATTCTCTGCATGCATCCTTTCTCCTGATCCGTCCATCAAACTTGATGCAAGCTGTGTTGGGCCAGTGTGCTGTATTTTTTCTTGGTCATTTCACTTTGTAGCAGTATGCCTTTCTTCCACATGCTATAATGAAATGGAAAGAGAAGCTGTTTAACCCTGTTATCCCCACTTCCTTACTGCCTGTGCACAATACCAATGACATCTTATAACAAAATGGGCCTCAGAGAGTTTAATCATCACTGCTCTAAACTCAATTAAACTTTCAAGCCCCAGTGAAACCTATTCAGCCTGACCACCACAAAAAAAAAAAACCCTCAACTAAGAATGAAAGAAAGAAAAAAAGTCTCAATAGAATGCTGAAATTTCCATCAAGCATGTGCAAGGACAAAAGTACCCTGTGGAAATGTTGCTTGAAATATGGAAATAAATTAGGGAAAAAGACAACTGATAAATGGGAATTTGATCAAAATCGAGTAATTATAGTAGAACATCGCCCGCAACTTGAATGCTGGGAGAAATAATAGACCTGATATCCCATGGGGACCACAAAATGGATGTTTTTGTCATATGATGCCTGACAGTTCACATTCAACAGAATTTTTCCTCTGTCGTGTACCACGTGGAATATCACAAAATATCACATGATCTCAGATGTGAGTGGATTTGTTACATGTATCTTCTCAAGGTCCACTCAATTATGAATTCAAACATCAACTCCAATAAAGGGAATCAAACAAAAAAATCACAAAGATTCAAGGAGACTCGTCCTTTTTCATCTGTGAAGTAAATGAAAGATATTCTCAAGAGACAATTTTGAGACACGTCCACAACAAATACTTTGATGAAGCAATCATGGTGGACAAATCGGCAGGAGTTAAACTGTCATTATTTTGTCATCAGTTGGCTGGAATCTCCACAATGAAAATGTCATATGATCTTTTTCTGAATATTGCATCTTTTGACATAAGTATCAATGGTTATAACAGCTTATGTTGTATGAAACAGCAGATATGTCCATCTGGAAACCAAATCCACCTCATCAGATCAGTCAAAAAGAAACTGTTATTCTATTCTAGAATACCCTTTTCCTGGCAAAACTTATGATGGCTTTTGGCAATTTTTGGCACTGTCCATTTTTATCTGTAGATTTAAATGATAACATGGTTAAGATTCTCACTAAAAATGTCATAACATTAAATGAACACATTACTACTAGTACCATCACTAATTTAGTGACGAGACATAATACAAAAAGAAAATCATAATGACCGTACACCTTCTGAAGGAAGCATTTCCTCTATGTGAGAAAAGATATCTTGCCCATGTTTCATATGTGTGGATATTATGTTAATTGCGGAATATGTAATATGGGTACATGCACTTCAACCTGGCAAAGCAGTGTGGTTGCCATGGCAACACGGTGGAGTCACCACAGAGTCTATAGACTTAGGAAGCATGTCTCCGTACGCTTACATAGAATAAGCAGACTCCCAAGATCCTGACTGGTGGCACACCAAGGAACATCTACTTCCACGCCACATGCTGGGAGTAATCTTTACTGTTGGATTAGTGGAATATGGAACACTGGCATCTTCCAGAAATGTACAGGAAACTGCTACGTTGGTTACATGTATTAAAGGTTTAAAGAGCACCTTCTTTTAAAGGTGGATGAATATGATCCTTGCTTGATATTTCAAATACAAGTTCTGCCACATATACTGAATTTTAGTGGAGATCCACCCTTCATCCATGATAAAGTAGCTAAAAAAAAAAATCCTCAAAATTTTATTTTGAATGTTGGGAGATTCCATCAAGGAGAATTTGGTACATTCCGTGCAAACAATTAACCATAACACTTTGAAAGGTTAAATTATTTCCAATTCATGTGCAGTGAAAGGAAAAGGAAATAGGACCATTCACACTTTTTCCCACGTCTCGACTGAATTAACATCCTGGCGAAAACTGAATAAATACAGCACACACATCACAAACACAAAGAAGATTTAATACCAGGTGTTTGCTGGATATCAACACTAAACACCCACTTTTTACAGACCTTCTCTTTCATCTGCTATCTCTACATATTATCACTTTGATATCGGTACTCACGACGAAACAATACGGTAATATCAAAACATGCATTATTGTTGATCCATACAAATTCATCTTCTCATGCCTCCGAAATGAAAAAGAGCCAAAACAACAACACCAAACAGTATAAACTACGGTTGTGAAGCTGGAGTACACTGCACTCTAGAATGGCATTATGGTTCTTGAGCAATCTTTGATTTTTTTCTTCTTTTTTTTTTTCCTCTTTAGTTCAAGAATCAGATATCTCATTGGCACATGCCAGCATTTGCTGAATGTGTGAACTCAGGACTGACAATTGATTGGGCAGATTAGGTGTGCTAATCCGGTGAATCCTTTGAAGCTTATTTCCGCACATGGAATAACACAAGAATGGAGGGAGATGGTTCACTGGCTTTGACAAGGGGGTGAGATTAGACCAAGAGAAAACGTGACAATCTGCACGTACTGCATTAAGAAAAATTCTGGCCAAATGAGATCAAACGTTGGCGACAGCAGCCGTGTGTTACATCTTCATGCGTGCATTTTGGGCCGATCGAACCACGAGTCACAAACATCGTGAGATTATAATGTACCCCTATGAATGGAGTCAGTCTTAAACAATTTATCACCATGAGGTCCACTGAAAGTTGATATCATTGTAAACATGGTTGCTAGGTCAGGCAGGCCGTTTTGTAGCAGTGAACCAATTCCACGAAAGAGAACACTGCTACAATGTGATTACAATATTAGTTAGCTGGAGGCATATGTTAATTTCCTGCATCTTATCTTCTTCTGAAGTGATGTAAAGTGTATTAAAGTAAATCAGAAAGAGTGGACATTGTTGACGTAGCAACACCTTTTTCTTCCCATACTAGTCATGTGAACAACTACTGGGGGCATCAGGGGGAAGAGTGTACAGTAATAAATGAGTATCAAAAAAAAAGAAATTACATTTCCATTATTGATGTGACCTATGAGTGCCACTACATGATTTAAGTTTGTGGCCGCCACCTCCTTTCTGAGGTGTCTTTCATGCTCGGGGAAACACAAGAGGATTATAAAACACTTGAAAGCCTACGCATATTCTGGCAAGCATGACTACACTTACATTTTGTTCTCAGTATACAGTATTCATATTTTCCTTGCACCTGTTGAGAACAGTTTGGTTTCCATGGCAGTCATCACTAGCTATGGAATAACTTGGTTATAGTTTTTAATCATACATGATTGATCACAACAAACATTTACCTCGAACGGAAAACGAGTGTTTGGGTTCAAAGTCAAGAGAAATTCTTTCCCGTGTCACCGCTCAGAAAATGCACATTTTTGATTGTATACATTATGAACATCTCTGTATCACAACCTACTTGAGCACATTGGGGTGTGTCCTGAACAGGAAAAACAGAAATGTATGGCATTAATCAAAGAGAATAATTGTAAAATATTCTGGTGCAGGAGTTTTTAGCATGCAGCACTGATCTACAAATTTTGTATAGCAAAATTCATGTCTCAAGTTTGAAATAGCACATTAAAAAAAGGGGGATTTCAATTTAAACAATACCCAGCCTTCGATGACTAATGAATACGTTTTTCAGAAGTCTACATCGTGATTGGCCCAAATTTGTATACTTTTGTTATTCTATGTCATCGCTCCACTACCCGTTCATCACCGGAGGCATATGGCTCAAATGTTTTCCGCATCCTTGACTGTGTTTGGGTTTGACGGACCAGGTGCTGATTTGAAGTCATAAAGGGAAATGCCTAGCCATTTGCCTTGGAGTGCCAACTCTTCCCCCCCCCCCCCCCCCACCAGTTCAGTGGTATGGTGAGCAGGTATACCTATAGACTGCTAGGAGGTGGGCATTACAAAATACACCTCATTTGGAAGCTGGACATGCTTTCTTTATATATCTAGGGGAGAGGGGTTTCATTTGTTTCATGATAGATTAATAAAATTTTGAGTAGTAAATCTGTAGTCTTTAAGGACAGATGAATACCACTTGCGAATTTCAGGTCTGGAGTGAAATAAGTTGGTCTGCTTAGATATGAAACACACACACAAAAAAAAAACACTGAATCCCTCATGTATTTCATATAATTTTTGTGATTTTTTACTTTTCAAAACACAAGTGTGTCTATGGAAATTATTCACAGGTGTGAAACCTTTTGAGAATAGAAGCAACATTCACTCCTCTCTGTAGGTACCTATGCACATCCAATATCTCACAGAAGCATATATCGCAAAATATGAAGTCTACATGACGATAGAGGTATAGATAATTGTTTGTCTCACATAAAAGATTGCAAGTAAGCAAACTTACAATTTTCTTTGTGAGACAAATGATTATCTGTACTTCTATAGTAATATAACTCACTATGATGTTCATTGTCTTCACAAGTATGAAGCCCACATGCCAAAAGCACAGTTTTCTCTTGAAGTGCTAATTAGTACTACAGAGACTACGGGCAAAGAACTATTTCTGTCTTTTACCCTTTGTACACACTGAGTGGGCTAGATTGCCACGTAAAAACCCCATAACATTTGACACACTGTCCAAATTCCATGATACAGAAAGGGTTAATATAAAATCAACCTCACTCCACACAGACTTCAGTCCCTCTACAAAATTACCCATCACAATACAAGGAAAATATTAGATCTCTTCTGAATGCCACGAAAGGAATTTCACAAGTGACTCATGACTTTGATTCTCTATCTTTACCGGTCAGTGTTGAGGTCTGGATCTCCATTCACTTCATTTGAATGCATAGAGCATGCTTTCTTTAACTCCTCAATTGTACTCACCCTCCAGAACACTAGTATTCTCACGCTTCGTGTTTGCTTAGAGTATTTCGCTGGTGAAATCTCACTTGAGCAAATCCCTTGTGAATGGTATTATAGCAGAAAGCATATTGACACAATATAATCAGGCTTCCAGTGCTTATTAAAACATATTTGTTGTCAGGAAAAGTGTTTATTTTCAATTCAGCTTGTACAACACCGATGACAACCAGGTGTCTGAGCTGATTCCATTTTTCAGATTTGTGGTGAAGTCAAAATTGCTCATCCATAACTATTATATGCCTCTCCTGTAAAATGCAAAAGCCCTTGTTCGACTTCCAACAGAATGAAAGAATTCCATACACTGGTCTAAAAAACTAAATATTTTGACAACACTGAGACAAGTCAGACCAGGTGTTTGAATTCTGTTCTTTGATACTTCACTGGGAGATATCAAGATGATCTGCCCACTTTTACTATTTACACAAACTGGAGGAAAAGATAGGAATCATTATGCTGACACACAGGTGAAATTTTGGAATGAAAGGAAATAAGGCAACATGCTGATCTCATCACACAGAGCATCAAATCTGTTCCATCATGTCGATCTAGTGCACTGGATCACAACCAAGTTTTCTAAGACACATATACGAGGGTCGTTTTGTGCTTTTCTGTTTCACAAGGTCAGGTAAGAAAACCAAATATATGGAACCCATGTAAATTCTTTTTTTTTTTTTTTGTCTCAGCCAATAACATGAAGTTGAAAAATTTGAATTTTCTGTTTAAGATAAGAAGTTATGGCAGTTTGTGTCATATATTTTAGCTTTATATAGCCCCATTTACATTCTGAGAAATTAATGTGTTTTTTTTTTTCCAAAATGGTCTATTTTGAATAAAAATACAAGCCACCACAGTGATTGTACACAGTATTTTCATGACATGTTAGTTTGCTATCCACCACATCTACAAAGTGGGTATTCATTGTTTCTGGAAAGGTTTGCCATGCATATTTCATGTAGTTTATGATGCTTTTGATAAAAATATGATATATAAAACAAGGGTGTCCTTTGTACAAGCAATATAAAAACATATGACACTTTAAATCAATTTATATATGCACTATGTACGATTTCATTCTTATTGGTTTAGTTCAGCTTTAAAAGACTGCTGGGTAAGAAAACAGACTATAAGAATTTTTCTTCAGCTTTGCTGTTACCTGTATGTAGCAGTAAAATTTTCAAATTCATGTATTCAGTTATTGAATCACAAACAAAGTCTTGACAATATTGTGTTTGAAGCTGCTAAAGAAATCATGAAATGGAATCAACACTTTAATAAAAAATGGCCTATCAGTCATTTCTACCCACAAACAGCCCTGGGAATAATGAGCTTAGGATCTTCACCATCTCAGATGACTATTTTACAGTCCTCCTCACAGATCAGTGTTACAATCAATTCCTGAAACCGAATTCTTGTGCTAAGTGTCATCATGACTTTTGTGTGATGCAATGCAATAAAACATTGATATCTTCAACATCAAACTTGCTTCAATGTTCGCTGGATTACCAGTCCATGATTTTACATACTCCCACCACTCAAAGTGGAGAACCCAAATACTTACACCCCTCGTAGATAACAGCAGCATGATAGACCCTACGGAAGCCTCTTCGATGATTAAAATTGCGGCACTTTTGAAAGCAGCCACAACCTGCCCATGATATGTAGTCTTGTGGAAAACACAATTGTTTGGGTTTTACATTGTTTCCAGGCATGAATAGCCCCTCTCCTGAAATCACCACTCTTCATGTGACAAACACATAGATCAATGTGAAATGTGCAGTCAAACATTTTTATCTACAAAAACATATGATTAATGGCTCCAAAAGAAATTGAATAACATTTGAGTGCATGAAATTATTTTTATGAGCACCATCTTCATTATGAATTTGGCTCCCCACATTGAGAGGATAGAAGTAGAGAGATGGATTCATGAACACAAAGCAAAGTTTCTTGAAGAGGGAGCATGCAAGCAGTTCCTTCCTTTTGGTACAAAGATTACAGTATCAAAATCAGAGTTCAAATGAGGTAAATCTCCGCACAAATCTTAGCACATCACTCCAGCTCACTGTAAGGTATGCTAAAAAACCACCTTGGCCTTTCTTCTCTGTAGTGTATGTCCCTCTATAGAGATAGAGGGTACATATTAGAAGCCATTGATATTGGTAAAAATGATATTGTCCTCATTACAGGAGAAAATGTTTGATTCATACCAATCAAAATTTGACTTGAGGAAAGGTTTGATCCCAGACAATAGCCGGGTTCACACGTACACCAATTAGCGGGATACAAATCTCGAGATTTGCATCGCGATCGTCATCCCGAGTTTTTTGCACGTGTGGACAGAAAAAACCCGAAAATTAGCGGGATAAGCATCGCGATGCTATCCCAAGAAATCTTGCGCTGGTTCGTCAATTAGCGGGATAATTGGCCCCGCGCTGGTACGTGTGAACGGTCGGGATTAGAATCTCGAGTTTTTACATCCCATCATGCAATGCGCACATCGTAACAGCGAGGCCTCTGCGAAGAGGTCCTTCACCTCTTTGGAGCACAACAACAACAGCGCGCGAACCACACCACTGACGCGTAAAAGACAATGGACAAGCGTAAGTGCGCGCAGGCAATGATAGACAAGGGCGCTGCGTGACCCAGTTTGCAGGCTTTGCTGTTATGTCTATCGGCAATTAGCGGGATAATTCGGTACGTGTGGACGCTCGCCAAATTAGCGGGATACCGATCGCGATCGCTATCCCGCTAATTTGGTACGTGTGGACGCTCGCAAAAAAACTCGGGATGAGCATCGCGATCGTCATCCCACTAATTTGTACGTGTGAACCCGGCTAATATGTTAACATACATTCATTCAGAGATATATAAAATGCAATCTACAAGCAATCTAAATTTTATCAGTGTTTTAAAATAAAAGAAATATTGGTGAATAAAAACTAATGCATAAGTGAACAGTTCCCTTAATTGTACAGGATAGCAAAACTTATCTGGCAAATCTTGTGGCATAAAACTAACCAAGGGTATGGTTTTGGGGGTTGTTTCTCTCCCTCTCTCTCTCTCTCTCTCTCTCTCTCTCTCTCCGAGAGAGAAAAATCTCCTTTTACATTCCTCATAGACACCTGTCTATGGAATACTCTGGAGCTACCCCGGGGTAGAAATGAGGAGAATCTCGTCTCCCGTTTTCCACCATCCCGTGTTCGGCACAATTGGAAGGAACAGGGAGCCCCCGGATTAAACGTATCTTGTTTCCGTATTTCGGTGCTGGCTGCTTCCATTAGCAATGCAAAAATATACTCGTAATCGCAAAAGCCCGGGAAATAAATCAATAGAGTGCTGCATTGGATGTGATGTTTATGACACTTACAATTGAATCACGAAGCTCTTGAGACCTGCGCTAATTCGGTTCTCGTTTGAAAATTGAATTGAAATGTGCCGGGCTGTAAAAACAAGTCTGTAAACTTCTTAGGGCTAATTTTCTCTCCCTTCACAGTATGAGTGAGTTATCTCTCTAATAAAGACCCTCAGGAAACAATCCCATGCATAATCAAATAAGTAGTCATCAAGTCTTTGTCTGCACACTCATTAACTCACAATTTGAGCAGTAAAGTGATTACAATTCAGCAAATATGTCTGATTCAAGACAAGGATCACATTAGTTAAAAAAAAAATCAAGGGGGACATCAATAGAATTTCATTGATCACATCATGATTAAGAATATTTGTACAGACTTCAAAAAAAAAATACTGACTTTTCCACTGGTAAAAAGCACTGAGTTAATGACATTTGTCTCATGCATTACTGCTTCCTGAAAATAAGATAATGTTACAATTGTGTTATCTAAGTTATACTAACAAACTGCCTTGTTCAAATCCATCATTTCCTTCAGCTGCTTAATTTCATTCAAAAGATTTTACAGGGGTTGGGTTTATCTCAACACAAGTAAATTAAGCAAAAACTGAATAAGTGCAAAGACTGCAATTCTTTTTATTACATCTGTTTTTCTTTTTTTTTTCCAATTCCAGCAGACTGTAGTATGTATATACCACAGTGCTTCATATTGCCATCTGCTGAGTTCATATTGTAGTATCTTGTTAGCCTTTCCTGCGATCTGCTGACCCTATATGCTTGTTTGGGTAGGTAGTACTGACAGATTCTCTCACTATCACTAAAAATCACAAACAACCCGCTCTGGAAGTCATGAACTTGCCGAACATTACCAAAGACCCCTAGCTGTCTGTTCCCAGGACCCAGTATTTTCTATACACCTTGCTCTGATTTGCTTGATTTTGTTCTGTTTTCTTTTGTTTCATTTTTGCACACTTCCACCTGCAGGGAAATTTCAATGAAACTGTTCCCATTTCTGCTGCTACGCATCTGCATTTTCACTTGACAAAAGTACCTTATCAGATTTAACGTATTACCAGTCATCGTGTTGCCTGTAGAATGTACAAAAAAGGTGCAGTCTGTATTGTTGATCAGATGGAAAATTCTACTTGACGCTGCAAGTTTTTGTCACTGAAATTCCATTAAAGGATTTTTTCTTCTTTTTTTTTTGTTGTTGTTGGTGATATCAAAAAGTTGTGAGAAAAGCCTGCAAATAACTGCTGATGACTAAACACTACAATGATTGTGAATGCAAATTAACATAAGTACTTGACCTGACTATCAAAGTAAAAAAAAAAAAAAATGGTTATAGAAAGCAATCAGTCCCATTAATGTGTGATCCAATTGCACATTTACCAAACTACCGTCTTTGTCCTTAAAAAAGGAGAGTAACAAAAATCATTAAAATCATCCCTCCCCTTGTATTCATACTTTTGGGAGTGAAGCTCTGAGGTACAACAGGTGTATCCCTCAGAAATGACATCCCTGGTAACTGAGCCACAACTTTAGTACCAGTGACCTCATCATGTGCTACTTACAACTACTTGTTCCCTTCTCCCATTCCCCGAGTTCATGTTACCCGCTGGAGTCATGACATATTCAGAGTAATAGAAAGATTCTTGGGGATGGGAGCTTGGTGAACTGACACTGTTTGTACATGCTTCCTAATCAATCATGTCAAAAGCCTTACATTGTTAAATACCCCACTGCCCGCTGGGAGGCTGCTACAACAAGATATATGCCCTTTTCTGCATGCAATCTCACTGCAAGTAAAAAAAAGCTTTCTGGGATGGCAAGTGTGGAATATTGAGCAATCATGAGAAAATGAAGCTAAACAAGTACACTGTAGGCCCTACTTACTTGATTAAAAACAGAACACAGAAATACGCTTGAAGGGTTTGTTTGCAAAAACCGATAAAATAATACCTTTTAAATGATATATTGGTCACTACATATAAAGGTACATTTTTGAAGTTATGTTCAAAAGAAGCAAAAATTTTCTTATTATTCTCTTTATTTTTCTTGACCTTTAATCGCAAATATCTCCATTTGGCAAATATGGACTTATCGGTTTTTGCAAACAAACTCTTCACTTGTAGAGGTGTTACTGCACAGGACACACTTAACCCTCAGCATGCCTTATCAATTCCCTGTCCACATGTATGTGTGTGAAATTTGTGCACAATGAATGACTAATTGGCACAGAAAGGGTTAATGAAAAGGTCTAGGGTTCAAACCCCATTCTAGAGCAAGAGACTTCATCCATAATGCATTTCTCTTGGAGGTTATTTGTCATGTGTCTTATTTGTCATGTGAACACCTCTAAAACAATGAAAGACAAAATGTCAATTACCACACTCTATATAGGGTGATGTTCTCTTGCCTCATATTTATAACATCTGTAGCCTTTCATTAGGCAGTATCTCCCCGGTAACAATAACCCAATCAAACTTGCATACAATCAAATTGATAATGCCATAACTATTACAATGTCAAAACATACAGAAGTTGTTTGTCCATTATTGCCTCAAGCAAGTTTGAAATTAGATAAACTTCATACTTTATACATATGATTCTGGATCAAAAGTATGACTTCCCTGACCATTCATACCCCTCATAGAGACTTCACCACTTTCAAAAGCTATTATGACTCATATCCATCAAATGGCAAAGAATATATAAAGTGTATATATTTCATACTGCTTTAGGGTATATATTTTATCATGCAAACTACCTCATAACAAATCAGAAAAATCAAGAGCTATCCAAATAACAAAAGTCAAAACATGAGTCAAAAGCTGATGACACTCTTCCAGCAGAAGGAGGGACTCACATTTAACACACCTTGGAGAAACACGCACACATTTGAAGAGTGTTGACGGTATGTCTCTGTGGAAACATTTCCTGTAAGTTCAATGCCATTAAGATCCCAGAAAGAGATGTCTGTATTACCGACAACTCTGGCAAAGAGAGCGACTTCCTTTGTAAACAGTATGCTGTCATGGGAATTGTTTTGGCAAGGAAAGAGAATATTATACAGCACTTCACACTGTGCTGTTTTCTTCTTTTTTTGAGGGGGGGGGGGGAGATTCTTGGGCAAAAGTTTGTTTGGTGACTAGGTAGTATCCAATTTTTTCATCTTCTCCATATACACCAGTGGGCACATGAATAGAAAACAATAGTGGTCTGAAAAGGTGGCTACATGTCCCTCTGCAATGATCATAACATGTCAAGTTTACATTGCTCCATCAGCTGCCCTGTAATAAGTGTGATATCATTGTGCGCATGGCAGAATGTTGTTAATGTGCTTCCCTGCACATGGCAGAATGTTGTTAACCCTATGCACACTACCACAGCCTAGCGACAATCCACCACGCGCAGGAAAGCGCATGAACGCAAATCTGCCATGTGCACGACAATATGTGACTGGTACTCATTACTCATTTCTCTTGATGTACAGCCACCATGCTATAGGTTGTTGTGAATGTTAGGACCGCATACCATACAATAATTATAAATATGGGGGCAGGAGTTAATGTGCTTCTCCAACTTCTATTCCCATGCCATGCAATAAAGTGATCATGACTGGATTGGTCAACCAAGCATATGGGTTGGGTATCCCCCTGTCCATATCTCAAAATGCACAATACAGGCATTTCTGGCATATGGCGTCACATATTTTAAACAAATGGTTAAAATTTGTCTGCATAACTTGATGATCATTCCCTTGTTCGTTTATTTCATATATTCATCTGCCAATATACATTTTGTATGCCGATATGGCTTCCCAGCAGTGTGAGCTTCAAACATTATTCTCGTTCTTTTCAATAACTTTCCAGTGTTCCACATTTTACAAGCGTGGCTTTTTTAGTGGAACACTGTTTTCCATCATTGAGATTATTTACTATTTTTGTTGCCATGACAAAGTGCATTGTTTCTTTTTTACGACATCATTCGTGTATAATATACTTTATATTGTATTGAAAAAATCCTTTATCGGACGAGTGTAAGAGAAATGAAAAAAAAAATGTATCACTTTGGATTATGTCAACTTTTTCTTTTCTTTTCTTTGTGAT
The DNA here is from genome assembly GCA_033980235.1 of Diadema setosum. Lineage (NCBI taxonomy): Eukaryota > Metazoa > Echinodermata > Echinoidea > Diadematoida > Diadematidae > Diadema > Diadema setosum. The sequence continues at coordinate 27,020,546 of CM067061.1, read as the reverse complement.
GATGGAAATAAATAAACTATTGAATTGAATTGAATTGAATTGAATCTACTCAAGATACAATGTTACATACTTTTATAAAGATTACCTTAAAAGGGTATGTATCAAAGAGAGGTGTGGAAGCCTCATGAGATTCCATTCTCTACACAGTATTAATCATACTAGAGCCACGACAAGCACAATATCTGAAAATACACTAACTCTCTCTCTTTTTTTTTTTTTTTTTTTTGAGGCATCATGGTCTGATTTTGTGATTTGTTTTACGACTCCTACGATATGTTTCTTGGCCACCTGAAATGAATATATTTCTTGACAGATGGAATTATATTTTCCATAATTAATTCCAACTTTAGTCACTCGGTGTGGTCCATTAAATCCAGTACTGTGGCATCATGTGTTCAATCTGTCTCCATTTACTTTCCTTTCTTCATTAAATCTATTCATCTTCCAGGTCTAAATATGAGTTCAATCCTCTCTTTAACAAAGCAATTGCATTATCACTTCAGAAATTGATGTCTTGCTCTACAACATTATACAGCACTGCTACATTACACCAAAGTTTAGTGGGTCAAATATATCACATATCTCTCATAAGGCTTAAATCTCTGGGGTTCTCTTCCCCTCATGATCATTGATACACCTGTGCATACGAGCAACATCATAAAGGTCATAATCATAAAAATCAAAATTTTTTTGCAAAGTAAGTTATCATTGGCTTAGAGAGTAAGCTGTATGACTGCATTAATTTGATGATTAGAATTATTCTTACTGTCATTTCAGTGAATGTGAATCTTGGAAAAATGATAGCAACTGATGCCATTGAACAGGTGTAAACCAAATGGAATGTTCATGTACTGAGAATTCTGCAGTGAAGTTTATTGGATAAATGTATGGAACTATGTAAAAATGTAAACTTGTGAAAGTCCCCATCACATTTTAAAGAAAAATCTGACTCTTGTATTTAGCGTCCTTCTAATTTTATCTTAATTTTACTTTATTTCTTATTGTTGCAAATTGAATGCAGGCATGGAAAGATTTAAAGGAAACCATCAATTCGAAGTCTGCCATGAACACTCATGAAATACACCCACATCAAATGTTTCGTACCGTTACGGTAGGTACTAACTTCTTTCAGTTCTTTTAAGGCTGCACTCTGTGTTGCCACACATGACTGAATGAGATTTATGGCCTGGAATTTGATCATTCTGAGGAGAAATCATGGCAAAGTTTTGAAAATGGGCCGAGAAATTAACGAGACAGTGGAGTCAAAGAGACGTGAGATTGGATAGTGGGGTCAGGATTCTAAACCCTTGAAACAAACATGCCCAGCTCCAGCGCAGGGTGAGGACAGCTCGTCAGGTTATCAGCAATACACATAGCCATTCTACACAGCGCCCATAAATAATTGTAGAACGAACCAATATCATTTGATAGTAGAGGTAATAAAGCTACAACCTGGACATGCTCAGCTGAATGAAATAATGCCCGTATCTGTCCGCCAGCCTGCTCAGGTTGCTGTCCTGGTAATGGCTCTTTGTCCCAAATGTCCCATGATTTCAGAGAACATCTACATCTACAGAGCAATTTGTATAGGTCTGTGTCCTAGAGGGACCCACAGTAAAATAACTTTTTTTTGTTATACATATCATGCTCTCTATAAAATGGTCTATCATGTTTAGAATCCTGGTAGAGGTCTGAAAGGAAGGAAATAGGATGTAACTTTCTGAACAGAACTGGCCATGACATGCTTCTGAAGGAGGAGGAGCACTTGTTTTCTAAATCTTGTCAAGGGACTCACCTACTCTCTGGAGTGACATTATAAGGACTAAGGTCAAGAATATTCTGTGATCGTCTGAAAATCTAATTTGTTTTTAGTTTCAAATACATGCCCTGTACTGCCATTCTCTTTGCACACAAAATAATGTGTTGTTCATAATTTTTATGGTGAGAACATAAATAATGTGTTGTTGTTTTTTTCCCCAAGATTTAGGTCAGTGATCCAAATTGCTAAAATTTTGTGATTCTTTTTACAAAAAGATGGAAAGTTGTGCAGTGAGAACAGTGACTCTAAAATGCCCAGATTTTATATATATTCCGCAACACAGCAAATAAACAATCACATGTTAGGATGAAGGGGAAATAAAATAATTTAGGCCTACACAGCTGTATTAAAGGCATTGCTTTTACACAAAAAGTTTTGTTAGGACACATGCAATAAACACATCTGTAAATGAACCTGTGTTTACATGGTAAATTGTATGACTGCACTATAGTTCATGTACTTACAAATTTATTTTGTCATTTTTTACCTCTTTTATTTAGCATGATAAACTTTCATTCAGGACATTGAATCCATAAGGTAACAAGGAATGGAACACAAAATCTGCAGTAATACAATGAAATGGTACAATGCCCTAAATGTGTAACCATCTATCAGAAACAGATCACTTCAAATTGAACCAAAAACTGACATCTAATGAATCAGTCAGTTATCAAGATATACATAATCTCCCTAGTACATGCAGTGTTGTATTAGGCCCTATGTGTGTGTACAACACATTTTCTGTGCTTTCTTTAACTTAAAAAAAAAAAGGAAACAGAAAGAGAAGAATATTCAACCTAGATCGTTTTTGGCAGACAACAAGATAAATATGCCTGGGGAGCTCAGGCACCAAACTCGCAATTAGGTCACCCTGTATTGATTATCAAATCAATAGTGACAGCATTGCCAGACCTGAATCTCTGGAAAATGAAAATGCCATGTTCTAAATTTGGGGAGGTGAATGTCCACCACCACCACCACCACCACCACCACTATTACCTCTGCACTCATTCCTCGACACCACCATATTTTCCTTAACAAAATTTCCCATCTGGCGATCCTTGGAATTCTGTAAATTTACGAGGCTAGAGGGTCAGGACTAATGGCAATAACAATGACCCCTGAAACAACAGAGAACAGGATGAGACAAAAAGTAGACACCCTTCTCCAATCCGACCACATATCATTCAACATAGTAGTTCCGCCCCCATCAAGAGGCAAAAGCTTTCCTCACCCTCAGGTATGCTCGCTATCCAGTAAGGGGTATGACTTCCGGGAGTACAAATACCAAGGTAAGAAAATTCTGGTGGCCTTATGTATAGTAGCCACTCTAGCATTTGAGTGAAAGAAGATTGGCTGTACAGATGGGAACGAATCTAGAAAGGAGAAGAAAAATAACAGATGTGGACATAGGAATAGGTGATCAACTTGCAGCAAAATACCCCAAAGCAGGATTCGCAGCCTCAAGAGCAGAAAAGAGTTAGTACTAAAATGTATAAGGTCATTGGAGTTTATTCCCTTCTGCTTCTCACTTTGCAAAAATGGGTTTCAGTGACACAGTGATTTCAAATAGTTTCTTTACAGTTCTTTTTTTTTTTCCACTTTCAAATTCATGTTCACATATATTGTATTATTCTTTTTTTTTCGGGGGGGGGGGGGGGGGGGGTAATTAGTACACCCGAAAGGATTCATGTGATACTAGAAATACAATTTGAATTAAGTTGATACCTGTATGTACTTTAAGATTCACTGGGAGACACAGTGAAGACAAATCTACAGAATTTGACAAATGTATTTTGCAAGCTTGACATCAGAAGTGATTTTAAGTTTGGCAGATATCAGTGAATGTATTCAAGAGAAAGAAACTGGCAGTGATTTTCACAATCCTGAGTCTTCACACATTAAAGATATCACAAGGCTATCAAACTGACTAACAAACATATCTGCAGTCAGTCCGCAGCACCCGATAATTCGCTTGTATTTATTCAACTCGTATGCAAGCCCGCTCTAGGCTTGCATACGTAATAAGCTGCGTAAGGGGATTTTGTCCTTGGGCTTTCGGCAACAAAAATACACCTTATGTTCACAAATTTGGTATCAAATTCAAGGAAAATATGTAATCTATCGTCACATGTTACTCAAATTATTGTAAATGAAAAATATCATAGCGTAATTTGAACTTGAAAAATGATGAAAAAAGTAATTTGTGCAGTACACGTTCAAGACGTCAAAAAAATATCAAATTCACCTTGCGTCTCAATGAAAATGCTTTATTTGGTAGTCCATCTCCTAATCTTTGTATCCATGTAAATATCTTGACAATTCGTTGCTTAATCCGGTCAGGAACCAGTAAAATATACATCGATGTCAGTGCTGGTCAGCTTGAAACCGTGTAATCTCAAGAGTAAGCTCTCTCATTGGACAGCGCTTGCATTCAGCGCTTGCATTACGTCATTACGCTGCTACATAACAGTTTCATGCCACTTGCGGTTTCTTGGCACGCGTGTAGTTCGAGCGCTGAATGCAAGCACTGTCCAATCAGAGAGCTCTTATCGCGCCACTGTTGACTTTGTGTGGAGCGTACTTCCGGTTTAGGAGTGAATTTTACAGACATTTCAAAACGGAAAAACTAGTATAAATCATGCTTGCATCTCCTTGACTCCAATATATGATGAGCATCTAAGTTTCCTCTCTACGAAAAAGCCAAAATCAGAAACAACAGTCTCTTAATCCGGTCAGGAACCAAAAAAGAACTTTAGACGACAAAATCTTCCGTGAAAAGCAGGTAAAATTTACGCAAATTCAACTGATTATTTAGTCATGATAAGATCCGATGTTATACCCAAATTTAGTATCAAAATAAAGATCTAAGACTGGAGAACAATTTACCGTGACTTGTAGCCATGACAAATGTATGTACAAGTCGCTACACTGTGAAAACCATAGCCCTATCAAAGTCTCGCAAAATCTCGCACGACGAGACACCTTTCGAACGCAAAGATCGTCAACGAGAGTGCTGAATAAATCTTGCTGGATCGGCTCATTAGCATGCTGCGGACTGACTGTCTGCATGGACACATCCATAGTATGGCTGCTACACACACAGGTCTTACCTTTGGGAACAGTGATTTTAAAAATTTTCAAGATATGACATCTAATGCTTAGCCCCTATGTGTAGGCATATTGTACCACAAAACATCCCATCATATAAATATTTGTGATAAAGCCTAAAATATAAGGATATATCTGTATTTTTTAAATAAACCATAACTGCAGACTGCTTAGTCTGGAAACATTTTTAATTTAACTATTGTTCACATTTTGTGTATCTAAAACCATACTTAACATTGATAATGATGGATTCAAAATTTTACAGTGGTTGTTTCTATCCCTAACTCACATTTTGGAACTATTTTAAAACACTAATGCTGAGTTTTTGTTTAATCTGCAAATGGTAAATTATGCCTTTAAAACATGGGGGGGGGGGGGGGCAGAGAGGTAAAAATGTTTTGGAAGGAGGGGGTTAGGATACATGGACCACACCACAGCCCAGACTTCTCTGTCATCACAAACAATCAGTATTGCAGTTTGCCAGAAACCTGTGGCCGTTGAGAGAAAATTCCCTCTCAATCAAACCTAGCAAAGGTTCATATTTTCAATTATCTGAATACAAACATGGAGAAGGCCTTCCTGCCCCTCCCAGGGGAGATGGAAGAAAACACCCAAAGATAGCAAAAGTGATCATTAAAAGTGCAGTTATCCTTGCCTGAGACCAACCTCCTGGCTAGCAAAGGCACTCCTGCCCTTTTATCGGCCACAAAGTGGTCCACGGAGGATAATTACTGTCCACAGTACATTGGAATAACTTTTCTGAAAAATTCCAATTTGAAATTCTGCATATTTTCTTTTTCAACAAAAAAAAAGTCTGCTCTCTCTGTTTTCTTTTTTGATGAGGAGCTCGTCCCTTGAAGGAAAGCATCTCTCCAGGAATTGAGCTCAACCATGCGAGCAAATCAGTTTTGAGCTGGCAATGCACAAAATTATCAGTGTTTGATGAATTGATGTGGGGATCACTGATTGTCTTTTTCATTCACAACACAAGCAAAGCTTATGCGAACCCAAGAGTCTGTCCGCTGTCGGGCATGTGAAAATAATTTCCACAGCTCATCGAGTATTTAATCATATCTGACATGTTTTGGTGCCTCGCAAACTGGCAAGCAGACACAGTCTCTTTGTGTCTCAGCTGCGTAAGCCACAGCAAACATTCATATTTCATCCAGTTGGTATCACACTAAGAACATTTCCTTCAATATTATGAAAACAAACATACTGTACTGTACATTGTGAACATAAAAAGCTTTGGAAAAGAACAGAAATTGAGAAAATAGGATGAATTTCAAATGGTATATTATTCTCCAATGTTTATTGAACCCATTATCTTCCTTTATGTTTCACTACAGATCACAACATAATCTTATTTTGTCATCAGAAACATTCAATAGGATGATGAAATATCATTTTGATTCAGTCTTGATCTTATGTAGAACAGGTCTGCAGGGGGGTTTGTGAGCTATCATTTCATTCTGTAGAAGATGCAGACAGTGTATATAATGAGACCTCAGAAAGAGTTTGCTGTTCATCCACAGGTATTTATCAAAAGATATAATCGATTACAGATTTCCCTACCACACAGGCTGCCATAGACTTATGATAGAAATCAACTATATATAATCAATTTTAACTCTTCATAAAACAGGGCCCTGATGAAATGGTAAGAGTTATGCATGGAAGAAAAAGTTCCTAGGTTGCCATCTTATGAAAAACATGCCAGCTGTTCTGTCCTTAGATTCCTACCAGACAACCCTGTAGATTGGAAATGAGTCATCTCTACATGTCAAATCAAACAAATACTTGTGCTCTCTTTTTTAGTGTGGTAGTCCATTTGTCAGCTGACACTGAAGATCAAGACAGATGTTGAAACAATCACGGCGCAGTTCCATCACTGTCGAGTGGAAGGGATGATGGTAAACATCGACATCAAAAGAATGCTTTTCTAAAAAAAAAAAAGTTAGTCAATATTCTTTCCACTTAATCAGCAGCCATTACATAAATTTTTGTTGAGAAGAAGCATGAAAAAATAATTCCGCACACACTTTAGTAGCTCTATTGGCCAAACTTATTCACGTGACATACATGTAAAACATTACAACTGACATACTAGATATTGATTGATTTTGAATCTTCTTTCAAAAGCACTCTTCCTCAGTAATCAATTCTCTTTGCACGTCACACGTGTCATATTTTGTCTTTTTCTCTCTTTTTTTCTTCGATTAGCCCAATGAGTCAGCCTAGGACGCAAGTATACAGGTGAGTTAGGAGAACTGATTGCATGTTTCAGTTTTCTTTCTTGGTGAATGACAGAGGGGGGGGGGGGGAGACAGATGGAAAAAATGAGAAGATGGCAAGAGTAGCTGAAGTAGAAGACAGCACGAAAGGAAAAGAAAAAACAGCACCTAAGCTGATGAGTCTCCAAGAACTTGTGACAATAAATAGTGCAGTACTTGTAGGCTCCTATTTTCATCACTATTAATTCTCCTTCTTGTCGTCCGGGTCTTTTCAATTTCCATGCAGGCTGGTAATCGTCTGCTCAATGGTTGATCAATCTTTCCTCTTCATCCCTGTCACATGACACCGTTCCTCTACTCGTGTAGCTGGCCAGCCTCTGGACGGGCAAAAGCGCTAGCTGGTAATGAATACTCCGCTGGGAGCTGGCACAGGAAACGTATAAACCTTCGGTGCATCAACCGCCAAAATTGATAGTCCTCCAGGAGTAGTGAGGCTCAGAAATCTTGCAGCGTGCCAAGGAAAAATATGCAAGCTAAGTGTTCGATATTGCTCTCAATTTATGAAAGCACTGCAGGGCACAATTTTCCTAATTGACCAACATCATTTCCTTGAACAGAGCTGCCATCTTTCACACCTTGTTCACAAACTACAGGTCCTCTATAAATGTCTTAACAACCTAAATTGCTAATTCAAATCAATTTGGAAATGCTGAGGTATTCCCAGCACAGTGTATTATAATCATGACATTGCTCAACAGCAATAAACCTGTTTTGTGTGGGTTTATTTGTGTGTATACATGTATGTGTGCGTGCGTGTGTGTGTGTGTGTGTGTGTGTGTGGGTGTGTGCTTATGTTTAGATTAATTGTGGGAAGGGTACCTCATATAATCTGCATTTGTTCTTAAAACAGGATACATGAATAATGAATGATTATACATTATTTGAGGAGGAGACATGCACCCTTTAAGCTTGTTTGCAGTTATCCATGTACAATGTGTCAGAGTTGCCAGTTTGCATGAATTGCCAGTTATCAGCTGTAATTTTGCTGGAGTCACAGCAATTACAGACTATGTACATGGTAAATTTGATATAAGATTACCCTAGATTTTTTTTATCGATTTCCTCTTGCAGGTTCACAAAGAAGATACAGCACTAGGATATGATACTCGTATAGATGCACAAATCACTTCGGAATGTGAGCATGTGGAGTTGAAGACGTTGCTGCAGAAGAACTGAATGGATATGGCTGGCACATATTCGCATACATGGTGATAACAGTCAAGTCTTTCAGTGTAGCCTGAAGCACGGAGAGGACCAGTTAATGAAATAAGTGCTCTGCATAACTTGACTTGTCTGGCACACATAACGAAAGAGCATTTCATGTCCTCAGTCTGTTGAAACACAGATTGATTGGAAAAGATTGAGAGAAAATGTTCTGCAACAGGGACAATTTGGTTTCCAAGAAGGAAAAATGTAGGTATTGAAATATATGTGGGATATCACATAAGCTGTACTTACTAATTACGTCTACTTTCATTTTGCAAGGGAGCCAGAATTGTTTAGGGATTTACAGCTAATCTCTCCTGTCAGCAAAGATAAAGCAGAGTGGCAGCTCGTAGTCTGCTTGTCAAAAAAAAAAGGAAAGATGATAAACACAAAAATCACTCTCTTGTTGGCTTGTTCATTTTTAGTAATTTGAATCTTTGAATCTTTGAATCTTTGACTCTTTGAATCTTTGAATCACATACAATTCTTGATCACCTTTTTCCAAGGTTCTTTTACAGATAGTTGAGTTACCTAGTTTTCACATGTACCAAGAGTGCTTAGTTTGAAACACAATTGTAATGATGCATCACTAGAATTGTGATTCAAATGAAACATTCTTGCCGCGTGAATGCAAACTGGAATTGCCGAGGGTGATTTGAATCGTAATTCCCATCATGTTTCAAATGACGGTCCGCAGGTATTTTCCAATCACGATTTGCCAGAATTACGGGACAAAACAGTCGTGTGAATGGATTGACTTCAAAAATCGCGTTTTGGGGGGGCAGAGCTTCTGCTGACCTTTCAACCACTTCGTCAGAAAAAACACGCCCTCTAAGTGCTCACACTGCAGTCAAAGTGCGAGCTACTCATGGCTCAAGAGTGATTGATTGGAACTTGGAAAGACACCAGACCTTCCCTCCTTGCTCTGAAATTCAAAACCACAGAATCCAAAGAGCCTTCCTCGGCCGTGTGAAGGGATGATAACTCAAATCGTAATTCCAATCATGTTAGCAATTCAGCATTACAATTATGTTCCTCGATACTTGTAAAATTGACCATGTATCTTAGTAGACATCAATATTCAGCATTGATTACCTTTCTTCCATAAGCAAAAAACTAATGCCAGAGTTGAAAGAAGACATTCCTTTTTTTCTGTGAATGCTGTAACTTTTAAAAAGAAAATTGATGATGCCAGGACCTCTTGTTTCATCAGATAGCTAATTGTAAAAGCAAAATTATGACTGACTGCATACCGGGAAAATAAAATTCACACAGAGGCCATCACTTATATAGGGCCTACTTTGGATATAGGGTAGATGCTCAGGATATTCTCAGAATACAATAAACGTCCATTAGGATGCTTTACTCATTAGTAGGAGCCCGACGCATTGGACATCGACTTCGCAAGCAATCAAACAAAGGAAATTTGGTTCGTCAGGTAGAAGATTGCTAGTCTACTATCAAGACATGTCATAATAATGGTAACCTACATTTAAATTCAGAAATTTTCAGGAGAAAAACAAATGCTCTCTCTCTCACACACACACAAGCATAACGGAGGCAAAATATTGCTTACTTGTGGACTGACTTAAGAATACATATAAATATCATCATCATATTTTGGCAATGTTCAATTTTGTGCGAGTATATCTTCATCAAAGCATACAAACTTGATGGCTGCTTACCTGCTGGGATAGCCCCAAGAAAAGAACTGAATGTGAAAACAAGGCAGAGGTAGATGTTGACTTGTCTCAAGGGTCTAATGATGTATACAGATTACACACCATGGCAGGAATATAATAAAAAATAAATATCAGAGAAGTGGATATTATCAAACAAAAAACTGAACCAAAATAATATTCAGCTCACTTTTTCTCTACATGTTACCACTGCACTTATTCAATATATAAAGTTTGCAAAGTTTGTTGTTTTATTTCTACTATTAAAGCACAAAGAAGACTTGAAAGTACAACTATATTTACAACAAACAAACAACAACAACACTTTTGGTATCACAGATGTTCATCCAAGCCTTGAGGGAAACAAAGTGTAATATATTCCTATCATGCATACTGTACACTTCCACATCAAAATTCTACCTTTTTCTTCTCCCTCCCTCTCTCTATCTTTTCTCTATAAAATTCCTTTCCTAATAATGCCAGACACCTTTTGCTCCGCATGCCCACACCCTTGGGTCAAATGCGGGTATTTGCTGTAACTGATCACTCTTAATTGCCAACACCATGATGATATCATCACAATTTAGCCAGCAGGTATCTCCATGTATAATGAGTAACATGATAGTGCCAAGAAGCCCCTGCATGCATGGCTCTCCTATAAGGAGGGGATTGGGGTTGGGGTGGGGGTTGGAGGAAGGTATAAGGGGTGGGGCAGTGAGGATGGGTAGATGAAGAGCTGGGATGAAGATGGGAGTTGGAGGGGATTTCTTCTTCCAATCATCCTGGATTGCCTGAAACGTATTGATACTCCCATTGTAATCAACCTTGCCCTCGCTGGTATAACTGAGGCCTCTTTGTGTCCTTGGGAGAGCTTTAGATTTCAAATACAACACACACAATTTCAGTGTTTTTCATCACATAATTAAAGTAATGCACATAGTATGCAGTATTAAAGGGACATCAAAAAATGAATGTCTTCCACTCCAAATTGACACTCTTATAATGCCCCCCTAAAAAAGAAAAAATAACATGTTAAAATCATGCCAGTTCTTGATATGTATATTAAAGTTAAAATTAATATCTATATCAACCTCCACAAACTGACCAAGCTATCCTAACACAGTCACACAGAAGAAGTTGTTGCAATATTTTTTTTTTGTACAGGATTGCACTTGGTCAAAAGGAAACAAGTTAGTTAAGGGAAAGTGATTAAAGGTCAAACTTTTCTGAAAGTCAACTCCATCTGATAGCAGAGAAAACTTATAGTTGTTCAGGCAGGGGCATTCACACATTTCTTGAAATATTTAGAGAGGAGCATAAACAAAGTACACCATTCTCACGGGTAGATACTATAATCATTCAAAACATTCTACTTGTACGAAGATTTTTATTAGAAAACAGCAGTACTGTTCAAACTCAGATGAATTTTCTTTTTTTTTTCATTTACTGGTGCTAGTTTGCCAAGTTTTCTAGTGATGAATAAATGAAGGCTATGACCATTTTCACTCCTTCCTATTGGTGTAGGAAAAGTACAAACATGAAATAATATCCCCTTTTCATCTCTGACTACACACATATAAATATTATCAATATCTAATAAATTAGGTATTCACAACTAAAATTTTTCAGTACAATCCTATCAATTCCCATTGTCATAAATTTGTCAATTCTGTCATTCTCATTGTAATTGTGGCACAGCATATTATTAATATAATGTTGCATAAGATAATACAATTACAATGTAATGCCTACTAAAAACAGGTCCCAGTGGATGAGAATGTACATGTATTTTAGTCTAAAACTGATAAACATCATCTACCATTTTACATCATTACATTTTGCCCCCATTCATTCCCAGAAAATTGTGCAGTCAGCTTATTCAATTCAATTCAATTCAATGTTTTATTTCATTTTTCGACAAGAACATATAAACATCACTTCTTCTTTTTTGTAACAGAAAATCTGAAATTGAACGCAACCTGAAATTGAAATTGAACGCAATCTGAAATCTGAAATTGAACGCAATCTGAAATCTGAAATCTGAAATTGAACGCAACCTCTTCAAACTTAGGAGAGTTAACTAGCTATGGCACATAACTGAAAACATCCTGTTGTAAGGCACAATAAATTTCCGCTTTCTAAATTGTGTATGATAAAAAGCATAACAATGGTTTCCTTACAGATCATTGCCATACAGAGTACCTGTTGACTTTATAAAAGCAACAGACCAAATGCGATTAAAATCAGTCTGGAAGACCTGGGCACAGGACAACAACCTTCCAGGGAAGTTCATGTTGCTAATTCTGTGTACAGGATGTTCACCACGACTGCCTGGAATGATCCACGATTCCTTCCACAGTAAGCAAGTTCAGAGAGAAAAAAAAAATCCACCTTGCGCATGAGCAGTAAAAGGTCATTTGTATCATTGTACCAACAGGCATCACATTGCTATTTTTATATTTCACTGAGATAAGCATCTACGAAGCAATTATTATTCATGTAGTCCTTATAATGAATGGTGCTTGTCAGCACATCCACCTGACATCAAACCTGGTACAATGCATTTGGCAATATTGATAGAAAAAGGTTTTTTTTTTTCTTCTTTTTTTTAAATACAGTCAGTGCAAAACAATGAAATGTATGCATTGCTTACCCAAATGTTAATTACAGGACCATTCTGATCACCTGGTCTACGCAAGTTCATTATTCGTTTGAACACAATTAATGAATTCCACAAAAAGTTACATTGGGCAAGCCCATGCATCTAGTCACTTTGAAAATGAGTAAAGTGCCTAACCAAGTGAAAAAAGAGAAAGGTCATTTGTACCAATGTGCCGACAAGCCAACTCTGAATTGGCTCATTGAGAAGTCACTCCCAATGAGACCGATTTTTCCTCGCCTGCAGAAAATCCTTCAGCTCAGCTTAACATTTTCTTCATTATTTGAAGCAATCATTTAATTGTATCTATATGTTTAAACGTAGGAAATCATTTCTTTTCTATTCCATTATTGCAGCATTTATAAAAAGAAAGGAATATATGCAAAGATTTATGAAAAACTCTTCAATGCATTCAGTTAAACATGTGATGCAATTTCATACGGAATTCAATGAATAATGATGCAGAAAACATTCATGCTAATGAAAATCATGATGAGCAATATACAGAAAACAGACAGTAATCCACAAGGGTAATTTTACAATACTGGACTATGAAAGTGTGACCTCTTTTGAATATTGCTAAAAAATAATGCAAGAAAATAATGCAAATTCTTGTAGCTTGGCATTAAATGTGTAGTTGCCGTGAGGGTAGAACAAATTTCAAATTTGAGTAAAATGCTAATTTTGTAATGAAAAATATGTTACACACACCTGGTACACAATCATATACCACGGTAGACCTTTTAGTTCAAAATGCTTGGTGTGACATTCCATCATACAAATGTTACACAATCTTTACAAATAAAATGATTAGTTGATTACTTTTATATAGGCCTAGTGACTGATACTGCTTTATTTTTGAAGAAGAAACAATTTAGAGTAATCAACTTTTCACATTTTATATTCTCAATAAGAGTTCATGAAGTCATGTAATATTCATTACTCTGCATTTGGGTGGACACCAAAGATTCTAAAATTGTTGATATTATCAGGGAGGTGGAAGAATTTCTTCCACCTCCCTGATACCATCTAGTGAAATAATGTTCTACATTTCTCAATGAATTTTAGATCCACATTATGGACAGCTCCTCTAGTGACAAAAAAATGAATATTTCAAATGAAGTTTTCCTAACTGCATTTGGAATTATGATGTAACAATATAACTGGTGGACATCAAATAAATCTAAGAATTAAAAATGTGCCCTGTATTTCTAAGTATTACTAATATACTATTCAACCTTCTTCTTCATGAGTTTAATATATTCCATGTCATTCTTTCAAGAAATAAACTTTAAAACAAAAGAGTCATTTGTATCAACTACTATTTAGAAGTATCAAATGTAGCATTTATCATGAGGTGGACACCATGGATCAGGAATGATACATGACATGAAATATTGTGATGATTTATAAAATTATACATGCATCATAAGATATTCACTTCTATGAGCATGTTTTGGATCAGAACTTGCCATATCAGACAACAATAGCACATTGGATAGTCTTGCAAATTTCTAGAATACCAATTCTCACAATTTATGTCTTTCTGTGTCACATTTTTCATGTCCAGTTATGGAAAAAAAAAATGGGTTTCACCAAACATATAATTGGAAACTGCTGGATTTCATATACCAAGTTATTTCATTAATCTCTACTATATACCTGCAGTATATGACATGATGAAATTATTATAATATTATGCTAAATCATCTTTATATTTGAATATGAAATATTCATTAAGAAATCTCTCCAGTATTGTAGAAATGTCTATATATTACATCCCCATTAAAACTTTAATAAAAAAAAAAGTCTGGGATTACGATTCAGGTTTCACAACTTTATTACATTCTCCTCACATTCTCCTGATAATCATATTCATGTCAAGTAAATAACAATACTTGGAAAATCATCTATCAATACTGACACAAACTAGAGTATATCTCCATGAAAAATGCAGATTCTGTAAATTACACCAAGACTCCACATATTTTCTCTCAATGATTGCTAACTTTAAAGTCAAAAGTTGTTGTGTGTGACTGTTTGTTTGTGTGTTTTTTTTTTTTCTGTACATTATGGCTTTATGAATATTATGCAACTAAATGTTTGATCAAAGTCATTTTTCAGCAATGTCATGAACAGAAATATAAATTTAAATTTGTAATTTCTTTCTAAAACTAAAATATTTTTGTTTTACTTTCTTTTAAACACTTAAAATTTATCAAAATGTCCAGGCCCTCACATGAATAAAAAAAAAAAAAAAAACAATACTAAAATCAATAAAAACAAGCTTTTCAACCACACAGTATATTAAAGGAGTTATTTTAGATTATCGAACACAGATTTGTCATTACTGTTTTGTTTAGCTCAATTCTCATCACCAGTTCGGACTAAAATAATATTTCAATGTTCTATATCAACAATCAATACCTTTATGTCTTTGTGGCAAACTCACTGATTTGTCAACTTTATTATAAATTCCTGTTTCCTTTCTTCTAAAGCTACATATCAATGTTGGTTTGGATATGATAGACCTTAGTAATTTGTCATCCAATGCATCCAGACAATTCTATTTATTTGATATGCCACCAGAGTATATATGAAGAGGTTGTTCGCAAAAACCGATAAGTCCATTTTTGAAGATTATGAAGTACGGTCTCTGTCATAAAGTACAAAATAATACCTTTTAAATGATATATTGGTCACTGCATATAAAGGTATATTTTGAAGTTATGGTCAAAAGAAGAAAAATTTTTCTTATTATTCTCTTTATTTTCTTGACCTTGAATCGCAAATATCTCCATTTGGCAAATATGGACTTATCGGTTTTTGCAAACAAACTCTTCATATTTTATCTTCATCTTTTTGACATACAGTTATATGCACTGTGTCATCTTTGCTGAGCTTCCATTTGCATAAATTCCCTTTTCTTCTATCAGTCATGAAAAAAATACTCTTATTCAGTTTATCTATTTTTCCTGATCATTTTCTCATATTGACCTTATTGGTACTTACATATAGGCCACAGTGTACAACTGTTGAAGTAAAGCTTTTATAGTTCAGTCACATTAATGGGAAAATTATCTCAAAGAAACAAAAAGATTCCAAAGCTTCTGAGATAGTAAATTTGGCATAAAACTGAGGGTCAAACTGACTGTAAAACTTCAGATTTCTGAACCTTTCAACAGTTATTCTGGATAACTGAACTCAGGTACTGAATTACTAGAATAGATGATAGGCAAATTTGTTTGTTAAACTGTATAGTTCAGCAACAGTTTCTAGACAAAGGTCACATAATCTAAGACTGTGAATATCAGCACATTCAATGGCTGAGAGAAATATATCATTTAACCCAATTATTAAACAGATGGGTATAAAATAATAAAGCACTGCCAGAACAAAAATAAGACATTGTCCTGCCAAAGGAATACATGTTGAGGTGACTGTGACTAAATAGCATCATCAAAACAGAAACAGATTCTGGAAGTGAATATATTAAGTGCCATCATTTATCTCTAAAAGTATATCCATGGATCTTTCTAAATCTAAAGCCTGTAGTGTAGAGTAGCACCTAGGATGAAAGGAGTTCAACTGATATTCAGCACTAAAATAACAATTTACAAGAAGGGACAAACTGATAACAATCTAATAAATCATGCGCTTTCGTCACAAATATTATGACATTCGCGTCATTTTCCCCTGTGAACCTGCCCTATCACGTTCTCCCATCGGAGCCCACGAAGCATGTACCCCGAAGCTACCGGGGGCCTCCGATAGGAGCGCTGGTGGGTTGGGCTGATGATAGGCGCAGCCGACCGTTTGACAAGCCAGCGATAGCTAAGTTGGTGGGAAAATGTCAAGGGGGAAATTCTGGTTTTGATGACTGATAAAATTGGCAAGTGACCACTTGCACAAAGTAAGTAGTCAAATATGGGATCATACGTCAAATAACTTTGCCTTTAAGCGCAATAAAGATTCGGAACGAGATGAAGATGGATTGTTCATATAGCCCTGCATGGCTTTAGCCTTCTTCAGACACGGCGTCACTTTGACACCATACTACCAGCCACTACACGGCTAGACTCGGGCGTGGATTACGACCGGTGGCTGGTATAGGAGAGGGTGCGCATACCACCATATTTTCTTGTCAATATTTCCATAGCATGATAGGGGGAACCATCTCAATAAATCAGCCAAAAAGACTGATACACAATCTCTATTGTCCACTTCATTGTTGATAACCTGCTTCAAAAGATATGATCCATTTAGAAATTCTGGGTTTCCACACTAAATGCTACAACAAAATGTGAGGAATAATATCAGGCATTTTACTTACGAATCGTCATAGGCAAAATCCGCAGAGAGAGTGTTACAGTACAGCAAAAAGGCCGTAACACAGCAGATAATCACGTCATACATTGTTGAATTATCCCTCCAACATCCAAGTTCAAGAGCATCTCAAGTTTATCTGTAGTCCCAGAGCAGAACGCGTAGAAAACACCGCATATTTGATGGAGATTGCATGCAACTGCAGACGGTGGACCTAGCAGACGGCTCTCCAGTTCTCTCCTCCGTGTTCGCTGGATATCCGAATGCGTGGAAGTGTTTATCCATACACTGTGAACGCGTGTGCGTGCTGCTAGTTCTCATGCATTTGAGACTTTGCCTGCGTCTTATGTCAACAAATCCGCGACACGCGAAAGGACTGTGTACCGCGAACCTGGCGGCAAAATTCAGCACAACCCACTTCAGTGAGAGGGGGCTGACTAGAGAGCGGAGGAGTAACCATCCCTTTATCACATCTTGTTATTTTCGTATGTTCAATGTATAATAAGAAGACAGCTTCGTACGCTCCGAGTGTCTACTCGATAACTTCACATTTGACAAATTTTCATCACAAGTTACATGGGAATTTCTTTGTGTCTAATCTTGGGTATACCAGAGTTTGAATTGCATTCGAGAGAAAACTCTTCCTCTCTGGGGCTACATACCGGCCAATAATCATTTGAGTATTTATCTACATATCTTCCTCGTTAGCAGCAGCAACAACAATCACCAAGATCAAATTCACTACCACACCACATCACATTATAATCATCAGCATCACTTTCACCGCTGCAGCCGCTTCACTATAGTACACCACCACCATGCACCACCACCACCACCACCACAATCATCATCACTTTGTTTTTGGCTTATCTATCGGCGAGAAGATATGATTACAACAACAATCACTCGAGAAACGTATACTTTATAGGTAGGGGGCCATTCTTGCTTGAAAAGTTATCCGACGTCGCGATATCTCACACGTTTTTATTTTATATTTTGCCAAGGTTAAATGTTGGGCACTTTGCAATCTGGCCGTCTGACTTACGAAGAAGAGCTTGAGAGAGAAGATAATAAAACATAATTATTTAGAAAAATTATAGTCATTTATGTCAAGCACAGGGGTTTGTGGTTTATTTTCAATCAACGAGGCCTGTACATTTCAGAGCATTTTCGATGAATGTTAGTGTAACATTTCATAATGCACATTTCGTTTTCTTGTTACAGAAAGGTACTGTATAATGTATACAAGGCTCGACACCACCTTTTCCTTTTGGTGCCCCGACCGGGTCACCGGGCCACCACTCAAAATGTCGAGCGTTGCATGCATATTGCGTAATTTTCTCTCGTCGTCGACATACGGAAATAAAGGCATAATTTAACGTTTGCAGATGAAACAAAAACCCAGCCTTAGTGCTTTTCAATAAGCTCTAAAATGTGAGTTCGGGATAGAAACAACCACTGTAAAGATTTGAAACCGTATAATCTACGTTAGGTATAGTTGTTAAATACAAAAATGTGAACAATAGTAAATGTTTCCAGATTAAACCGTCTACAGTTATGGTTCATTGAGAACAATACTGATATCTCCTTATATTTTAGGCTTTATTGTGAAAATTGTATAGGCGTATGGCAGGACGTTTGGTGATACAAGAGACCTACACATAGTTACGCATCAAATGTGATATTTTGAACATTTTTTAAATCACTGATCCCAAAGGTAAACAGGACCTTCTCATGGACTGTGATGCGTTTTCTTTTGAAGGCCTATATAGAATTCGCATTTCCTATTGTTTACACTGGATAAAAGGTGCGATAGTACAAATTTCTTTTCCTTTCCAGAAAAATTTTCTTCGGGGGGGGGGGGGGGGTTGTCTTCTCTTTCTTCCGACAGGCATCTTCACATGCTTTTGGTGCTGCCGTCGTATCTCCTTAGGTTTGTTAAAAAGAAAACTGAAGCGAGTGGGAAAAAAGTCCTTAATATCTTTCCATAAACAGTATATTATTCTAATCCTAGGGCTGGGTAGCTTGACACAGGGACATTTCCATTCTCAGGTGTCGTCCATTAAATTGTCAAAAATTGACAAAATTTCGCTGTTATTTATTTTGTACATCCAAACTTGTTTTGTTTTGCGTATTAGTTCTTGCGTGACTGAATTGCAGTGAATAATAGTAAAGGACACAAACGGAATACACGAATCACTTCGGGAACATTACAGCGCATGTCTGAAATTTATGTTGTTGATAATATGATGAGAATTTGGAGTCCAGAACTTTAGAATAACAGTCAAAGCAACGTGGACCTAAACCTGAAACCCAGACTGGAACTTTCTCAGGCTCTAAACATGTACAGCACGATTACATTGCAACATTCTCCTCAATGCTTTTATATACGCTTTTACGCGGTTTCTCATGGACAGCAAGAATGATAAACCACACGCCGCATTGACTTAAAACTGCCCATTCATGGGGAACGCGCTGGTCAGTTATAAACCGGTGCCAACAAATAATCAAGGCTGCGGCTATTTTGTATCTCCATCCACCGATCGATTTCGTTTTGTCTCTGGGCCCTTCGAACTCTTTTTCCCTCTACAGAATAGATCTGAATAGGTAAGAACTTTATTAGCCGACAACAGATCGATTCTTCCCCACTGACTGCGCGCTTTGATTTTCTAAAGTATTCTGGCGGGGACGCCTCTTGTCACCTGTTTACCCTCGGTGACATGATACTATAAGACTCTACAAAATGTTTCGGGATGGGATTTTCTTCATTCTTTTGACAGGTCTTTTGGAAGGAGGTTATTTTCCTTGGTAGTTAGATCCAATTAACAAGTTAAGAGCCTGACTTGAATTACAGTTTGGCGTCTCGATTACTCATGGGTGTCTTTGTCAAGGTGTGTAGCCAAGTATACTGCCCTGGCCTTTTTAGTCAACCGACGCCTCCCTCACGTCAACATCTGGTTTGGAGGCAGGACGCCGGCAAGTGTTCAAATTTGACTCCCGTCTGTAGCTCTTTCTGCTGTTCAAGTGGTCGTTGTCTCGTATATAATCTTGTTTTTGCCTGATGTCAGGGTTACGGTAGCTTTTTTGTTAATAATAACGCTACATTTAAAACAACTTTCGTGAAAGCAACATGCTATCAAATACGTTTGTCGGTGTTAAGTCTTCAGCAGCTCTGATAATTGACTCAACTTAATTTAGAGTAGGGGCTGGCCTATATACCTCTTATTGGCCGTATTAGGTCTATAAGTCTGCAAAGCGGATAGTATAAAGTGCTAGGGCATGCTGGACCGATCTCTATCACAATAAAAAGCAAAAAACAAAAACAAAACAAAACAAAAACAAATCTACACTTGATAATCAAATTTCTTTGTCTCGGCCTATAGCTACTATAAGATAATTTTCCTTGTGTTTAGGGTGTTAACAAAGTCAAGGTTCTATGGAACTACTTAAAAAAAAATACAGGACCCAATCAACATCGTTGTGAAGACATATCATTTCAAACAAGAGAGAGAGAGAGAGAAAAAAAAAAACCACCACATTACCTGAATAACAAAATCGTCTGTATGTAAAGTGATAGATTCAAATCTGACAAAATCACACGGGAATGTTACACTTGGGGTAAGTAACTTGTCTGAGACGATTTTTTTTGGTGCGTTTCTCATAAATTGCTAATTTTTCAGTGAAATTTCCCTGCAAGTAAGAATGGGAAATGTCATTTGAATGTTGCTTTACTAAAATATCATTTCCGCTGGTTTCTTCCTGTGGATCCTAGGAGCGCAAAATAGAGTTTATATGCCATAACCCTGAACAGCAAGTATATGATGAAAATAAATTATTTTCAAAACAAAACTCCGCAATCCTCTTAGCCGAACAAAATTTAAGACGAAACAACAGCAAAAGATTGAGACCTCGAGGCAGAGGCAGTGTGAATTCGGTCAGGCGTAGCTGCGACAGTCGGTTAAGGGTTCTACTTTGCTCATAAGCAGAAAAGGGGTTATTTTGTACCAACAGGGCATGCTGGTTTTTGAATAAGTCAGTTCGCAGTTCCACTTTGTTGGTTGGTTTTTAAATTCACTGGGATAAGCATTTTATCCTTTTTGTGATGTAATGATTATAATCCCTATAAATGCTGCTTGCCAGCACATCCACCCGACAGCAAAAGCGGTATTTGGCAATATCAATAGAAAAAGATTGGTAGTTTACATTCAATGCAAAATAATGAAATGGATGCTTTTCTAAGTGTAAATTGTGGATCATTTTGGAGTGCATTTCATGAAGCGTTTTGTCAGATATGTGTTCTGACAAACTGCTCATAAGCTACTAAAATCCTTGCATCTGATTGGCTGAGAGCAAATTTGTCAGACAAATTTGTCAGACAAAACGCCTCATGAAATGCCCCCCCCCCCCCTGGTCACCTGGTCTACCGAAGTTCCTCCTTTGTTTGATTATAACTGATGAAATTCATAAAGTGCTACGTCGGGCGAAATTTTGTCGCGTTGAAAATGAGTGAAGTGCCCAACCAAATGAGCAAAAAAGAAATGTCATTTGTATCCATGTGCGCAGGAGCCAACTACGAACTTTTCGGATTGAGAGCTCGTTTCGCAAGAAATGTCTCCCTCTAGAGTCCACGTCGTAAGACGTGAAGGCCACGTCTTGCTCGTTTCCTCTTGGATACCTTACAAGGGGCAGTCTGTGCCTGCTCCGTGGGATGTCAGTGACTAGACTTCTTTCAGTGCTTGAAGTGCTGCCCCACCAGTTTAGTGTCTATACAGTAGTTGAATAACAGAAACCTCACAACTTCCCATTCACTATGTTTGTTACTCTTACACATCCTTTGAGGATATAATCAAAGTCCTCCATTCCCATTGTGCACAAGAAATGAAAAGATCCTGTCTGACATGACATTACTACTCGATGCAGTAGCAGATCCAGAGGGGGCGCACCAGGTGCCGCCCCCTTCATTATTTGTTAAAACAAAAGAAATAAAAGGGGAAAAATTAAATGAAAGCCAGAAATAGCACCAGAAAAAAAAAATATATATATATACATATATAAATATATATATATATATATATATATATATATATATAGACAGAAGTATTGCAACAAGTTCACTCGGTTGACATCAGGTTCATCCGTATTTTATTGCTACTCGGAGTTTGTTTTGTTTTGTTTTGTTTTGTTTTGTTTTTGTTTTGGTATCACGCGCTAAAAATGCGTTAATTCAATCCAAATGCATTTCTGGGATGTATTTAATCATTGCCTGATGATTGCCCCTAAATGAAGGTGGCATGAAACTCCGAGTAGCAATAAAATACGGATGAACCTGATGTCAACCGAGTGAACTTGTTGCAATACTTCTGTCTAAAGCTCTTCCCTTGAGGATATCGAGCACTCTTCATAGAAGGATAGAATCACCAAGTGTATATATATATATATATATATATATTCTCCCTCCTTTCTCATATCTCACATATATATATATATATATATATATATATATATATATATATATATATATATATATATATATATATATATATAAATATATATATATATATATATATATATATATAAATATATATATATATATATATATATATATATATATATATATATATATATATATATATATATATATATATATATATATATATATATATCATGTGCGGCCCCCCCCCCCCTTTCCAAAATTTCTGGATCCACCCCTGCAACAGGCTTTTGACAGAACACAGCAGATGTTCTCACTTATCTTTCCACCAATTGATGCACCCATTCATCCATCTCAAACCTACGCTACACCCACTTATCCATCACATTCATACATTTCACACACATATTGTACACAATGTCGCAACATGAGTTGAGATCATTGATAGGTTCATTTCTTTATTTACAGCAGGTAAACGGTGGTACATGTTGAGCCAACCAAATAACAGAAATCCAAGCCTTAGTACTTTATACTTCATACTTCAGAGGAAAACACACATTTTGCTATGTATTCAGAGAGCACAATGATAATATATATGTCTCAATAACATAAATCTGTATGAAAAATAGCTCCACTCAAGCCATGAAAAGCTTTATGCTCACAAACACACCTAGATATTTTGCCCACTCCTCTATTTTCAATTTCTTTGTGCAAGTAGCACTCATAATACTATCATGGTTCAAACGGTTGTGAATCCAAAATATGGAGCAATATATTCACAGATAATTACAGAATGAATGACCCAATTTTCTGGACGGACTGAGAGAGAGAAAAAGAAAATTCTCCCCAGAACTATAATATCACAACTATGGTATCACGTAACGCTATGATTATGTACACCTAAATAGAGCAAACTATGCGCAGCTCATCAATTTCCAATGTTTACAAACATACAGGACGGAATACTATAAAGCAGCACTTAACGGTGGAATGTTTTTCTTTCCATTCTTTTCTATTTCTGCATAGAAGATATCATACTTATTACTAATGTTTTAGTATATTTTATCAAAGGATGGAAAAAAAAAAATAAAGATAGTTGCCAAACACATATACCTGCAAAACACAGACAGCACAACAAGGTGTTGTTGGCAATACAACAATTTGCCATCAAAACATTCCAGCTTGTAAGGTCAGAAGAAAAAAAAAAATTGGTCCCTTCTTGATTGAAAAAAGGCACTGACCACAGATATAGGTTGTGAGTAGCAAGGTGCTCATTGTCTCTTCCTATCAGAAACCCTAATGCCCTTCTTGCTCTAAACTGACAAGCAGATACAACCTGTCTTGCATTACAGTATCACATTTTAATTCTTCTCATCATGCAGTCAGACAACAACAACAAAAAAATAACAAGCAAGACTGGAAGGTGCATAGGCATAGTTGCATAGCTACAAAAGAATGTCTGACTGATGTAACCTAATATGCTGTGAAACATCTATGTCAAGACTATGATATTGACATAATTATGCCACTGTAAAAAAAAAAAAAAAAAAAAAAAAAAAAAAATCTTCTCCATATGACATGAAGCTCAAATGAGAGTATGTAGAATGTTATAATGTCTTCTGTTGAATACTTCACACCATTGGGGTCATTAGTCTTGTGTATACAGAGATCTCGATTAGAACGCAGGCCCTAACATAGCATGGGTGGGAGTGGCAACTACCAAGACTTATCACTGGGCTCTCTCAGAATCTAGAACTGATGTCGAGAATTTGAATAATAATGTATCATGAATGAATGGGAAAAGTGTCATAAATATGACATAAGTATGTTAAACCAAACAAGAAATTGACAACCTGGGTAAGGCTTACAACATTTGGACACAGCAATGTGTGCACATAATAATAATAATAAGAAAAAAAAACCCAGTCAAGTTCTGTTCAGACAGTACCATAAATGAAGCTATTCAAATATATGATGTTGCCTTTTGATGTGTAACAAAAGGCATCACACCTAAATATGTTAAATGCCACAGCAAACCATTATGAGATGAATACATACCATTACTTTAGAATATACAAAATATAAAACATCTATTGAATCAATGGCATTTCAATATTAGCCACTGATATCTTATTGCTTATATGTAAGATTTACAGTCTTTACAAACATTGCATAACTGATTTTAAATTGGAAATCGAAATCAAGCATTCAATAGTAATTCAGTGTAAGGGAAAAAAAAATTGTCGGCCTTTTCACAAGCTACATGAGAGCATTGGTCACATGAAGTTCAATTTGGCTCATCAACGTTAATTTGGTTGAATCACCGTAATCCATGTAGTAATACAATATCACAGTATTTCTAATCTACCTACTGCAATCCCTACATACTGACGAAAAGGCCGATGTGAAGCAGGAAGAAGTACCCCTGAATAACCTCGATATTAAGCTTTTTATGATCACAGATCTGGTGAAGGAAGGCACTCAGAAAATACTGATAAAAGTTAGACCCTTTAAAAAATGGATATATAAAAACAGGGCTCGACACTGATATTTTTACCTGGTGGCTTGTTGGGGCCACTGAAATCTTTGAATTTGAAATTTTGGTGGCCCGAAATACAAAGAAACATAAAATTTCACATTGGATTTTACCTGCCTGATCGAGCAACCAATGAATAAACCTTCTGGAAAATTGGTGGCCTGATATCAAATTTTAGTGGCCCAAGCCATAGGTAAACTGCTAATGTTCAGCCCTGAAAATTATAAATGGACCTTTCAAAAAGTACATAATTGATAGTAATCTGATGCACTGAATCTGATATTGCATAAAGTTCAGTAAGGAAGCTGTTTCAACAAACATGTTCAGGAAATAATGTTATCAATTGATTAAGTTTTGCTCCACAGTATTTAGTATTGGAAGTACCAAGGCATTAGATAATTTCTTAGTTTATTTAGGAAAAGCACGTAGCCACATGTATATCATTTTTCCTTTGTATTATGTTTTTACCTGTTTTGGATGTTATAATCACAAGTTAATTGCACAAAGTGACATTTTCCTGTCAGAATTATACTCATTACTGATCTTTAAAATTGTGGGCAATTCACCTCATCCTGACATTATGAGTACAATTTGTATTTACAGCATTGTTTCTAAGGAAGACTCCCTTTACAGAAGGAAATAAAAAAGATGAGTTTTGCAAATATCTTCAACTAAGATGAAACTCTAGCCTCTTTTGTCTTGCCCTGACCCTTATTTCTGAACTGCATAAACTTTGCATCAGTAAAAGCGAATATAAATATGTATGAATAAAAATAATGCCTTACAATGAATACATAATACATCAGCATGTGAAACTATGTATGTAAACATTAAACTTATTTACCAAGAGGGGGCGCTTTACACATTCTGGCAAAGTTTCCCCTGGAGCAACTGGCTTTGTGCACTGGACGGAATCTGGCATTTAGAAAAAGACTTGAATATATAGGCAATGTAGCATTTAACATGCTATACCTTGTATCACTTCTATTATTGTTAATTACTGAATTTAGAATGTTTGTTTGTTTGTATGGCACTGATTTGCATGGAATGGAATTCCCCAAAATATTTGGCTAAACAAACAAACAAACAAACAGAGACTTGGGTTATTGATACAATATAGATTTATTGGTTATGTACAATTTTGTCACTGCATATTTGTTTCATGAAGGCATGGACCTTCTGTGTTAAATCACTAGCTGTTGTCAATCTAAACTGTAAGACTAAGTGTTGTTCTGAATAGCTGGGCACTGTTACCCGAGACGGTCAGCACTATGGAAAAACATTAAAATATGTTTCATGCCATGGTGAACTGCCATTAAAACCAGCACCCAATTAAGAGAGGGTGGGTTCAGAAAGGAATTATCCTGACATGCAAAGTCAGTATGAGCTCTTAAGCCAATATCAGCACAGTAAAGTCCTTCTTGTGCAATTGAAAGTGATGGGACTCGGTTTGCCATTAGGCATGGTAGTCCTGCTCGGGAGACATAAATCTGCAGTTATCACTGCAGGAAGGCCCTGATGAAGTCGTTGTAGGAGACCTTCCCGTTGAGATCCTTGTCGTAGTAGCTCATAAGCTGGTAGAACTCCTCCTCCGAGAGGTTGATGCTGAACTGCCGCAGCACGTCGCGGAACTGCAGGGTGGAGATGACTCCCTCCGCTGTCGGGTCGATGGTGCGGAAGATGCGGCGCATCTTCTTCCAGTTGGAGACGATGTTGTCACGGATACGCAGCATGGCTTCCAACATCTCACCGGTCATGCGGCTGCCTGGCTTGATCTGAGGAACACGACAACACAGCAAATTATATAAGCCATGAGTGCATATCCAAAGGTCATTGTCTTGAGGAAGACTCCCTTTACAAAAGGAAATAAAAAAGATGAGTTTTGCAAATATCTTCAACAAAGATGAAACTCTAGCCTCTTTGGTCTTGCCCTATTAAACCCTTACTTTTAAGTTGCATAAACTTTGCATCAGTGAAAGTAAATATAAGTATGTATGAATAAAAATAATGCCTTACAATACACAATACATCAGCATGTGAAATTGTGTGTATAAGCATTGAACTTATTTACCAAGAGAGGGCGCTAGACACATTCTGACTAAGTTTCTCCTCTAGCTACCTGCTTTGTGCATTGGATGGAATCTGACATTTGAAAAAAAAGAGTAAAATCTATTAGCAGTGTAATATCTAACAATATCTACTTCCTGAAGGCATCCAAGTCCATCAATTTTCACAGATTATGTTTGTACAGATGTGTTAATTAGATATTAATGAGTAAAGAAAATAGGATTCAATCCAGATTTGAAACCGAGACCTCTGGATGGCCAGACCAGTGTTCTAAGGAACTGAGCTATGGAAAGCCCTAGTACAGTGTTCATCCCACAAACTCCTTAATTCTCAATGCTTGTATGGTCAGGAACTTAAATAAACCCGACATAAACCCAAATGATAAAAATCAACTTGAGGATAAATGTGAGGGATCAGCGAAGTGATGCAACTTTTTTAATATTATGATAAATGCAAAACAGAGGGAAACTGACGAGAAATGTATATAATATAAATGAAAAATGAGCAAAGAAAGTGGAATTCCATCAGAATTTGAACCAAAGACCTTTGGATTGCTAGATGGGTGATTTTCCTGACTGAGTTAAATACTTGTCAGCCTGTAAGAAAAGTGTCATATATGTCCTCTTTTAATAGCCATTTGCTCCTTGTCAAAATTCTCTAGCCATCGACACTGAAAATACTCAAGCTCCACAAAACATAATGGCATAA
The DNA here is from genome assembly GCA_033980235.1 of Diadema setosum. Classification (NCBI taxonomy): domain Eukaryota; kingdom Metazoa; phylum Echinodermata; class Echinoidea; order Diadematoida; family Diadematidae; genus Diadema; species Diadema setosum. Next base: position 26,992,710 of record CM067061.1, on the reverse strand, counting down.
CTTGCCTCACCTACAACACACTACTCCAGGAAGAGTAAACTACTGTATACGCCATATATGCAGCAAGACTAAATATTTAGCTACTTCCCAACAATTTAAATTCGCGATCTTGGAGTACTGAACTGAACGGAGAAATGTGCATACCAATACGTCACATTCATATCGAGATCAGAGTCAATTTTTTTGCGTGTCTTTAATTTTGCGAATAGCACCCGACTCGCAAAATTCACGAAAATAAAAACCTTGCTAAATATTTGGCATATGCAGCAGTTTGTAAGCAAACAAAAAGTAGAAACAGGCTAGGGAGCAAGGGAAAGAGATGGAAAGCAGCATACCACAATCTTGGACTGATGGATCTTCTCCCTGGATAGCAGTGACCTCTGCTCCGGGATCTCATTCAGGGTCTTCAGATTTAGCACAAAGTGCTTCAGGAAGTCAAGGTATGAAAATCTGCAAAGATAATCAAACAGACAAAAGATTTAAGTCTCCCTTCTAACGGACAAAATTGAAAGCAATCACCAATCATAGTCACTGGCAGTGTTCTGGTTACGTTATGTGTATGCTTCACTCAAGCATCCTATTCTCAATTCTTTCTCAGTCAAAGTTCACTTTGACAGTTGCACTCCTCTTAGGTACAGAACCATTGAATGAAAATTTACTGATTTCAACATATCAAGTTGTACATAAGAGATTTGAAGACACTACCTTTGCGTAGTTTAATCCTATACAGTGGACTCCTGTTATAATGAAGTCCTTGGGACAGGCAGTTTTATTTTGTTACATCGAAATTTCATTACAACCGAAAAAATAAACAATAAAAATACAAAGATTGGATAATGTTGCGGCCTGTATCTTTACTTTGTTGTAAGCGGAATTTTGTTATAACCGTGTTCGTTATAACTGTGTTCGTTATAGCCGTATTTGTCATAATGGGAGTACACTGTACTTGTAACAAATTGCTCAAAATATTACTTTGAAGACATTTCCCACACATAAGTGACAGTCTTGCTGTATTAATGTCCAGCCATCATACTTACTTTCCAGTGTCTTTCAGGTCAAACTTTGCCATGAGCTGCTGGAAGTCTTCAATTGACAGAGCAACACTGAACTGGGCCATGATATCTGAAAAAGGAAAATGGAAAGAATCAATTTCAAGTATGGGAAATGCTATAGTTTTGGTGGCTGCAAAAATGGAGAGCATCACGCCTTAATGTGATGACATACATAATGTAGTGACCAGAAATCAGTTATATTCAATCGAGACAAGTCTCGGAGAATTCACTGTTAACAAATAAATATATGCAGTACAAATAATTGAAATGACCTTACATTAGCTTAAAGTCAGGTAATGAGTAAACATATTTTTGCTTTGTTATGTTGCAGAGACCTACTAGGGTCATCACATTTTTCAATTCTTCATTATCAGTTTCTGCGATGTGAAAGCCAACAAATCTTGAACCTAGAAATCACATTTGTTTACCAGACGCTGACAATGTGTCTTTGAAACGTTTTACTAGTCTGTGCATGGCCCACTCTGAAAATAAGCAGATCAGAGACAGGCTGAGTTCATGCCGTGTGCCGGCTTCATTCCCATCTAAAGAAATGAGATATCAATCTGAATCAAAATTGATCCCTTTTCTCACCATACCATATTAATCTAAATTCCAAAATGCACTGTAATCTAAAACATAAATGTAGTTAAGTTAAGGCATGAGCAACTCTGTAATCAAAGAGGAAAAGTTTATATATTTTTTTGCCTGGTAGCATATGCAAACAAAAATCAACAGATCAAACAACACTGCTGTGGTCCCCTACCTCTGAAAGTGTCAACCTCAATTTGACCGTTGCCATCCATGTCATGAAATTTGCACAGCCGGTGGATCTCTTGCCAGTTCCTCTGGATCTGTTTCTTTAGCCTCTGCTCAAGATTCTCAGCATTGACCAATGGGGTCGTTGACCTTCGACCACCTGGCGTGTATGACTATAGGCAGAGAAGCGAATGAAAGAAGCATGCTCAGTTTAGTGACAACACTGGAGGGTGTATAAAAAGGTATTCATCAGAACCAGCACACCTCAGGTAGACATACTTCTATTCCTCAATTTTGTCAAGATTAGGTGTGAGAGTTTGAGTTGAAACTAGAACAACTTTAACATATGACGCGAATGATATGACTTATGATGTATTGTATCTTATGGTGGTATTATCAACAGATACAATGTTTTGAAGATCTTTGCATCAATTACTTAACTAATGTCTACCAATATAGGTTAAGGACCATTCATCCTCACACTCACCATTCGGCTGAGTGGAGTCATTGGTATCTGGGGCGTGGCTGCTCCCCTCATCACCGATCCTGCTCTTGGGCCCTTCCCAGGGGGACTAGTGTCAGCCAGGTCAAATGAGTCCCCGTTATCCTCAGAAAATTCCTTCAGGAAGGCACGGTAGTCCAGATTACCGTAGGAATTGAGCTCAAAGCTGGACCAGAGGCTGTTGAACTGAAATGAAACACGACATGAAATTGAACACCCTTGTCTACGAATCTCTAATCACTGTCTTCTTCATAACAATAGCATACTTTGTAAGTAGGTTAGATAAATATGAACAGGAAATGATTAGTTTACAGAAAAGTGCACTAAGATACCAAGAAAAGTCATTAAACACTGTCAATAACAAGTATGTGTAGGCTACTTGAAGATGCCTTTGAACTTTACAATTACAAGAAAATTCATAAGCCACAGAAAAGAAATATCAACACTCATGACTTCCCAAAGGTTCTGACCCTAGATTCTTCTTGTCCAAGCATGCAAGGAGGGGGTAAAATTGACTTGTAACCTTCGCAGCCTCCCTCCTAAAAATGTTCCATGGCCCGGATCATCTATATTTTTCTGACCATGAAACCAGAGACAAGCCTAACTTCACATTTTACATATGAATTCTGAGGACAGTTGTTAGCAGGCTATGCTACTTGATTCGTACTTTGTATTTGATTGCATTTTCTGTACACCGGGCAGTGTAAAATGAATTAAATTGGTTTGTACCCCAGAACAAGCTAAGGCAGACTTACATGTTCACTACTCATCCTAAAGGCCAACTCGTTCAGAACATCACGGAAGTCATCCTTGGCCACGACACCGATGTTTGCGTAGTCCAGGTCAGAGAAGCGCTCGGCAAACTTGTAGAAGCGGGCCTTGACAGCCTGCCGCAGGTCCTGTTTGATGTCCTCCATTGTTGGGGAGCTCATGCGGTCACCAAGTGAAGACTGGCTCTCGCTCTTCTGAACCGACTCAATCCAGTTTTGTGCAAGCTGCATAAGATGAATCAGACCATAGTCACTTTGTATAAATCACAAGCTTACTTTGTTTGATTGCATTATTTTGACATATACTAAAAACAAATATACACTTATACTTGCCTTGTCTGGGTATTTCTGCATGGGCAGGTGTGGGCCTTTGCATCACGACAATGATGTTAATGCTACATTCATCGGGGTAATAAAAGCGGCAACATTTGCTAATTTTGGGGACAATATTCTTCAGAAATATGCCACTGCTATTTAAGGTTCATGAAACACTATGTCAGACTCAGATTTCTTTGATTAGCAGTACTACCCACTGCTCTTCTCTTCACTCAAAATATTTACAATTGATGGGCATAAGATTGGATATTCCTACACTAGAATGTTCTGTACTTACCTCTTGCTCATTGGCTGAAAATTCTTCCAGGAATGCTGGATAACTGACACTGAGGTCAGAGTTCACCCTCAGCTTGGCCATCAGTCCCTTGAACTGCTTATCAGTCATCTTGAAACAGAAGTGGTCCAGGACACGGCGGAAGTCACCGGGGCTGAGGCGCCCTCGTTTGTCCTTATCAAAAGCTCCAAATGCCTGGCAAGAAAGAATTTAGAACGAGACATTACAGCTTTTATTCTAGTCATCCAATGGCATAAGCAAATAATATTATGTACAACTTTTCAACAAGCAACTAGATAGCAAAATGCTAGCATTAAATCCATGCTTGTAATTATAAGTGTAATCTGTATGTATGCTTTTCATTTAAAAATGCATGCATGTTTACTACACCATCAACTGGTTGTTGCATTTGGTGATGCAGTGAAATGTAAAATCATCTGTTCTAGAAAAGAGAGTACAAACTTCAAAGTTTTTAGAATCACAGTCTTACCCATGTTGAGTTAACATGTATTTAAATTTGTCACATCTTCTGAAAGGAAGGCAGGTCAAAGTTGAGATGGTTGAATTTGCAATACCCTAAATTCCATTTTCTGTGACAATCAATAATCTCAACTTTATACTTAGCAAGCACAAGATAACTATATTTACAACGTATCTCACATGTGACACATACTCATATTACCATGGTTCTTTGGTAACAATTTAGAAAGATTGATGTGCATAATCACCATCTTGCGACAATACTTACAGCTTGCAGCACTGGTACACTCTGCTGCACAATCTTCCTCAGCTTCCGGAGAGCCTTGTCCGACGAGAGCTGTGAAAAGGTCTCTGGCCTCACTTCGGGGACGTTCTTCTTCTGGTAGCGCTCCTCACGACCCTCATCAAAGGCTTTTAGGAAATCATTATAGTTCAGGGTACTCTTGCTGGTCGGCAGTCCAATTCTGTGATTGTATTTGAAGCAGAAGGAGATGTGAACGATTACACCATCCGCTTTACAAGAATTAAAGTTACAACAGCAACAACTCTAAAACAAACTGACATAAGACAGATTCACTGACTGAATTAAAGGAAATTGTAAATCTGGGAAAAGTATTGGATAGCTGTAAATCATTACACAAAGGCCAATTATACACTTGAGAAGCATGTCATATGTATCACATGGCTCATAAGAAACTTGCCCCTGTTTAATCCAATCATAATGCTGGCTAAAGATGCACGTTTGTAGCATAATTAAGATAACGCTTGGTGAAATGGGACAGAATGAACTTGCCCCTCTTCAACCCGACAAATATTAGAGCCAAAGCTTCATATTTGTAGCAAAATCAAAATGATGCATAAAGTAAACTGGGATAGAATGAACTGGCCAAATTTTGAGCAAAGAGAAGATGGAGGGCATAATGATGGTTTACTATTTAGAAAGATAAAGGTACTAGAAATGGAAGAGCAGAAAGAAAGGATTCAATGGATAGAATTGAGGTAGAACAGGAATTCAAAATTATATGAGAGAGAGACACTTTGACATATAAATGAAACTATGCTATGATCTTGGAGCACGGGGGTGGGGGTAAAGTTTGGACATAAATGTGACTCTTTAAGAGTAATTTACCCCAAAATAAATATATGGGCATTCAGTTAATGCAGAAATAAATCAGTTGTAAACATCAGTGCTGTTTGAGGAAAATCAGACATTTCATTCCAAAACTATGTATCTTGAAAAGCTTGGTTAAATCCATATGCTGTCATTGCTGGATAAGAAAGGCAACAACAGTTAGTGATGTCACAGGTGTGAAAGAATGCTTATAAACTTCACATGTGTGTTCTACTGATATTTCTGGATTCACTGCATTCCTATATACATTTCGGGTAAAATTCCTGCTAAGAACACAGGGCCTCTGGTAAAGAAGGAATGCCCCCGAAGGAGTGCCTCTGATGAAGAAGGAGCCTGAACAACTCACCGATGCAAGAATTCCTGCAGAGTGGCATCATCCACCAGGTAGTTGTGGCTGAGGAGGACATCCTGGAGCTCGGTGACTGTGATGCGGCCAGACTTGCTCTTGTCCAGCATGGCAAAGGCCTCCTGGAAGGTGCCATACTTGTCCCGCATCCGGTCCTTGAGGTCCTGCAGGAGCTTCTCCACCGAGATGAAGGTTCCCTTGGAGGCCTGATTGATGGTGATGTTGATCCTTAGGGGGTAGGAGGGGGATGTGAAGAAAAAGACAAAGTTAGGAGGAAGTTCAAGATACAGCACGCAACCTGCCTAGTACTGATTCTTTGCATTCAAACCTTGAACTAAATGAGGCTGAAGACCTCGTCCAATTTGACAGCAAAATCATTTTACAGTGGTTTATTATCTTTTTGTCATTGTTGTATGTGTTGAGTCCGTAACCAAAGGTGGTACACTGGAGCACTGCTGATTTGCAATTTCAGGATATGTTCTGAATGACTTCTGACACATTTCTTCTATTCTGCTATGTGGTACCAAAGAAAGGAGTTGGTTGCCTAAGAACAGAATGACTCTTTGAAGTTGACGAGAATTTCAAAAGTCAAATTAGAAAAGAGATACAACACAAAGGAGGGTGAGTCAAAACAGGTGATAAGGAATGTGTGTGTTAGTCCCACTTACTGCTTGTCAAGTTGGTTTTGATGATGGCTCTCAATGGTGTCTGCAGACTCTTCAACGATGCGTTTACTGACTCCAGCATCATCTCCTGGGGCGAATTCCTTGCCCATCATCTTGAGGAAGTGCTGGTGGTCGATGTAACCTTTACTTTGTGGGTCATAGCTGCAAATGAAGCAAAGACAAAATGAACATGAAGTTATGAATACAGACAACAACGGCTGAAGAAATGATATGATTCCAGACTAACATGATTATTGAAATATCATTACAATGGAATACACTGAGATAAAACATGGCAAAAGTATTATAGTATATAAATACAACCGCATTGTATCAATTTATTCTGGCAAACTTTTCTGTTATTCATTCTCTACTACAGTTTTATGATAAATCATGCTGGTAAATTAGGACCCAGTATTCTCAGAAGTTGCTCATGAATGTAGTTCTGTTAACACAAAATTTGTTATTCAGCTATGACTGTCTTCAGTCTATAAAGCACATATTTGCAACTCTGTCATATACAGGTCCCAAATTGTGTGTACTTGAGACATTACATGTGATAGTGACCAGCCCAGAAAGGATATTAGACTTTGCAGCAGTTATGCACTCATTGTATTTTGACAGTATTGTAGTGTAAGGTATGGTTGGTCCAAGGATGATTGGTTGACAAAATCTCATTTGCTTCCAACTCCAACATGACATTGAAAAATAAAAGAAATGGAATAAAATTGCTCTATAGTTACAACATCTTGCATTATTCATTTGGGGATACTAGAGGCAGATTCTCCCTTCCCTGTCAGGTTTTCACAGGTTGATATTGCTGTGGTCTTTAATCATCTCACTCCCATATAATAATATGCACACCAGTGTCCCAACCCAACTTACATGGCCCACAGCTTGGCAAATTCATCCTTGGTCATGGGGAGCATGAAGGTGTAGAGGAGGTCTCTCAGCTCCTTCTTGATGATGACGCCGTGACCATTCTTGTCAATGGATCGGAAGGCCTTGGCCAAGTCGTGGTACTGCCGCTGGGCCTTGGCTGCCAGGATCTCGTGCACCTGCTCTGCCGCCAGCTGGGCGGGGTCAATTGTGGTGTTCCACCTGTGCAAATGGTCACAAAAAAACTTGTTATCATTGTCTATTCTTTTTCTTTTAAGTTATTACTGTCTATACTTCTTCTTTGAACTTTTTCTTTTAACTTGACACAATTGACAATGCAGAAAAGAGTATTGATAACATATCCTGTAAGTACATATGAGCAAGAATTTTAAACACAAAAGTTTTTACTTCGCATCAGTCTAAGTTATTCAAATGCACTTATTACTGGAATGCCAACATCTACAAGACAATGCATGCTTTGTTTTCAGATGATTAGTCACTTGAACTTCAACAAGGAAAATAATGCTGAAAAAAATGTCCTTTATTCTGCACAGATGTACATGCATATTATGAACTTTGATGTGTGAATCAAAGCTTACTAGGGCTTCTGTATTTTTGCGAATGAATCTTTGATTCCACTGTTGAGTTCAAAGTATGACATTTTGCACAAACAATGATCCTCAGTACATGCACAGAGTATTCAAAACAACTATAACCAACCTGTGATCCGAGTTCAACCACTTATGGCCCTCCTCTGAATCCCGAACCTCAAACAAATCTAGGAACTCCTGGTAGTTGAGTCTAGTATTCTTGGTGATGCCCAACTCTGACATAAGTTTGTTGAACTCTTCGTCAGTGGTGATGAACATGAGCTTGTCAATGAGGCGCTGAAAGTCTTGGCGGCGAACAGCGCCATCGTGGTCATCGTCCATCTTGTAGAATGCTGATCGCAAGTCCTGGAATAAGGCAAAACCCGATTTTGCGTGATGGGAATTAACATCTTTTTATCCTGTGTCATATTTTGTGATGCAGCACATTGGGTATAGTAATTGGTTACACATACTGTAAAAAAGTCATAGCATTGTTCCATGACATTAACTTTACGATAAGAAAGGCAAGAATATTTGAGGTATCCTTGTAAGGGGAAGAGCCCGGGATAAATATGCCACAACTGGTATCCATATCTTGTGCTCTTAATGCTATAAAAATTGACACATCACCTCAAAGACACTTACCCCAAATGCTTGTCTCATCTTGTCACCTAGCTGTTTCATCATATCCATGGCAGACATGTTCTTGGCCTCTAGACTCTTCCACCAGTGGTTTGGTGACCTGGTGATCTCCTCACCGGGCCCACCAATGCGTGGGTCTTCAAACTGCTCGATGAAGTCTGTGTATGTGAGGGAGCCCTGGTCGAAGCCTAGGCGCTGGCACAGCAAGGCGAACTGTTCATCGTCCATGTACATCCCAAAGCTTTGGATCACCTGGAGGCATGCATCAAGAATTTTATTTTAGTCATATTGTCATACTGCAGAATTCTGAATTTATTCAATTTTTTTTCAACAGAACACAAATTAAAATGGTATGCAAACAAGTGAGGATACAGTGAAATTAACTGGCAAATACAAATCTTTTAAGAAAAATATGCTGCCATAAAAATGGTGGAAAGTTAACACATGTTCAGAAAAAAAATTTGCAAGAATGGAAAGAACTACATGTACAGCAATATCAAAAAGCAATCATAAAAGAGACTGCAAGAGGAAGTATGCAAATGAGAACTTGAAAAAAACCCATAACAACTTTAATGAATAAATTACAGTACTTCTGACCTACTACAATGTATACGGCATGTTCACACGATCAGCATAAGTACGTCTGGGGCTTGTTTGAAAGGCAGATGCAATCAGATGTATGTGTTAATCCTATAAACTAACCTGTCTGAACTCTCGTTTGGTCAGCTTGCCTCGCCTGTCCTTGCAGTATCTGAGGAAATTGGCCCGCACTTTGCTGGACTTCTGGGACATGCGGTCCTTCAGTTTCAAGATGACCTCGTCGGCATTCATTAGGGTGGTTCGGTTCAGGGCATTGACCTGGATCTGATGCAGTCTGGGAAAGGAAGAATGGCAATAGTATAAGTAAATAAAAGCTATTATGTCTGTGTACATATGGACAAACATTTTTGATATTCTTATCAAAAGACATAATCTAGTCAGGGCTTGACATTAGTGATGGCGTGGCGGCAAAAACAGATGCCGGGACACCATTCTTTACGAAAGATATGTGCTGGTGGCCACTCAGGCTGCCCAAAAGAAAGAGTTAGGGTTGAACCTTGCTTGTTGATGGCAAGTTTGACCTCAGAATGCCCCATTTCAAGAAGAGCATCACAGCACCATGTAAACAGCACTTACTACCAAATACTATGATACTACGGCAGGTTAACAGGCAACATTCACCTGTATTTGTTTGAGTTAAAGTAGACTCTTACCTGCTGTCAATGTCTATTTGTCGCTGCTGCTCTGTGAGGTCACTGATAACCTGGATATGTGTGCTGGTCCCCACCAGGTCTCCCGGTGACACATCCACTTTCAGCATCCGCAAGAACTCTGCAAACATGATCTTCCCACCCGTCTCCTCGCACCGCTGCCACATTCTACAGATGGAAGGCATGGAAAAGCTGCTGTTTACCTCAGAAAGCAAATTAGCTCCATTATATTTCACACTCCTAACCATTGCATGCAGTATGCATGCTGTTCTGGCATTAATACTATTTACAAGCTGTGCATTTCCCTCATACACTTGAATAGACTGCATGTGTTGTCATTGCAAACCAACATGTTACCTGCACCTTGTGTACAATTATCAGCAAATGTTAATAGGCAGTATTAAGCATTCACATTATCTGAAAACTCACGTAAGGAGTGACCTGCTGGGCAGGTAAGGAGTGACCTGCTGGGCAGGTATTACTAGGTAAAAACAGGTGTTCAGTACAAAGTTATCTGTCAAGTCATGGATAACAGCCAGCATCCTAATTCTTTAACACTTGCAACAAAGTAGTGATTACAATACTGACTCATCTTGATCATGGGGCACTAAAATTGCTGCAGCATGGGGAAGAAACAGGAATACATAAAAAGTATCCCAAGACCGACAGATATAATGATGGACACTTACGCATCCAGGTGGTCATCTGCTACAGGCAGGACACACTTGCTGAGAATCTTCTTGAGCTGGGGCCGGGAGATGGCCCCCGTGGCAGCGGGATCTGCCTGACGGTACATGGTGCTGATCGACTTCCAGTGTTCCTCTATCTTCTCACGCAGGATGTCCTCGATGGTCTCCCACGCCAGGTTGGCTGGGGCCACGGCATTCCAACGGTGCTCCGAATCCAGCCACTTGTGGCCCTCCTGTAACGGAGCATCAAGAGAGAAAATCACAATGTGAAAACTGCTTGCTATAAGATCTGACATCAATACTCATTCCCTTCTGATGTTGTCACCTGTCTGACTGACGATAAACAAGTGATCAGACATCCATAAACACTTGTTCTTTACTGAGCAAAACTGATGTTAAATGAAAGGTTTTTGTAAATTGATAAGATAAAGGTTTGCTGAAGTGAAATATTTATGCACTAGGCTGTTGAAGAACTAGACAAAGGCAAGTAATCCTGGAAAGGGATTACTTGGCAACTATATTATAGATTCATCTGAGTTTGGCTAATTTGTGGAATTGCTACAATTTAAAAAAAAATACAAAATTTTAATGGGAGTATCTAATTCTTAAAGATTTTCACTCTTTGATTAGTGTAGTTTGCTAAAAGAATACTGCAGAAATACTGCAGAAATGCACTGGCTGAGACAACATTTGCATGTTGTCTATCACATCATATGTGTGTTCTTTGAGTATATGAGTGGTGCCCCATCCCTCTCATTCTTGTTTTAGTCAATTGTTCAGACTACCAATTTTACAATTTGCAGGCCACATTGAATAGTAGTGACTGCCAGCTACAAATACTGGCCTAACAGCAAACAAAATTTGGAGCTGGTTCATGTCACTAACCTCTGTCTCCCTGACTTCAAACTGGTCCAAAAAGTCATGGTAGTCAATTCTGTTGTTCTTCTCAGGGTCTAGCCTGTCCACAATAACCCTGAACTGGTCATCGTTGAGTCGTAGGGTGAACTTGTCCATGATCTTTCTCAGCTCTTTTCGTGTCACCTTTCCATCTCGGTTCTAGGGTGGGGGAAAACCAGAGTTAAAAGAAATCCAGCATACCACATCATAAATTCATACATTACACACTAACAGTACTTTATCTTCTTACCAATACAAAGCTCCCCTTCAAGAATAGTTGTAATATCATTTTCCTAGCATAACTGAATTCATTAATTACAATTCAAAGACAACCGAGGCAGGCATGTAAATGAAGCTGCCATTGGAGTGATAAAAACATAAATTCACAAATTCATGATTTGAGGGGTGCCTAAGAATGCTGGAAATGTACACTTTGAAAAGATTTGAAATGGATTGCTAAAATAGTATAGAGAGCTAGAATTAATGGCTGGTAAAGGTCAACAGTGTCTTAAGTTAAGAAATTTGTGTCATATTCTTCTACAAGGTATAAAGGTGAAACATAAGGTCAAAATAGACAAGAACTTTATCTTCCCATCCTTGTGCAATGTTGTGTTGAGAAATGGAACATGATAGAATTCTCTATTTTTTCACACTGGGGACTTGATGAGATCAGAGGCCCAACTATGTACAGTCAAACCTGCCTTAGCGGCCACCTCTCTATAGCGGCCACCTGTCTACAGCGGCCACTGAAAAATCCCCCCGAGAGAAAAGCCATGTTAAAGACCCTGTGTATAGCGGCCACCTGTCTAACGCGGCCAGCGGCCACAAATTTTGTTTCCCGCGGTAGATTTTAACCTGTCTATAGCGGCCAAAAACCCGATGGAGCCGTAGCCGAGCTGATAATTCAGCGTGTTTTTCTGCTTTTTAGCCGTGCCAGTCATTCCCGGGCAGCGTTCAGTGATCGCTACCGCTGCATTCATCACTTATTCAGTCACAATAATGCACTAGTGTTAAGCTTTCTTCATGACTGTGCACATGCTACATGTATACTACTGTGCGACAATTTCATAAACACCGGCATTGTTCTATGCATGATACACACGTGTGCATACGTACACACATACATGTACATGTAGGCAATGCACACAAAGTTGGATCACCTGTCTATAGCGGCCACCTGTCTATAACGGCCACTTTTTCCGTATCCCTTGTGTGGCCGCTATAGACAGGTTTGACTGTACTCTAATTTGCTGGATTCACACATCATTTGCTTGTTTGATTTTTTTTTATTCCTGGAATTGAGAGTAGATATTGCAAACCATTTACCATGCGAAATGCACCATAACATACCGTGAAGCACATGGGATGTATGAGCATACAATAGACAATTTCACTCACCTGGTCAAAGGCAAGGAAGGCCTCCTTGATGGATGGGTACATGTTAGTCACATGTTTGTGGAGAAGCTTCATGATCTCTGCTGGATCCATGTCACTGTCACCTTCTCTGATTGGGTTCACTCTGGGAATCACATGGGATTGGAAAAAGGAATCAATCAATTGCTTGCAATCACCATGATATCAGAAGTTTAAAAAAATATATATATATTCTTGACAATGTTCTGCGTGAATTGTCAGTGTTCATTACCCTATCAAGTTCATATTATTATCAGAGCAGAAGAGTAAGGTATAAATGTGATGAAAGCAGCAAATCTTCATTAAAAACAATACTCCAGCAAAGACAAAATGTAATAGCCCTATTTTGCACACACTAAAAATTACCCAATATGATTCGTAAGTTCATGAGCCATACGATTATTTCTACACAAACTGCATTATGCTTAGGCAATGATTTTGTCATCATGTATTTCAATGAGACACACTGCAGTAGCCAAAGCATAAGAATGTTACGTGCTGAGATCATTAGTGGCATTCCTTCAAATGGGACTGATCATTTGAAACTATGTATAATGCTATCGCTGCTGTCTTCCTGCCCTCCCACTCCTTTTCCCTGCCTCTGATGCGCTGAGAATAAGGGTTAAAGCTACATAACCATCCTTTGGGGACACTACAAGAGTTATATGGTAGCTTCAAGACAGACCAGTGTATCCCACTGATGTTGGCAAGGTCAGCTTTACAATTGTACAATCGTCTACTCACTTGTGGTTCCACTTGATAGGGATGGTCTGCCCGTTGCCTTCTATCCTCGGGTCCATGAACTTCTCCAAGAAATGTTCCCAGGGAATCTTGTGTGAAGCCTTGAAGCCAATCCTGTCACGAGAAATTATGCAGAAAATGCAATAGACACATGGTGAAGAGGCACAGCAAACACAATTATTCTGTGATCAAAATTACTCATCAATTCATTTGAAGATACAGATGAATTCAAATGATGAATCACAAATGCTTTACAATGTAGACATGCATGCCATGCACTTGTATATATCTTTCTCAAACAAGGACTGGGTCTTAATAGTCAATTACAACATTGTTTCACTCTCAGCATGGAAATATTCTACATATGATCACAGGATTTCTCACAGGATGTAATCAATGTCATGAAATCACAACCATGCTTGTACATTCTAACAGTGGAAGCCTCGGCTACATCTTCATATGCCTGAAAATGTTCATCACATTTGCATACAAATGCCCTCTGTTGGATAAGGCTTGTTCATCTCAGTAATATGTGAATTTATATAGTGAGTAAAATCAAATGATTTTCTTGCATGTTTCCATGTTGTTTACAAATGTTTAAAGCATATGTGCACCCACACACTAGAATTAGCAGACAACTAGATGACTTTGCACGCTTTGCTGGGAACATCGAGTTTATTCTCCCTTGTTGTTAGTGCATGCATTTCGTGATGCATCCTGGGAGAAATGGCTTTACCTGTCCATAAGCTGGGCAAAGAGTTGGTCTGACATGGGTAGAGTGAAGTGGATCAAGACGCTCTTCAGGTCATCCAGCATGATGAAGCCGTCTTGGCGCTTGTCAAAGGCCATGAAGGCCTTCTTGATATTCACATAGTTGTTCTTCATCTGGTTTAATGATAAACAATAATAGGAAGTCATAATCAGCTCATCCACGAGTCACTCTTTACTTTAAGCTTGGGCAGATTATAAGATGAGGGGAATATACACAACACTGAGATTGCGAGGATTACTACACACTGAAAAAAAAAAAGACAACAACAACAACAACAAAACACCAATTTTCAAAAGAAATTTGTGTCAAAGAAACATCACACGTGTGGAAAAATGCAGATCATTGTTCATCAACGATGCATTTTGGGATTGAATCAGAGTTGTCTTTTAAAAGCATTACAGATTCTAGCACAAAATACAGATCACATAAATCAACATTTTGACCTTTTTATACAACACAGCTCTGGAAAAAAACTGTTCTTGTTCTTGAAATAATGAACTTATCTTTCTGCATTCAGCAGCTTTGGTTAAATCTATCTCATAATTGGATGCTGAGGCTTATCTGTTGTTAATTTCAAAGACACAATGCCAAATCCATTTTCAAGCTGGTTTTCTCAGGCTCAAAAAAAGAAGAAGGACGGACCACCTACCCGTGCACGGAATTCTGCCTCTATCTGTTTATAGCTCATGCCCCTGACCAGATCATCACTCCTGTTGACAATGGCCATCTGTTCCATTTGCCTGGCGCGATCCTCCTGGCGTTGGGCCACACTTTGTGCTGCAAATGGAGCCAGTCATTCAAGTACAGAAATATTCATATAAATTTCTGCTCCTAGTACGAGCACATAGATGTTAAACATTTATAAGACACTGTTGAAATGATGCAAATGACTTTTGATGGAGAGGAAATATGACTTTGCTCTTCAACTTGTTGTACAAGACATATATTAAAGGAGTAAATGAGGACACACATACTGTATCTAGCCTGGGATATGCATCATCAATCTTGCCTGATATCTCAAATGATGAATCAGTGAAACAATTGAAGTTTGATAAAAGCATTAAAACTAAACTTACTACCAAATCTGAATGCATATGCTACTGATGTGACCAAAGGTGTGCAGTTTTGCACTTCACATGTAATACCTGTAATAAATGTAATACATGTAATACCTGTATCATGTTCTGTAAATAAAAACTAGTCACAATGAACTATCACTGACGAATTCATCTGACTGACTTGGAAGAGTGGATCTTCAAGGACAGAGACTGTAGTTGTGCTTACCAAATTTGCCATGTTCCGGGAAGGCCTTGCTTTGCTTCTGTACATTGACACCAAGTCTCTGCAGGAACTCATGGTAGTTGACCGTCCCAGTGTGATGGAAATCATAGCGGGACCACAGTCTGAGAGACAAGTGATGACCGAACATGGTGAGAGTGTATACCGTAAATGCGGGTGTCATGACAATACCCTTCAGAAAGCATTAATCTTGGAGTCACTGTAGAGTATAAATGTTGTCTCCATAATCTATCTTCAGTTCAACATAGTACTTTGATCAACTTGGACTGCAATGTCGCACAGCAATCTTTTTCAAATACATGACATTTATCATAGATGGATATAAGGGTGAGTTCAAGCGCTCTCTTAAAGCGTACTGTACCGTATTGTACCTGTGCCAGAGAAGCACTCAAATGCTCCTCAAGTGTACCTTACTGTACTATACCAAAACCAAAAGTGGACCACTTCCTTCCAAACATGTACCATGACTCTACCAAAAGTTGGCATAAGAAAAATGTGTGTAACATGCACATAAATCATAATTCAAACAGTTAATTCTCTTGGTTTGGGACACCTGTAAGTAGTGTAAATGTGCCAGGTGCATGACTCTGTTGCTACAAAATGTGTGACCCCCCTCTAAAGATAACTCATAGAACAATTTCTCAGCAGAGTGTTCAAATGCTCCAAATCTGGCATAGTATGGTATGGTATGCATTGGAATGGTTTGCTTTTGAATGCTCGA
Source organism: Diadema setosum (assembly GCA_033980235.1). NCBI lineage: Eukaryota > Metazoa > Echinodermata > Echinoidea > Diadematoida > Diadematidae > Diadema > Diadema setosum. The sequence goes on along the minus strand of CM067061.1, from coordinate 26,976,504 downwards.
ATGAGGCCCATGAGAAGCGTATATCATATGATTCAAGAACAGAAATACTGGTATATGTCCCTTCCCCTAAAATGTACAGGCAGTGCACAATCTCTCATCACATTTCATAGACAGAGTCATTGTTCTAAGTAGGATCATGCATCAGACTTGAGACCTACAATACTCACCGATCATACTGCTCATCGGTCATTCTGAAGCAGTAGTTCTCAATCACCTTTCTCATTTCATGCTTCTGGACATTGCCATCCCGGTTGTAGTCAAACAGGCGGAGTGCCTTGATGAAATTCTTTAAGTTCATGGCCACTTTGTCCCGAAGTTGTCTCTCAAGGACGTCGATGCCCATGTCTTGTGGAGACTTGGTGTAGCTGTATCTATCATGAGCATAAAACATCCAAGAAAAGAAAGTGAGTGGAAGACATAGCTAATTGCCAAGCAAGAAGATACAACACCTTTCTTGCATACCACAGTAACCTACACTTTACATGAGTCTCAAGGCCAAGACAAATTGCTACAAATGTTGTAATTGTCAGGGAGCTAGAATTGAAAGAAAAGGTATCTTTAGTCAATGGTCATGATGTCATGGTAAAATTCTGAATTTATCCTGGCATCCTGGTGTAACTGGCAGAAACCTGAATCACCCAAGAATATTTTAGTAGAAATTTTGGCAAATTTTGAATGTTTATTTCAATGGCCATACGGGGAGTTTGGGTCTTTACTAGACATGACATGCCATTTTGTGATAGGAAATGCAACATTCAGATTGACAATTTTCTACATGGATATGAACATGGAAATGTAATCAAAGAAGATATCATTTCCTGGTTGACAGTTGTAATCGGCAATGGAGATAGAAACATAACCCAAACTTACTTGTGTCCAGAGCCCATTTTCCAAGACTCGCGAGACATCCCACCGCTGTTTGCAAACCGGTCAAGAAATAGGCAGTAGTTGACTGTCCCATTAGTATTTGCTGGGACTTTGGCCATGATGGAGTTGAATTGCTCAGTGGTCATTGGGAGACAGAAGGTGTCCAGAACCCGGCGCAGTTCACCCTTGGTGATGGAAAGGCTCTGGTCAATGTCATAATTCTGACATGCCTGCAGGAAGAAGAGTGAGAATGTGCCTAATTTTGTGATGTGTGTGATATGCTAGACAAATGAGTACTTACCAGTAACATGTGTTTGACATTCATGGATTGAGTTTACTGGAACAATTATTTTATGCCACAAATTTCACGGGGGGGGGGGGGGGGGGGAGGTAAATTTGACCGATGATTCTGCAAAAGACATTGCTTGGACAATGTGCCTGTAATATCAGTGAGACTGTATACACTCAGAGAGCACCAAGCATGCTGCAAAATGAAAAACCAACAATGCCTTTGATGAGAACATCATTAAGAATTTGTACCTGCTTGAGATCTGAATAGAGTTTCCGGATCCTTTCTCTGAGAATTTGTTCAACTTCTATGGTACTGAGCTTGGCATCCAAGGAGGCTGTTGGGAGGGGTGGGCTGGCACTTGGACTGGCTGCAAGGGCTGAACATCGCAAGAAGAGAGAATATATGAATGAGTCAGAAATGTGACTGATGATACCTGTTTACAAACACATATACTGCAGGTATAATTTCATGCAACAGACTGAATTATAATTTTGGTACAAACTGTGTAATGTGACTTTCATTACCACACAATACTATTACTGTAGGTTACACTTATTAACAATTCTAACTAAATATATATGTGACCGTGCATCACAAAACGAACAAAAAGTCGCATGCACTGATTTTGTGTGAGGATTGAAATTGGTCAACCTAGCCAATCTTGACTGTTTTTTTGTCCCATTCATTGCACAGCCAGCACGGCTTGGTAAAGAATAAGCGCCTGAATAGACCATGTGCTTTAGAGCCTCTTTTCTCAGTTCACACTTTTCCTGAGTGTGTGCTTTCTTTCCAATATTTAGATAGGTTAGGAGTGTCCGTTTTATTTGAGCTATACATCACTTTAAAGCTTAAAGTCTGCTCTTTCAGAGTATGCTCTTAACTAAAAATCCATGTCTGGCGTCTTTATGTTGGTTTGTGATGCAGGGTCACATATATATATTTCTTTTCACTACAGAGCTTCTGCATATTTCTTATCATCACATAATTTCTCCACATTTTTTGGAAAACAAACTATGTAACACAAAATGAAATGCAAAATGATTTCCATATACCCTGATGAAAATGTTAAATAAACTCAAGTAAGGGAACATACACCAGCATATATCTGTGGCATTCTGTACTAATTCTTGTTTCACCATAAACTCATGATTAAAAGAAAGAAGGCAGATACAATCAGGCAAGAAAACCACCGTTTGATAAAGGTAATCAAACTACTGAAGAGACGATCCTTCCTAAGTGGCAAAAACACAGATTAGAGAAAAGTGTCCTGTCTCCTGAATACAAAAGGATGTAAATCATGTATCAAAAACATAACGAACCTCTAGCTGAAGGTGTCATTCCCATGTCAAATGACCTGCGTGAGAGCCTGCTTGCCGATCTGACAGTCTGGGCAGTTTTCAGTATCTGCCGAGGTGTGAACATTATTCCTGTCCCTGGTCTGAGAGCCAGGTCTCCTGGTTGGGCAACCTGACTAGCCATGCTGGTGGTTATTACTGCTGTCTGTTCCTTTTACTTTTAAAACTTGGTTTCCTTTAAGATTACCTGAAAACAAGACAAATGAAAAGAAGAAATGCATCATATTATATGGTTAAAGTTTTTTCCAGTGCAATAAACTCTTATACAATACACATGTACATGTACATATAACTTTGTTTCCTCTGTTCATAAAATGTTGGGCATTGTACATCAAATGGCATTGTGCTTGCTCTAGAACCGTAATAACATGATCCATAAACCCACTATCCACTTCCCTTTACACCCACATCAGCATCTAAATTTTAAGCATTTCAATACCTGATTTCCCTACATCATCCTTGCTTTACACTTGAAAGATGTGTAGGTCACATGTGTATGAATCTTGACAAATAGACCCTTCTATGTGAATAGGTCTCGGTAATAACACAGAACTAAATGTCCTGATTCTAGGAACTATGAAGGATATGTTAAAAAAAGAAAAAAAGAAAAACCAGGGGCATCTCCTCCATCATCCATGTTGAGTGAACTTGGATGGAAACACCTTGAAGGTCAGCTGCCCATATTTTGAATTTTGGACTTCCTTATTTTATACGCTACAATAAAGATGTAGGTGACATACGCTGTACAAGATGATATTTTAACTTTCATTCATGGGCCGACCTTTAACCCACCGCTAGACACTATTAAAAGACATACAACTACAGCAGTGCTGGCCAGCTTTGCGCCTGCCGCCTCACCCTGATATTTATGAATGTCCCACCAGCAGTGCAGTTTGCTTGCAGTAGCCGGAAGAAGAAAGAGAAATGGGCAAAAAACCAGCACCAAGGTTTCACCTCCCTTCACTTGCCAATATTTGACCACGTCCAGAAGCTTAGGATTTAACATCAATTACCGCTTAGTCGCCACTTTTGTGTATTTCCTATGCACTCCCAGGTTGGCAAACTAATGATAGGCATTGTATTAGTTCGCCGCCCATAGCGCGCCACGTACAATGTATTATTAGCGCATGTGTTCATATACACACACTTATACACACACTTCAATGTAGGATGCATTGTGCATCATTGCTTTTGAAATACTTTGTTAATCTGCCACCTGAAATCAATTTGAAATAAAAAACATTCTAGCATTAAAAATGATTTTGTCACCTGTTATATTCTACATATGGTAAAATACATAATTTGGATTACAATTAGACATCTCTATTTGAGTTTTTATGGAGGAAAAAGGTGATTTAGGAATGTCTTTTGAGAGCGATGAAAATCCATCGCCCCAGCTGATCTCTGATTGCGGTGCACATTACTACATGCGATGTCACTGTCTGGCGATGTCACTAATCGGCGTTACATGTAAAGTTAGTTGGTGGTCAAAATTTTTAGTGTTTCTATATGGTCGAATTATGGGCAGCTTGCTTTATACCCACTAGCAAAGCCTTACTCTCCCTTCCCTAGAAATAAACTCGAGTAAGGTAGGGCCTAACGTAATAGGCCAAAAAGAAAAAAACAAACAAATAAAAAACAAAAAACACACACACAAATAAAAAAACAAAAACAAAACAAAGCAAAAATCTCACTAACGTTAACCCTGTCGTTAGATCTACCGTAGGTCGCTAAGTCTAGAGCCCTAGTGTAAATTATGCCTAGAATGGATGCACATTCTAATCCAAGAATACCTTGTAATTTAGACAAGAAGCATGAAATTAATTGACACGTCTCATCAACTCAAGACTCATGCAATGCAGTTTGGTACAATGCCATTGCATTTCACGGTATGGTATGTAGGACTAACAAGTTACATTCATGTGCTATAGATCTAGACAACCTAGCACTTTATTAGAAGTAGGTCTAGACTACTAGACCGATATTCTAGACACTAAGTTCTAACTTCTAGTAGACGTGGTTCTAGTAATTTTAGCCCGACCAGACCCCGTGCGCTAAGCCTGTCGCGACTTACTTGTGTACAGCGACAGGGTTGGTATAATTATAGTAATTTAGGCCTAACACGTGTCGTTAGACTCTAACGAGTAACGTTGTTAGATAAAATTACTAGACTAGGGCCCCGTTGCTAGAAACTTTGCGTTTAAACGCAACTTGCAACTGATTGTCACTGGCCAATCAAAATCATTGTTGCATGCATGTCTTCTTAATAGGGCAGACCCTGAGCCAATCAGAATGGTTGTTTCAAAATTAGCAATTATTTGCAATTGATTGCAACTTTCTTGCAACGGGGCCTAGGTCAGTATGGTAGGGGTCCAACCCACCGACCGGGTCCATAACGACCGGCCGCGCATTATAATGGCATTGCGCGTACAGAAAGAAAATGTACGCATGGGACTACGCGCAACGGTGTTCGATTCTTCACTGGGCTACGCTACCGAGTAAAATGTGGCGAAAACAACTAAGTATTCCCTCTAAATTACCGAAATTTAGCAAAATCGAATAATGTTTATCGTGTAACTACATATAACTAGGCCTACCTTTGCTGACTCGTTGTTAGATGTAGAGTATCCTTCCGTAATAAATTTGACGATTTTGACCGCAAAATTGTCACCGCCGCTTGTACGATCGTGCACACACGTTACACATACACATGACATAAACATTTTGTCGCCCGCTACGACCGTACGACACTACGAGTTGATGCAGAAACGAGAAATGAATGTGAAAAAACAAACCGACTCATCTAATTTATTTCAATTACGATGAAAAGTTTCCTAATGAAAATCAAGTCAAATTCATCAAACAGTCCTTCAAAAGTAATATCGAAGGATTCAAAATATATTCAAATATTATTGGGGAAAAAAAATACGACTAGAAAAAAACAGCAGCTTGTCGAAAAAACGCGTTTAAGTACGCTTTATACGTAGAGGGCGGGGTGGTCGGTCGATATGAGCCAGGCAACTGAGTGCGGAAAAAATGACACCCCACGCGTTCGAAGCCGCCATCTAGAGCGCGTACCTCAGATCGCATTTTCAGTGCGCGCTTGTGAATCCGGAGTATTTTCTCCACACGTGAGTAAAATGTCAGGCAAATTGTGTGATTTTTCACGTTTCTGTTGATAGAAAAACGTTAGGTGTCCGATATTATGGACACCCAACCATACTTACACTACACAGAGATCTAGATCTAGTTTACATTTTTTAAGATGACTCCCTTTTTCTTGATAGTCAAGGAGGTTTATCAGACAAAGCAATAGTCAAGGTTATTATAATACAAGTGTAGTAACAACTTTTGCATGCACACCTAGACTAGCACCTACAACAAATGTAACGTTAGCTCCTTTGCTTTTGCGGTGGTTACAGCGTATTCTACACACCGCATGAAGAGATATGAATGGGACTACATCATAGCTAGGTATAGACACAGATTTCATCGTACATTATATTTCAAAACATGATTGCATTGAAGCATTATTGCTGGAAACGTTTGATGTACTTACCTGCATGTACTTATTCTGTTTAAGAGCTACGGATGAAATTAATTCTGGCGTTAATCCATGGCTGTATCCTGATATTATCGTGCGGAAAATACACCATTTGTTTCTACAGCAAAGTTGTCGATTGTCCCACCTCACATCGCTCGTATCTCCCAGCTCGCTTCGCATGTGTGTGTGTATGCGGCTAGCCTATTGTGTATCGTTGCTAGGTTGTCGGGTGAGCGAGAGATATCGATAGTGAGGTAGCTATACACACACGGTTTACAGCATCTCACTTGAGCCACGATACAAGACACACACTCATAAGGGGAAGATCGATTTATCGTTGCCATCGGCATAGTCTATGCCATACATACATTATTCCCTCAAGCTGCGGATAATGCATCATATTCTGTAGTCTAGCCTGTAAGCTATATGAAACGATGTAAATATGTTTTTGTACATCTTATTAGATTGATTTTCCAAGCTTATTTTGTGCATTGAGAGAGCAGTATAATGGAAAACAAAGGTTTTTATCTCAAAACCTGCTGTCAATATGTTTTGTATATGTCTGACTAGTAGACTATTACAGTCCTAAAGCGTGATTGCGTGACACCGTCCTCCTTTTTCACAGGCTTTGAAGAGGGCTCATCTGACCTTGTTTTCTTGTTAGACTAAGACGAAAACAACTATGAGGGATTGATTTAATTTCCTTTCATTCATAATCTCTATGACGGTAACAGGAGAATTCTTTGATAGTTATTTTCTTTCTCTTTCGTGTCAAAGAGAAGCGTAATGATCTAATGCCCTATGATGGAAACAAAATGACAACAGCATCGTGATTTTCTATCTTTTTTAAGTTAACTTACAAATGTAATACATGCATTTCGACTTGAATATTGTCCAGAAAATCAGCAGATATGACCTGATTTCAGCTATCTAATATCTGAAATCTGCTACTCTCTTTGATAAAGCTGTCACCCTAGTGATCACACCATTCTTTTTTTATTTGGGTGAGTTTTATACTTATAAAAATGTATAAAAGTGTTTTAAGCCATAATAATATATTGTGTAGGGCTTTGTAAGAGGTGTTTGTTTTGTCGTCGATATCCGATGTGTTGTCACTCACGTTTCCCTACCCGTTTCTACAATGTTAACATTTTTTCTGTACCGTATGAATAATGGCTTTGAGAGGAATATATTTTACAAGGTCTGCTGTTTAGCTTCCGCTCCATTTTCATTTCAACATATAAAAGTTAGTAAATATCATGCATCTTGGTTTTACAATTTATTGTATGGTCATATTAGATTTCGATGTAATGATAAATGAAGAATATGTGTACTTCTTTTTTTTGGCATGATTTATGTTAGTATGTTTACTTATATTCTTTGTTGAAAATAAAAATGACAATGAATTTATATGGTTTGATATTGCACACTCCAGTGGAACGTTTTTAGTGTGTGTGTTTGTGGGGGGGGGGGGGGTCTGGGATCGATGGTCGATATAGTACCCCCAACAGCCAAGCAGAAAGTGGCCATTCACACGGATGAATTATGACTTTTAATTTGGTTGAAAAGAACGCAGATTCACGTGCACATTCCGAAATGCACCCAGTCCATATTAAATGAGTGTCTATTTAACTTTGATAGCAATTATTAATCAATCTTTAATATTTTGATAATTATTATGAAGTTTTCATGTAGTCCTATCCTGTTAAAATACCCCTGTTACAAGTCAGTCAGAGATTAAGGTCAGTCATTAGGCCCTACTTTTTCTGCGAATTATCAGATTGTAACTATAAACTAGCTTCTGTTGGGTTTGGGTGCTGTCTTATGTAGATTAGGTAGGCCTGTTGTATGGTCTACTTTGACTAACATATGACGATACTGTTTATACCATTGCGAGCAGTAATTTCGAAAAAGTTCGAGATATCACATTTGATGCACATATGTATAAGTCAGTTGTATCACAAAAACATCCTTCCATGTAAAAATCTTTGCAAGAAAACCTAAATTATAAGGAGATATAACTATTTTCTAAACCATGAATGTGGGCGGTTTAGTCTGGAAACATTTTTACTATTATTCACATTGTGTATTATTACCTATACGAGGGAGTTTTGCGAGGCAATTCCGGTTGATATTTTGCAGGGTTAAAAGGTCAGGAGTTGATATTTTGCAGGGTTAAAAGGTCAGCAAGCAATATTCGTTCGCCTCTGCCGGGTTCGCGACGTTGCTGCGTGTCGGTTACACACACCGTACACAAAACAAAAACAGTGCAATCTTCCGGTTTGGGGAGGTGGGAAGAGAGAGAGTGGAATCTCTCTCCCCACCGATCGACCACGAAAAGAAAACATCCAGGACGTCCAGGGTGTCAGTTACACGCACCGCAGAAGAACGCTGATAAATCAATTCATACAAGGTCGACTACTTACAGCAGCACATTTGTGATCAGTAATTGCACAGTGACCATCAGTTTTACAACTCTCAAACTTTTAAAAGAGAAGTGAAAATAAAGTGTAAGAACGTTCAGAAGTTTGAAGTTTGCCTGTTACAACTACATGTATCTTTGAAGTTGGAGTTGGATGATATACATTGATAAACAATTTTGCAATTATTCAACATGTTGATGGTCTACAGGTAGTCAAATGTGGCTTGATCTGTATCATATATAGTGTATAGCCGTATTTACATATTTTCTTAATTTACCTAGGGGGATAGGTAATAATTATGATATTGACTGGCCTTTCTTTCGGGAGGTACCAGATAAATATTGCCCTCACTGAAAACATATTGCCCTCGTCTTCGACTCGGGCAATATGCTTTCAGTTTGGGCAATATTTTCTGGTACCTCCCTCAGGGCCAGTCAATATTATATAATTATTTGAAAATAATAATACAATTATTGCATTGCTAGCTTCTATCCCTAACTCGTATTTTAGAACTGTTTGTTTCATCTGCAAATGGAAAATTATGTCTTTAACCATGAATTGGGGGTTTCAACTTCCATGACAAAGCAATTCAACAGGCTCATTGAACGCAGAACAGTAAAGTATCGGGACGCAATGCATCATCGATGAACGCGCAAAGGTCACGTCTCTATCAGAACACATGATGGCGCTATTTACCTCACTCGAACTCGCGTTCTCACATTTTCAACACGCGTCCTATTGGGACATGAACCTGTAAAATTAATTTTACGTTTTGAAAAAAATGAGAAACATTGGAATGATTTCTATGCAAAATGAGAAAGGGTCGATGAGTCTTATGAAAGGCATCTCAGTAAACAAATTCATATCATTATCAAGATTATGAACTTTGCATGCAGGTTCAGCTCGTCCCAGCTGAAATCAAGGTTTTATCACCACTCGCTGAAATCTTGCACATATTTTTGTGAATCTCAAAACATGTACACTGTAGTTTATGCACTGTATTGCCAAGGAGGTAAAGCTTGACTTTTTGTTTGATTACTGTATATTGTGGTGTCAGCTTCTTCAGATGCAGATCAGTTTGTTATTATCTTCGCCTTTTTTCTTTATCGAGGACAATGCAACACCGTTCCTTTTTTTGGGGGGGGGGGGGATGGGGGTTGTCATTTCAAAGAAGTCCTTGCCAGTCACTTCAGCGTCCAAATATTTACCCATTTCTTGTTTTCCGGCTGTCTGTATTTTACCAAGCAGTTAGTTTGATACCTTTGTGAGTGATGAGTACGGATGAATAATGCAGGGTGCCTATTGCACTTTGTAGTATTCTAGTACATAGTGAACATTGCCAGTGTCTTCGTTGTACAATGCACGATGCAAGTACAGAAATTTTAGCAACCAACTGCGACCAAGGATATGATTTATGTACATGCACATCATACATGTACATGTTACATGTATCTTGTACGTCTCTACGTACAATGCTAGCAGTAATTAATTTATTATTGTATAGATGCAAAAGATAGTACAACTGTACTTACATGTAGTTGTTACATGTTACTTTTGTCTTCGTCTTTGATTAAAATGTTCCTTTTCGATTCGACTATAAAAAGGAGAGGCTGACTTCATAATTATGAAATACGATGATGAACAAAGGAAGAAAGAGATGGAGAGATATGCGTGAAGAGAGTACATTTGTATGTACAGTGCAATTTACAATGAATAGTTGTGGTTGTTGGCGTGTGTTTTGTTTGTGCGTAGGCCTATGTAGTGATCCTTCACTACATGTATATACTGTGCACGTATTTTAATCTTTCTTTAGTGATAATGATATACAATATAAGGTACTTATTCATGTACAATTTGTATCTTTTAAACGGGAACTTAACTCTTTGGACTTATCACCCGTCTGTATTGATGGCAATAAACGTGATCAATTCATTCCATTCACGATTCTTCTGTTCTTCACTAAAGCCAAGGAAACCGAGGATGTGAGATGATTACCAGTACACTAAAAATGTAAAATCTTTCACGTCGGAAATGGGCAAACGTTTGATATGATTATAGTCCTTCTTCGAATTCGACTAACCCACCCACAGAATTCGACTAACCCACCCACAGAAATATAAACACCATAGTAATGATACCAAGTGTAAAAAGTACACAAAAAAAAAAAACACACACACACAAGAGTAATCTTTGTTTCTTTCTTGGATATTTGGTGGTCCTAAGAAGGACCGTTTCATGGATGTCAAGAAGTGCACATCCGTAACTCCAACACCAATTTTTACTTGGAGGTGGTGTACTTGGTGACGGCCTTGGTGCCCTCAGACACGGCGTGCTTGGCCAGCTCACCGGGGAGGAGGAGACGGACAGCGGTCTGGACCTCACGGCTGGTGATGGTCGACTTCTTGTTGTAGTGGGCAAGGCGGGAAGCCTCGGCAGCGATGCGCTCGAAGACATCGTTGACGAAGCTGTTCATGATGGACATGGCACGGCTGGAGATACCAGTGTCGGGATGAACCTGCTTCAGCACCTTGTAGATGTAGATGCCGTAGCTTTCCTTTCGCCTCCTGCGCCTCTTCTTGTCTCCGCTAGGCCTGGGAGCCTTAGCCTTCTTGGAGCCCTTCTTTCCGGCAGCTTGTGCTTTGGGTGGCATGATGTCGGCTGTAAATTTCGATAGGACGAATGTGTCGGCACTACGGTTTCACTCCGATTTATATGGCGAGGGCCTCCCCAGCGCGGTTGCAAGTGCATCGTATATGGTAATGAGGTGTTCAGCGACACGCACGTAGACCAATCATACTGAAGCATTCGTAACAGCAGCCGCTGTATGTCTCACCCACTTCATATGCGAAGCGAGTGCACGCACCGTCGAGCGACGCTCATTTGCATAGTATGTACACTGTTATACCGACGGACCTTGCTCCTAGCGTAAAATGCAAATTAAGAGCGATCGCCAGCAGCGACGTTGCTGATTGGTGCCCTGTGAATCTGCACTGGTGCATTGGATCCTCTACGGGAGTATATATAGCTTGATCACTACTGTGGGAACAGTGCATACACTTACTTCTAGGTTCCTTCGTGTCCCGTACATTCAAAAGCAACTCATCATGTCTGGTCGTGGTAAAGGTGCAGGAAAAGCCCGTGCTAAGGCCAAGAGCCGATCCGCCCGAGCAGGTCTTCAGTTCCCAGTCGGTCGTGTTCATCGATTCCTCCGCAAGGGAAACTACGCTGAGCGAGTTGGTGCAGGTGCTCCAGTCTACCTGGCCGCCGTCTTGGAGTACCTCGCCGCTGAAATCCTCGAGTTGGCTGGCAACGCTGCCCGTGACAACAAGAAGACGAGGATCATCCCCCGTCATCTTCAGCTCGCCGTCCGCAACGACGAGGAGTTGAACAAGCTCCTCAGCGGAGTGACCATCGCCCAGGGTGGTGTGCTGCCAAACATCCAGGCCGTGCTCCTCCCCAAGAAGACCGCCAAGGCTGCCAAGTAAACTTCTGGGCGTCATTCAGCTTGAAACAGCTGCTTCAAACGGCTCTTATCAGAGCCACCAAATACCCAAGAAAGAATCTGAAGAGTTCACTCAATGGAGTTGTCTGGTTAATAAGAACCCGTATCATGCTTATGAATTTAAGTCGAGTTCACATGTTGTATACTACATGTATCTAGATCTAGATGATTTGGTCTACTTGCTCCGACTAACTTGCTCTGTCTAACAAAATAACTGTCTAACTAATAAGTTAGATTATAACCCCCCCCCCCCCCCTTTTTATGTGGGGGAACTGTGCTCCTGTGAGGGGCCCTTTTTTTGCCATTTTATAATGTAGACGACTTAATTCGGAAGGGAAAAACGACTAAAAATTCGGCCTTGCATCATATCCACATTTTCACTGAACCGAGACTAAAATTGTTATTTTGTTTTGTTATAAAAATAATACTGAATTATCCACAGTATAATCAGTCAAGCGTCGAGTTGCAAGTCTTCAAATACAGTCGAAAAATCGCCTATTTGTTAAATTATACATGTACACTCAGGCCTGTGTACACTTTAAAATGAAGCTAGGAAACCTATTCCTCGATAGAAAAGAACAGAATAAAAACAAGCATGCATGCCCCCCACCGCCCACACACACATACAAATAGGTCTACCTAAAGAATTTCAATTAAAAATATTTTATAAATTCAAAACTACGCTTTCATTTAGTTCAAAGTTGTTGAAATGAAATCATGCCTGAAATTTAATATTGAGTCGAATTTACTCATTCGATTCAATTATATTTGAAACAACTTGCTAATTATTATTTCACAGTGACCGCGGGGAGGGGGGGGGGTGGGGCTGCTGTGCCCATTTTATTTTTTTTTTGTGAAAAAAAAAATCGAAAAAAAAAGGAGACAATACAATGTAATAAAATCCATGGCTTTCAGAGTTTCAGAGTGTTCGGGGGGGGGGGGGGGGGGGAAGGGGGTACCACTGACCCCAATCACACGCATTACCCTTGACCCTCCTCCCCTATTTCCCCGGCCCTCAGACCCCACCCGTAACCTCCGCGACCCCTCATTCTTCATTTTGATGAAATGAATAAAGTAATGTACATTGTACATGTACTCTTATGTGAAAAAAAAAAATATCCAGCGTGGTGAGTCATGCCACGAAGGAACAGGTTTAGTCTGATGTTCAGTATCAATTGATACCAAGGGCGTGTCACAATAAGCCCCAAAATAATGGTCTAAGTGTCTGGTCAAATCGACCATCACTACCTAATGACAAGCGAGTCACTTCAAATGCCGTTTGTGCGATAGGTGACATTTTGTAGTTTTGATCACATAAACCTGATTAACATTCGCTGGAAAAAGAAATGGAAAAACCTACGACGTCGGATACGTCTCGAAAATTAGACTATTTGTCGTAATGACGGTTGTTTTGTCTGCGAATGTGCAAGCGGCGGACCGCGCCAGACGATGAACATGAGCTTTGTCCTCGTAGATCGCAGATGCAGACCTAGTTTGTCTGTTATTTACTAACCAACTAAATTATTTTTTTTCCCAACAGACTATAACCACTAACTATCTAACCTGCCTCATTTATTTACAACTTATCGTCATCATGAATCTGATCTGATTTCAGGGTTTGAAAATAGCTGTTTCGCTATTTTTGTCGTTTTTGTAGGAACACTCGTTCCTGAATAGGAGACTATAAAATGATGGTATTTTCGAACCGTTGAGAAAGAGGCGGGAAATACCTCACGGCGTTGAGTGCAATAGTGCCTCAAGTAAAAAGCACATTTCAAGAAGAGCAAATCTCAAAACAGGAAAGAGCAAACGAGGGAGAAAGGGGGAAACTATCGATTTTGTGAGTCGCTTTTGCGTATTAAATGCGTACTAAATGGACAATATAAATGGGAAATTGTCGTAGCAGCAAAAATGGAATACAGTCTGAGTGCGCACACACACACACAAAAAAAAAACAACCCCGAAGTACAGACGTTTTTAAACATTAACCGTCTTTCATTATACGCGTGATTCGAGTAGAAGGCACACATCATTTTTGTTCAAAGTTCAAAGTTCAAAGTTCAAAGTTTATTTCATTTTTCACAAAAACATATGTTTCACTTCATTTGGTAACAGAAAATAAGGTAAGTAGAACATAGTGTAATAAAAATAGAGTATAACAATTGAGGACGTAAAGTAATCATACATTGTATTGCAAGAAAGAAACATAAGTGATCAAAGCGAAATACATGTATACCATTGTTTTAAATGCGAAAAATGGAGGGACCCACTAAAAAGACAGAGCTTGTAGTATGTGGGTCCCTCTGGAGAGGAACATCAACGAAAAGATAAATTGAACCGTCGTATATACAAAAAGATAACAAAGTGCAAGAAGTCTGGAAGCCCACTAGAAATTAGATTAACAAATAAATACATTTATATAGACGCGAACTAACATAAAACAAGACTAGACAGCAAGACAACTACTAAAGAAAAGGTTGTAAAGGACAAAACGGGATGGACAAGACTGACGAACTGAAGACGAAATAGCAGACAAGAACGCAAAGAAGAGACAGAAATAGTAACAGAACAACAGAAACAACATAAACATAAACATAAACAGCGATCTTCGGCAGAAGCATGCCGAGAGAAACAGAAGATAGTTACTGGGGAAAGCGAAATTTTGACGCCTTGAAGAAAGACAAGAAAATAGAAAATAGAGGGATATATGAGCCGAAGTAGCACACGGAGAGTCAGCTACTAGACTCTTTGGGTAAAAAATGGCATAGATGACAACACTGCAAACATCCAGGGGAAAAATACCATTAATTCTTCAAGTAGGGGACAAAGTAAACAGGTTAGTATTAAAAAAAAAGGCCAAGAGGTTAATTCAGTATTGTAGGGTCATACGATTGCAATAAAAAAGACTTCAGTCTCCTCTTGAAAGAGTATATGGATGGGGCATCTTTTAAGTCATGATTCAAATGATTCCAGTAACTTGGGCCTACATAAATAAGTGAGTTTTTAGCAAAAATCGTTCTTAAAAGAGGTAAATGAAATTCACCAGATCGCCTAGTGGGATATTTATGAAATGACTGATTTTTGAGGAACATAGAATCAAAAATAGATGGAAGCAAGTTATTACAATACTTGTACATAAATTGCCCTAAATTGAACAAAAACAAATCTGTCATTTTTAAGAGCTTGTTGGAGGCAAACAACATATTTGTATGAGAACATACAGAGGAATTACAGATAACACGAAGAGCTTTCTTTTGTAAAAGGAACACTTTGTCTAATAAATTCTGATGGGTGTTGCCCCAAACTAATACTCCATAATTAAGATGAGGCAATATTAACGATGAATATAACATAAGTAATGATTTGTGTGAAATATGAAATTTCAATCTGTTTATTATACCTATATTGCGTGATACTATATTACAAACATTATCAACATGTGATTTCCAGGAAAGTTTGTCGTCCACAATGACACCCAAAAATTTGGTATGTGAGACTCTTTGCAGATGAGAGTCATCTAATACTATATTCATACTTAAACTATCAACAGTGTTACTAAAAAGCATATATTTCGTTTTTTGAGCATTGAGTGATAGCCTATTGGCCCTGACCCAATTTGTCACTTTCTTCAACTCAATGTTGATTTTATGAACAAGAAAGTCAATATCATTATGGGCAAAAAATACATTTGTGTCATCTGCAAAATGAATAAAAGAGAGGCTGTCGGATACGCGACAAAAATCATTGATATAAATAATGAACAATAACGGCCCTAAAAGACTTCCCTGTGGGACGCCGCATTTGACTTCTCTGACAACTGAATCATAATTTTTAATTGTTACAAATTGTTTTCTATCAACTAAATAACTCCTGAACCACTCCAAGGCCTTCCCACGTATTCCATAATGCGATAACTTATAAAGTAAAATATCATGATTGATAGTGTCGAAGGCCTTGGAGAAGTCCAGGAAAATACTAACTAAATGAGAATGGTTATCAATTGCATGAACAACTCTATTAACAAAATGCAAAAGAGCATGCGTAGTACTATGTTTCTCGCGAAAACCAAACTGATAATTCGTAATAACCTCATGTGCCTTCAAAAAATTAATCATTCTCTTATAAATGAGTTTTTCTAAGACCTTGGACAATGACGATAATAATGAAATTGGGCGATAATTGCTGATTTCAAACTTATCACCTGCCTTAAAGGGAAGGTAAACCCAAAGAGCAATGTGGATTGAGTGAAAGCAGCAACATTAGTAGAACACATCAGTGAAAGTTTGAGAAAAATCGGACAATCGATGCAAAAGTTATGAATTTTTAAAGTTTTGGTCTTGGAACCGCTGGATGAGGAGACTACTAGAGGATATGACGTATGAGTGGACAACAATACAAAGAAAATATAAAGGATATTCAACAAAAATTGACTTTTCTAGAATTATGAAAGAGCAGTGGACCAACCGCTTTCAGAAAGCAGGGGGGATAATTGCTACCCTTAACATATGTCAATATCAAGTTGATGGAATTTGTAATTTTCATGAAAATTGATTTTTGTAGTATTTTCTTTATATTTTCTTGATATTGTAGTCCACTCATACGTCATAACCTCTAGTAGTCTCCTCATCCAGCGGTTCCAACACCAAAACTTTAAAAATTCATAGCTTTTGCATCGATTGTCCGATTTTCTTCAAACTTTCACTGATGTGTTCTACTAATGTTGCTGCTTTCACTCAATCCACATTGCTCTTGGGGTTTATCTTCCCTTTAAATATTGGGATTACTTTAGCTAATTTCATTTTATCGGGAAACACACCGTTAAAAATTGACAAATTGAATATATGAGCAAGTGGATCAGCAACCGAGGAAATAACACCCTTAAGTACAAAATTATCTATCTCATCATAACCAGAACTACGTTTATTTTCAAAAGAGGAAACTATATCAATAATTTCAAATCTGTTAGTTGGTGTGAAAAATATGGAATCGGAGTTACGCTGACCTAAAAATTCAGTAAAATGAGTCTCTGTTGCAGGAATGTTATAAGCATAATTTTCGCCTATTTTTGAAAAATAAGTATTAAAAATATTTGCAATATAAAGGGGATCATTAATCAATTCATCATTCACTTTAACTCTATCAATGTCAGAGTTTTTACTCGGAACATTCATGGCCTGTTTTAAAACTTTCCAGGTGTTTTTCATATCAAACTTATATCTCGATAATTGCTTAGAATAATATCTTTTCTTTTCAGAACGTAAAATCATTGTCAAAGTATTTTTGTATGATGTATATCTATTCTTCGATCGCTCAGTTTTTTCCATTTTGTACTTATAATACAAACGATTTTTCCTATTAATTGAACGAAGAATTGATCTTGAAATCCAAGGTAACCTGGGTGTTTTTTTATACTCTGTTCTATTTCTTTGTTTTGGAATTACATCATCTAAATGATGATTGAAAATTTCCATAAAATTATGAAAAGATATATTAACGTCATCGCTGCCAAATACTCCTGACCAGTCAGCATTCTCGAGAGCCGCATCAAAACTAGCTAACTTTTCAGGTGAAACTCTACGTCTGAACAAAAAAGATGAAACAGGTTTAGTATTAGCTGGTGTTTTAGGTGTAAAACAAGTCATTATTGGAAAATGATCGGTCATATCTGAAAGAATTATAAAAGAATCGGGGAGGGGTAAAATATTACAAAACAAGTTGTCAATGAGGGTGGCAGAGCGATCTGTAACACGTGTGGGTTTAGAAATAAGCGGAAGAAAAGACGAGGACAAAAGTGTGTGGAGAAACTCACTAGAGATACTATCATGCTCAGACTTCAGCAAATCAATATTAAAATCACCGAGTAAGAAGCAATCCTTATTTTGAAAAACGTGTGAATTAGCCAGATCTGAAAAATAATCTAAAAAATCATTAGAATTTGAATTAGGGGGTCTGTATATAACGCCTACCATAAGATTTCTACATCCTGGGATAAAAATTTCTATAAACAAAGATTCAACAATATTGTCCATTCTAGAGATATCTTCATGAATAATAGTATCATAGGAACGTGCTACATACAATGCAACCCCCCCTCCATTCTTATCAGACCTATTGTTAACAAATAAATTATAACCCTCGATTGCGAAATAATTTTCTGCATTGGAAGCTAACCATGTCTCACTTAATCCGATAACGGATAGCGACTGACTTGCATCAGATTCTAATAAGAATTTTAAATCATCAAAATGTTTATTCAAACTCCTTATATTTAAATGCAAAAAAGAAAATGTATCCTCAGAAAAATTATGAATTATATTTTTGTATTGATTCATTGTAATATAATTGCACAACTTATTTTGGGTGATATTATCATTACTAAAATCAAAAGGCAATTCATTTGCAGCAGTGTTCAGGCTATCGGTAACAAAATTATCGTAAGGGGTGGTTCGTATACTGGTTGACCCAGTCACTGGGTCAGAGTCTAAGCCTGTGTCCCTAAACAATTCAAAAAAATCATCGTTCGATAAGGAATAAAATGGAGCATTCAAAAAATTAGCCATAATTACGAATACAAGACGAATCTTTTAAATTCTGCGTCATCAACGAAACTAGGATGTAGTGAACGAGTGGACAATACAAGAAAATACCCGGTCGCCGTAATGTGGCAAGACACTGTAGTAAGTTACGAACATGGGTGACGTCAAAGTCATGATAAGCAGAAGATCGCTGAGGAGACGTAGAACGTGAAACGAGAAGGGGAAGAATGAGGTAAGTAAGAGCAGTGAGAAGAATCGACAGAAAAGGACATAGAACACACACAACACAGTAACAAGAATAAATCCAGTGTCTCAGTGGGCTTCCGAGAAGACATACATGCATTGGAAAGGATAAAGAGGATTGTGAGAGGCAAGCCGATATGCTATAGCGAAGAAGGTGGGATAACAAAGACATGTTGTAGTGTGTTTGGGGGAGGGCTCCCGCCAGATACGGAAAATACGATGGGGAACAGAATTATATTAGATGAAATAATTGTAATGAATAATAATCCTTCAATGATAACACGAAAATTTAACAGCATAAGAGAATGTGTAAGGAGGATTTAAATACATCTTTCTTGAGTTTCGGATATAACATTTCGGAACGATTAATGAAAGAAAGAAAAAAAGAAAAAAAAGAAAAAAAAATAGTTACATTCATATATAACATCCAAAAAACAAATGAGTTCAAGATTTAGGATTAAAGTATTGTACATGGTAATCAAGAATTGTACAATATAACAATGTAATCAATGAGGCGAAAACGTTTTATAATAATGGCCATCAGACAGAAAGGTAACAGAGATATGGTACTGGACGATATGCTGAGGATGCAAAGAGTATGCAGTATACCATGTGTGCAGGAAATCAGAGGGAACGCCAGTGCAAGCGAGAGAGGGCGGCATAGAGCCGGAAGCTAGCGTCCCTATCGTGTGACATCAACATTGTTGAGACTAAGTGAAAGCGAAAGGGGAGAAGAACTATACAGTGTACATAAAATGCATTTTGAAATAGACAACATGTATACTATGAACATGGGAAGTAATATCCGCACAAAAAAAAAGGAAAAAAAAATACAGGTATCAAACAGGATAGTGCAAATTGTACCTCATGACTTCAGGTTATAGGAACAAAATGAGAATAAGGCTGTAGACAAAGGAAATGATAATTCCCGAGGGACCCCCGGAAACCTCACACTGTCCCAGCGAGACACCCGAAATCTGCCACCTGGTGGCTATGAGTATAATGAACAGTATGAAGAAAGGCTTTTGAATATACAAGTGGGACAATTTATTGTGCACTTGTCTGCAAGACGGATCTGTGGTAGCAGGAAGAGAGAGAAGAAGAAAAGAAGAGGAGGAGAAGGATAAAAAAAGGAAAAGAAAACTAACAAAGTACCACGGTTAGACCATACACAATAGACATTCGCGTGATATTTAGTACAAGGCACATCACCTGTGTGTTGAATACATAAAACATCGGGAGTAGTTTTAAGGTCCAGAGCGTATTATAATGTTTCAAAGACATTTCAAAACTTTACCATTACTACAAAATAATGTACATTTATAGTGCTCAATATTTACGGAGAACATTAAAACCTTGTGCATTGCACTGTATGACAAACAGTATGCAACTTCTAAGGTATAGCCAAGGAATCGCGGTGGCAGGATAGAACGGGAAGGACAGATTGGGTATTGGTAATAAAACCTCTCTGTATGTTTACAGACTCTTTTGGTACTCTACAAACCGGAGCAAACCAGTGTGGGATAATTATGTACTTTACATAAATTACTTTAGTTCAAGGGATCCAGGGAATGTTTTCACGATAAATGAACAGAAGGGACTGACACATAATAATACAGGCGTCATGGCAAAGGGTAATGGCATAAGATGAAAGTGTGTTTTTTCACTTCACTTGTAAATACAAAAAAGAAGGGTAATGACATGAGATAAAAGCGTACTTTCAACTCATTTGTAAATGCAAGGAGGAGAGGGTAATGACATGAGATAAAAGCGCATTAGCACTTCACTTATAAGTGCGAGAATTTGCTATCCGTTGTTAAAGAATTCCTTAGAGACCAAATATCACAGGGTGCATGCGGAAACAATGCTGCAGTTTTACAAAGAATGGGGTTACGCTTAGTGCGTAAACCTGTCACATTTGGCCTCATTATCGGATAGGGGCTAATGAATCCCAAATCACACGGGAGGGGGGGGGGCTGGATATTCATGATGGGCGTGTCTCAACTCCAGTGTTAAGACACACAATAGCCATGATTTAAGTTGGATGTACCATAGAGTGCATCCACTGCAAGGAGTGCATTTTTAGAAGAAAAGAATGGGGTTATGTAAACTGCAAACCTCTAACATCTGGGCTCATCCTCTGAAGGGGTATGGAGTTACTTTGATTGATAACACAATTCTAAGAAATTCCAAGTCGCTCATCTAGAGAAAAGAGGAAGTTAGGATGTGTGCGCCTCGACAATACCATGAGCCATCAAATTTACAACAGCCTTTTAATCCATTCATTTGACTGGGAAAGCCATCATTATTTTTGTCTCAATTTTAGAGGGAGAAGCAATGCAAGCTGTTAAATTGCATCGAACGGACACCCGGGGTCGAAAGGGAGACGGTATGCCAGACACACACATACACACAAACAATATTATTGGGTGCATTTTCAAGAAAAGTAGCAGTCACGGATGAATTTACAAGGTGGCAGCTAACAGTGGCTATGGTGTAACAGGCAACGTGGGCGTTGCTAGAAACTTCCATAATGATTCCTACATTACACTCATTTCTATTTACATATTAATGGGGATTATACTGAGGAGTGCATCTCCAGTCTATTCTATCATCACACAATAGGCAAGCCAAAGAGTGTCGCTGTACCTTAGCACACACATACACACACACACAAAAAAAAAAAAAAAAAAAAAAAATCTCGGGCTTTGACCTTTTATAGGATTGAAATAATCATTCATCCAGCAGGCGGTAACAACCTGGTCGCAAAATCACCTCCTCTTCCGGGGATGGGGGTGGGGGGTAGACCGCCACACATACAAAAGGAATTTTATATATTTGAAAAAAAAAATGACACATTGCCGAGAAAAAAGTCAGTATTCAATTCCAATGAATTCACCAAAATATCATTTCGACCTCCCTTAGTCTGTAACATAATGGGAAAAAGTAGCATTGATGAGTGCGATGATTTATCAGATTGACAAGATACAGAGGGTGAACCCGAGAGAGTCGCCGAATACTTGAACAAATGAGAATATATATGCGAATTACCTTTCAAAGAATTATAACATACATTTTGTCTCACGGACATTAGTGCCCTGTATATCCAAAAAATTATTATTATTTTTATTATTTTTAAAGGGTGTGATAACTTTCATATTAAGCATCCTATTGACTACTCTATAATAGAAATTCGGGGGAGAAATTATCATTAATTTGTACTACGTAAAACCACTTTTTCGCCATAAAAAACTAACCAATTATAAACCAAATAAAATACTCAATCTTTTAAAGTTGAAACGTTCGTTCATCACGTAAGAAGCGTCACATCGGGCTTATCAGAAACGTTTCTCTTTTCTTT
The DNA here is from genome assembly GCA_033980235.1 of Diadema setosum. Lineage (NCBI taxonomy): Eukaryota > Metazoa > Echinodermata > Echinoidea > Diadematoida > Diadematidae > Diadema > Diadema setosum. Next base: position 26,954,381 of record CM067061.1, on the reverse strand, counting down.
GTAAACTAAATACCAGTGTTTTAAATTGAGTTAATGTACCACTGAATTCATTCCGAGACATTGAGAACAAAAACAACACAAAACAAAGAAAAAACTAATCGGCAACTATAAGAGTTCCATATAAAGTGCACACGGAATTTAAGCAATATTCTTGATTGGATTGGCAGTAACATATGTCGCTCTCTCTTTATGGTGAAGAAAAAAAAAATCATGCCGATGTATGAATAAAAAAGAGATACTGACGAAGAGTCTTGTGCCTCATACATCCTGAATTGAGTTTTTTTTTTTTCTGTCACCTACTAACTCAGGCTGTTTTTTGCCTGGCATTAGAAACAGCAATATTACATTTATGGATAATCTTATGTGAGCCATAAATAAGCTGATAATCTTGGGTAACATAAAGATTCACAATTTTTCTTTGTTTGGTTGCAGTGTACGAAAAAAAAGACACGTTTTCAGACATCAAATTTCTTAAAATATAATTTCACTGTAGAATACATTTTGAATGAAATGAGCTTACTCTTTCCAGTCACTCCAATTTTGCTGTGGCACTCCATTCGATTTTGCTTTACGAGTTTGAAGGTACACCTTGGTTCCATTCAGCCGGATTCTGGTTGAGAGATTCTTCTCTTGTCGAAGTTTATAGGCGATAGTTGCTAATCGTGCCCGCTCCCGTTTCATATTGGCAGGTAGATCTGTGCGTATTGACACCCTGGCGAAGTTGAATCCGTGAGATACGCTGTCAGCATAGCTCCGGGCGTGGCTGGTGGATCCCAGCTGGGTAGGACTGTCGACTCTCTCCGTGCTTTCGGGTTGCTGGCCGTCTGGAGTGGATTGGGTCGATTGGTTACTCGAAGGGCGTATTGGGTCCGGTCGACCTCCGGAAGGGGAGGCGGGGGCTGGTCGAGTTCGGGGATGCTCGTACGTCTGTAGCAGACGATTTCTGTCAGCCATTCGACCAAATCTGACAATTATAGGCTGGGGCCCTGTGGGTTGAGCGTCTCTTCTGGCGGAGGGCAGTCGATGGGCATTGATGACTGGAATTGCCCGGGCTTCCTCTAAATTAGTGCCGAGGTAGTGACAGAAGACATGAGCAATCGTATCATAGATATTTTCATTCCTGTCCTCCGGAATCCCGTAGATAAGGAGATTCTGCTTTCTCTGGTGCAGCTCCAGCGATATCAGTTTTTCATTAAGATTGTCTATTTTGTTTTCCATTGACTCATTTATGTTAGGTATGGTTTCCTTCTCTAACGACTGTATTTTTTCAGCGTTGAAGTTCACAGTTGCCTCAATTTCGGACACATACCTTTTCGTTTCGGCCAGGTCATGTTTCACAGTATTTATCTCCAGCAGTACCGAGTCCATTTTCGTTGTCAACTTGTTGGATAGTTCAGTTATCATGCCTTTCAACTCGTTCATTATGGTAGAAACGCCAGAGTCGGGGTTGGTTGGTGGGCAGGATGTCTGTTCACGAGAGTCCCCGGAATCTCCAGCACCTGTAGTTGGCAGGACATTCACAGGGCCTGGGGTTGGAGTTGGCGTCGGCGTTGCTGGGATACCGATGGCTTGTGGGGGCTCCTGTTGAGGCGCCGGTTGAGGCGCAGGTTGCAATGAGCGCGTCCTCGTGCCCGCTGTGGTAGGTCCCCTTGCATTGCTGTTCCCTGGCATTTTCGACGTGACTTTGGCGGATTTGTCAGATTTTTGCGTTGAAATATGAGTTCGTAGATTATATGTTTTTTGAATATCTGACATGACTTGTAGAATTAAATGGTATTCCGCAAGGTATTGCACCTTTGACGACAAGTAGAGGTTGTACTTCGATATGAGTAAATGACGGAGGAAGTATGAGGAAGTATATGTTGTGTGACTGCCCAGGACTGCCCAGGACTGTTGTTGATATTCATTTTAAAAATCATCAGATAGATAAGTCTCACATGAGATCTGGGCAAAAAGAAAAAAGGAAAGTATTAGAGATGGGTTTTTAATGTTTCAAGAATATGATATATATATATATAATATATATTTGTGTGTTTTTTTTTTCAGTGAATCAGTGACCCTGATCATGATCACACTACAGACAAGCAGAAAAGGTCATGCGTTTCCTGTTGGAGGTACAGGGCACATTATCCTTTTATATCACGCCTTTCAAATAGAAAATTAATATTCTTGATCACGACGTCGTGTGTGATTTTGCTCGTGAGGTTCATTTTTTTTTTTTTTTGCTTTAGAGATCGTTGATACTTTGTTTGATTCCCCCCCCCCCCTCCGATTTCTCCAAGATTACGGAAGGAGCAAATTTCATTCGAATCCTAATGGTAATTCAAAACCAGTGTAAGGGTCAATTTAAAACTGCAGAGTATGCTAATGACCAGAATTTTGGGAGTCAGAAAAGTTTTATAAGGGGTCATCCCACAGCTCGACAATGAAAAAAAAAAAACCGGTCCATTAGTTGAGTCATACAGCTCACGAGTCATACAGCCGAACATTATGCACTCCCCTACCCCCCCCCCCCCCCCCTTCTCCTCCTTAGACAGAAGAATTGGCGGAAAGTTTGGGTGTTCAGAATTTTCCGATTTTTTTCCCCGATTTTTATTTCGATTCTTTTTCCCGATATTCCTCTTTGAACAGGTACCCAAAAAAGTTGGGGGGCTGCAGCCCTCAGCCCCTACCCCCAGTCCCGCGGTTCCTATCACCAGTGTCTGTCTTTGGGAACTATAACTGGGGACATCGGCTTGATCGTGCTTGATATCAGATGTCCAAACCCTACTATAATATATAATCTCTTTCTTGTCTGTATTCACTTGTACCAGGGAGGTGATACTAATCAGCTCTGCGCACTTCCCTTTTTTGAGTTCTCGAAATGACAATGCAACAGACACCTCTAAAGTTGAGTGGCGCCCTCTCCGATCAAGCACGGTGAAGCACTCCTTGCGCAAGCTGGCAGGACACAGTTGAGCTGAAGTCGGTTTTATGAAAGTCTGTCGCTCATGACAAACTTACGAGAGACTTCATGAAATGGATCTTACTTCTCTTTGAAAGTCTCTCAGAGCTAATATGAGCGACATTAGCCATTCTGAGATTTATGTAAAGACTTTTATGTGATGAGTACTGATGACTTCATGACGCGGAGCCCTGAGGTCCGTTTCATTAAGTCATCATTAGTCTCTACATATAAATCTCAGAACATGCAGATTGGCCAAAGTCGCTCATTGTGGCTACGTAGTTAAAAAGTAAAGCCAATTTCATGAAATCTCTCAAAAGTGTTTCTTACGAATCTTATGAGCGAAAATTGAGATGTAATTTATGTATTCAATTTCTGGAAAATGTTTACAAAATGTTTTCTGTTGGAAATGGAAAAAAAAAATAAATGAATAGAATGAAGGCATGAAAAGTCTCTCATAAAACTTTCATGGAACGGACCCCTGGACCCTCAAATCAGGGAGGTGGGAAGAAGTTTTCGAGTCCATATTGATCTCTGCTGTAATTCAGCCGGTGTTGAGCGCTCACAGTTATGACTATACCATGGGGAGAAACCATATCACAATCATGCTAACTCATTACACATACTTCGTTTACAAAACGAAAAGGATGGTGATATTATACAACTGCTATTAGGACATATTCTCCCTCTAAGTAAATATGCTATGAATATGAAATATCTGAGATTGAATCTACTAAAAAACAAAGAAAATGATTAGAATATTTGTGATATAATTTTGATGTCTTCAGTATCATTAGAGAGGTTCTTTTTTCTTTATTATGTGATGATGACCTTTTGGAAAAAAAAAGTAAAAAAATGACGTTTATCTGTATTGCATTGAGACTCTCAGTAAATTTACATTAACATTATGCTATTATGTTATATTGTACTATATCATATATTGTATATTACATTATGCTATTTTTTATTATTTTATGTATATATATATATATATATATATATATATATATATATATATATAATATGTGATTATATAAAATACATCATGCAAATAATTGGTTGGTCGTTTCTTACCAAGAACAATTTTATACATTTGCCTTGCACTTGTAATAAACCCAACCGAAACAAGGTGTTTTTTTCCCCAAGCACGTATCACACTTCTTAAAGACAACAAATGTTAGAATAGAACCACAAAATACCAATTTAAATTTATAACCATGTTTATCTAATATCAATGTTGATATACTGCTGTTTCAAATCTCGTCGTTACACAACAGTATACAGCAAAACATCATGATCATGAAACACAAACAGATATGGCATCAGTACCATTTAGATATCCACATAATCATGGATAAAGGACAAAATAAATGTTGATTTGGAGATTCGAGATGATAACGTTATGTTTGTCGTGGAAAAGACAAAAACGCATACATTTTCCCAAGAGGACAAGATCGATAATACAGGTATTTATTATTTACATTATACATATATATACCGTAATTGCTAATACTATCACAGCCTCTGCGTTGGTATACTTGTATATACCTTCAATATTGTGAATCATTGTGACAATGAACACATTACAATATGATACTATTTAGATCACTGAATTAAAATGATACTCTTTTTCAACCTGAAGACAACATTTTCCATTAAATTGATTAGCTGTGAAATTCTTCAAAATCGTCAAATTCTGCCAAATTTCTAGATACACTAAAATATAACACAAATGCTCTATAATGATAAGAAAAATAAAACAACCAACCGCAAACTGCGCGGAAGCAATTGTCCTTGATTGATATGAGGCAAGAAAAATCATTTAACTTTCACTATTGCTCCTTTGATTTTTATAAGGGCCATTCATATCTGAACATCAACTGATTAAATCATGACATTACTTTATGAAAATGATAATAAAATGGGATATATTATGCATTATTGAATATCACAGTGAGCTAAACTATTAACACCACATTTTCTATCCGGACTAGGATTTGGTTTATGATCACTACCTGGACATACTTCTGTAAGTTCTTCGGGGCTCAATTTCATTTAAAAAAGGGATATGAAAGCAAGTCTTGCTGCAATGGCAAATGTCATGGTAACGACATGAATCCTGTTTTTCAATTGGCTATAAATTGCTACAAAAAGTTGCCATTCCAACGGGAATCACTAATATAATATCTTTTATGAAATGAGATCCTATGTGGTTTTAATGTTGACAGTTTTTAGTTATATTAAGCTTTTACCGAGGACGAACATATAATTATAGCATTTGAAATTACTGCGCTGTACATACGAAACATACTTTTCAAGCATTCATCGGGTGAATTCTTATCACAACGGACTTTTCTATTGCACGAACCTTAAATTCATATCATCGTCAGTTTGAAACTAGAGGTGTGTCAATTCGACATATTATTTTCACTTTTCTAGCATAATGAAATAGCACTTGACTTAGATCTTTTCAGAAAGCAGGGGGAATGATACTACGAATATGTCAGTAACAAGTCAACGGAAAGTGTACTTTTTATGAAAAAAAAATAAATGTTTTGGAATTCACCTTATATGTTTTCTTTATATACCTGACCACAGTGACGTCATGAAGTGTTAGCAGTCCTCTTATCCATCGAAGACGGTACCAAAACCTTAAAGATTCATAACTTTTGAACGGATTGTTCGATTTTCCTCAAACTTTCACTGATGTGTTCACTTGTTTGGGTTTGGGTTTTTCTTCAATGACTTTTCATCTGATATGCTGCCCATCATTACCCCCATTCTATTCGGTTCGAAAAAATTACAGAAATACTCATCTTGAAGTGACCTTCTCTGTGATCTTCAACATGAGATGAGACAATATTGACCCATTCACAGCTGACGGAAATGACAGTGGGTCGGAATTAATACCGTGAAAAAGTCTCAACCGTGCTGTCTTTTTCTGAAGACGTGTTATGGTTCCATCTCATTTTGTTGCGATTAATTGATAATCTAGATATTGCAATTCTGACATTTGGAAGGTAGAAGGATAATCATTTGCCGGAAATATTGTGTCGTACGTATGTGCAGATTCTCACACTCTATATTGAATTCCATTATAGTATCATCGCCTTTGAAATAATTCTTACGGTCATCACTTATGTCAGCCAAAGATGCATATGACATAGTGCGGTAACTAACATGCTTATCATCGATAGTAATTTACAAAAGCAGTCAAGAGATCCGCTATGGACATCCGTACCCTGTGATGGCTTTAGACAGTAATTGCAGTTCAGCATTAAAACAACGTACGTATGGATTGATTATCACCTCGTCAAATTGGGAGAAAATTATTCGTTTTCTCGCGGGGACGTCATTCTGTAATCAGAGAAGACAATGAATGTCACACACTATCTTTAGGTTAGGGGCGTCCCCCGTTAAAATCTTTCTCTACTTTCAAAATCAATGGCTATAGACAATGCTACGATTCAGAGTGATCACTGGAGAGGATCCGTTTTAAAGTCAGTAAAATAGGTGCTAATCAATGATTTGCCACATGGTGCATCGTCTCACTGCCTTGCTTTACTACATTACGTTATGGTTTATAATAATTATGAAGTATGTTAGCTTTTCCGAGCACTATTTGCAAGACAAGCATTGTTGATTTTTGTTGTGTTTGCTTGTTGTTCTCTCGGTCTGTTTCTAAAAGTTATTACTCTTGATCAACTTTGTAGATGTTTTTGTTGTTTGTATCGTATGTCGCTTCAAAACAACATCGACAGTAGTTAGGACACAGTCCACCGGAAGCTCTTACACCTTCAGGTCGACGATTCATCAGCGATCGCCAAGGGGGCGATTGCCGCACGATACGTGATCGATATGGAGCACTAAACCAAGCCTCTCGCTTGGAAGGAATGGCAGCTACCTTAGGCATTTTGATAGGTGGTGGTCGTGGAAGTACATAAGCCGGCTTTTCAGGGCTGCTATGACCCGATGAAAAGTCAGTGTTAGTAGTCCTACTGCTGCAGCTTGATCTTTCAGAAGAAACTGACTTAGCGCGAGAGCTCATGGTTGCAAGGCGAGTTGTTAGGCTTGGAGTGTTCACTCTGTCTCCGTAGCTGTCGAGATCTCGTACAGAAGCAGACGATGCACGGGACTTGTCACCACGGATCGTACTACGGCAAGCGCGTTCGTATGCGCGTTGCATCTGTCGGCGTGACGACAAATTCAACGTCCGCGCAGTGATGTTGAGAGACGAGTTGGACCCAAGGGCGTAAGGATCGAAGTAAGAATTTGCGCTTATTGAGCGGGAAGGGTATACTCCTGGCTTAACGTAGGTGGTACTTTGGTGGTAGGTTCCCTGTCCATCGTTCAGTTTGTTCACCATTTGAATCCATTCCGTCTCGCACTGTGGCATGAAGTAGTTCCGGCGACCCGAAGAGTTTCGTGCCAGCAGAGGTTGTGGATGAACAGTGATGCGCATGTAGTCCCTGTCGACAATGCTCTCTGTGATGGGATGATCAATCGTTAGATGATAATCATCCTTATAGTGTAGTGACGTCACTTTGCAGTTTTTCTGAATGGTTGCCATGATGCGTGTTGCGTGAAGTTCTATAACGTCCAGCAGAAATGGGTTCAAGCGACGGTCTTAGAAATGCCTTTGCAGAGGAAGATCGGAGTTGTGAATATCATGGTGTCTGTAAAAAGAAAAAAAAAAAGGTATAGATATATAATTACCATTAAAGGTCCAGTTTACCTTTGGGAGCAGTGATTTCAAAAATGTTCAAGATATCACATTTGATGCATATGTGCAGGTTTGTTGTATCATAAAACATCCTACCATATGAAATATTTGCAATAAAACCTGAAATATGAGGAGATATCAGGGTTTTTCTCAGTAAACCGTAACTGTATACGGTTTAGTCTGGAAACATTTTTATTATAACTATTGTTCACATTTTGTGTATTTCACATCACTTAACATCGATTATACGGATTCAAATTTTGACAGTGGTTGTTTCTATCCCTAACTCACATTTTAGAACTATTTTAAAGCACTAATGCTTTCATCTGCAAATGGTAAATTATGCCTTTAAATGAAATGCCACCTCCTATGCAAGTTCACAAAATGCAATAGAATGAAGTACAGAACCGAAGGACTGTCGTTAAAAAAATGATAAAGATATGGACTTTTAATGTTTCAGATGTTTTCTTGGAACAAGGGATGCTCGTATGATGAATATGCAAATGAAATGAGGTGATTATGTCAGTGTCCTATGTAAGTATCTCATTAATCTGAACACTAGTGTACACCAAATTTCTTGTCTTTAAGAGCATAATGCGCATAAAGAGCATAATGCATCATTTGGATTTACAATTGTTACAACCTAAAAAACAACAATCGCTGTTGAGGGGAAGGGGTTAAGTTGTTAAATCATTGGCTTATACTGTTACTTTTCTGTAACATATTCTTTCAACCAGTGGGAGAGGTGAGCTTTAATGACATCATTGCCTCGCTGATTTACATATTAATGCATATATCACCGTTTCGTGAAACATATCAAACCTCAAAATTGTGTGTCTTAAGTCTCCAGTTTTGAAGAAAATACTCCAAATTAGTTAGTTTCCTTTTTCTATATTACCCTTACATGTAAAGTAAGTTTCAACATGAGTAAACCTTGACGAATAACATGGCAGAACATTATTAGCGAGACAAGGTCCACCAAGTTCTTTTCCTCAAATTGTACTTTGTGTGAAAGAACGAAAGGTCTCCAGTTTTCAAGAAAATACTCCAAATTAGTTAGTTTCCTTTTTCTATATTACCCTTACATGTAAAGTAAGTTTCAACATGAGTACACCTTGACGAAGAACATGGCAGAACATTATTAGCGAGACAAGGTCCACCAAGTTCTTTTCCTCAAAGTGTACTTTGTGTGAAAGAACGAAAGGTCTCCAGTTTTCAAGAAAATACTCCAAATTAGTTAGTTTCCTTTTTCTATGTTACCCTTACATGTAAAGTAAGTTTCAACATGAGTACACTTTGACGAATAACATGGCAGAACATTATTAGCGACACAAGGTCCACCAAGTTCTTTTCCTCAAAGTGTACTTTGTGTGAAAGAACGACTAAGAGGTTCCGACGTCATAGTGACATCCCTATATACATACCTGATAGATTTTCAGAGAGACATAACTCGCAGTTGAGAACGCAAAAAATGATATATCACTCCGAATAGAAATTTAGTAGGAGACAGAAGTATATTTTGTCTACATCTGTCTCTTTTACACGATAAAGATGATAAAGACCACAAGAATAATGATATTATAGTCATATCATCATAATCATTATTCGTCTTATTTACCAAGTGGGATAACCTCTTCCGCTTTAGCGCTGTTCTTCCCAACGGGCCCTGCCATCATTACGTGATGATTTGATATTAGCCAGCTACAATCGAGGTCGTATAGATTTTACGTGAATTCAAGTACAGCCTTTGCTTTCATTCCCGTGGACTTTGATATATGTGCTAACGATTTGTTATCTACATGATTATAGCTCTTTCGAGATATCGAAATTAAGTCGACAGCCGCGAATGAAGCCAAGGGATAACACCACATTCCTACACAGGTAGATGATGATTTATACATTGAATTTCACATCATTTTATTTATTCTAATTGATTTCCCATATTGAATCTACATAAAATACCACAAATTAATAATAACAACTTTGCATAGTTGCCTTTTTAATCAAAATGATATCACGCTGACGAAAGATCCACGTCACTATCACAACTTGGTACTTTGCCATACCTTGATGTGTCCCATGTTTGTCGCAGGTATGAAGTAACGAGAATGTATCAAATTGCAAGCAACACATGAGAACCGGCAAAGACATTTACTTTATGTCGGAAATTTATACAACAGTGCAATGGAATAGTGACGTAAAATCATGCATATCGAAACCATGCATATATTGTCTGTTTTATTGTTATCCTCATTCCCACATACTGTATCTGTCATTGGGAGGTAATCAAACATGAAATAACACATTTTTCGAATTTCAAATGATTTTACTTTGAAAACTATTAAAGTAATGGCGTCAACAAAAAAACTTAAGAACTTTAGATAACTTAACTATACTGCCGTATGCAAAGTAGGGAAGGTCCCACTCTTGCTGTTCCTAATAATACTCCTCAAAATATATGATATGTCTTAATTGTAGACTAACTTGTACACAGTCATGGTCACGATGGTGCGCGTATAGTACTGTACTTTGGGCAATCGCTGCCGTGCTTTACAGTTTATAGGACGGCTAAATTTTCCGATTATTATAACTATCATATCATTTTTTTTCAAGGGGTTTCTATCAGAATATAGACAAGCAAAATGAAAATTTCCTTGCGAATGGTTGCATAGCTGGAATATACTGTAAAAGTGGATATTTTCGCGCGACTCATTTTTCGCGCTTGGCCGGGTAAGAAGAGTTTCGCGTGTTTTTAATTCCGCGGAATCAAGACATCACACACAGGAACTTATGGCAAGCAAATATATTCGCGTGCTTTTATTTTCGCGCTTGTTTCTGGTTGCGCGAAAATTTCAACACCGCGAAAATGTCCACTTTGTACAGTACGTTCTGCAGAGACTCCATAAACACTTGCCTCTGATCAAGCAGAAATGAAAAGGAAAATGGCAAGCCCGTTCTCTTTGGTCTTACCTAGCTATTTGCTATGTGTTGGAGCCGTATCTCTTCTTCAGGAGCTGCTGGTGGGATAAAATATTCCAACATCCAAATACAATCTAATCCACCTTTCCAGGATCAACGACTTATAATTATATTGTGCGTATACAGTGACGGAACGATCCAAAGCTACGGCTCCACGACCGGGAACTAACTCTAAGAAATGTTTTCATGGGTGCAGGCAACAATAATCAACCCGACAACATTACGGTTTACTCATTGTGGTGTTGACAATATGAATAACGGCGCACATTCCTGTCTGGATACCTCACACAGCAGACCAGCACTCGCATAGTAAATATGACGAATTTGTGTGATTGGTGTAATCTCAAACATGTCAAAGCGATTTCTCAGCAATATCTGGGTGCTCCAAGCACACACAGGTGGTCACGTTCAACCAGCATGGAAGATCGAAGCGTTAACTCAAATATTGACATGGTTACCACTATTACATGTAGACAATGTCTTGACCTCGTGTACCGTAATCAATAAACATGAAAGACAACCGCAGGCACAATGGTGAACATGACGCACCCCGCCCTTTTCTCTTAAACCCATGGCATGCAAACATAATATTCTAATGAATGACTTTCACCGAGGTGATAAATTGTCTATACAACGACAATTACCTCATATACCTAATTGCACTTGCCTCTGTTGTGATACTAGTAATGATATTACCACTTCACGCGTGACCATGATCTTGTTAATACCACCTACATCAGCTTAACACGTCATTGCAAGTGGCTGTATAGGAAAGAAGTTGAAAGGTAAGCTGAGCAAATGTAGTTCAGTCGCCACTTTATACATCACGTGATCAGCCGCCGATCGCTTCGTGTTGGTCGACAAGGACACGCCTTTGCCTCTCGGTGTCAACCTCAAATCGATGAGAAAAGTGAAAAGCTTGTAGTAAAAACCCATTCATGAAGGCTTCAAGCGGTCCTTCAGGGGATATTGGATTGCATTGGACTCTTCCGACTAATTCACCAGCCGGTCCTGGTTTTGTTTTTGGTCATTGTAGATGCTATAATACACCTTTGTTGATGTGCGATGAAGGACTATACCCGGAATCTCACCCTCCAATCTTCGACACCTGAAACTATAATAGTAAAAGGCAAATGGTGAATGGGACCTGAACCAGAGCCAAGAGCACACGGCAATTCGGAAAGCAGGCCCTGGTTTCTGAGACTGCTGTCTCTTAATATTGGGGTCCCTGGTTCGATTCCACTGGCAGCAGCGTGTAACTCCCTTTACCCCATTTGCCTCGTAATCGGTCCTTGTGTTCGTTTAACTTCAAAGAGAATTATTCATCTGATTCCTCCTTGTTTTCTAGACTATAATGTTGCGTCCCATCTGCCCATGTTAATGACCGCTGAAACTGTTTTGTACGCGATATGCATGGTTTCCCTTGGTGTCTTTAGAAAATATAGTTTGAGAGATAAATTAAACAAAACGCTTTCTGTCTTCAACAGCTAGCAACTTATCAAATTTTGTCAACAAGTGTGAAACCTCAAATCGAACAATGTTTGAACCAGATCGTGTCTTTGCGTGCAAAAAGGTAGGCCTAAATATGTCTTTGTATGTATGTATGTAGGCCTACATATCGTTGAACGGATAAAACTATGACCTTTATTACGACATTACCTATGTCTGAAAAGACTGCCCACTTTTTATTGCATAGGGACATGTGCATTCTCGTTCTTCGTCTTTGATTCATCTAGATTTCGATTCGTCATGCCATGCATTTGACGAAGTATATATATTCAACCATAGATCAATTTTCCCATTAGCAACACCTGTTGTCCAATGTCATGGAAATATGTTGTTTTCTTGCACAAAACGTACCAGACTTAACTGAATAGGTCGTTGAGAAGCTCCCTGCAGCGAGCTGCTACCACTCAATATAATGCCAGCCTCCAGCTACACTGATGTTTTGCATCTAACGAGCGCTCATTTTGGTTACATTGTAAACTGTTCGTGACAAAAGATCATCACTCGCCTTATATGCTCCTTGATCTTTTCGTAGTCGACATGATTTGAAAAGAAGTGGCCCTCAACACACGAGACAAAACACAGGAAAGACCCGTATTGCCGACGGCGTTGTGTTTCCATAGCAACGCAATAAGCCCAGGTGGTCTGGAGTACAACGCAACGTGAGTTCATGGCTGGCGTTATGAAGATTGTAGGTACAGTGTATCATGAATAAGTGACGCACTGATACCGAGTAGTTGCTGCCCTCACTATAAGTGTTATCAATAATGTAATGATCACATTCTGTTCCAACAGTCCCTTTATGGATCTGGCTTCAGTGTTGCAAATGTAATTGATTGCCCCAATATTTACCGGGAAAATTATTAGGACGGAATAAGATCACTTGTCTAGAAACAATGAGAGGGGAGGGGGTGGCAGAGAGCGAGTACGTTCGCTGTCCAGGACCGAATAACTTGAGCACGAACAGTGAAATGAATTCTCACCTCCATGCTTTCTGCTCCCATTTCCTTTCTCTTATATATTTCTCCTCTTTTTTTCATTCTCCTTGTACTTCTCTTCTTGCTTCTCCTATATATCCCATCTTGTCTAGTTCTTGTTCTTCTCCTTATAGGCCTATAATGATTTTATTCAGTGGGCTTGAACATCGTGAAAATTGTGATTATCTTTATGATTATCAACCTCCTGTATTTCAATGTATAGTGGTAAGGTTTGTTACTTTTATCTCAACAGTTGTCTACATTATCACATCTATGAACATGCTTAAGTGTCATACACGTGAGTTACTCCTTGTCAACATTTAAACGTCACCAAAGAAGAAAAGATAATTTTGTTGGATGCATTGTGGAATCATATAATTAGAACAGATATGTAGACTATGTGTATATTATGTCCTCCCCACTCCCCCCCCCCCCACATTGAAGAAACGTTAACATTCTTCGACATTTTCGTTCAACATTCATCTGTTACAACTGTACACAATATTTTGTTTCACTATGTTTGGGGGGAATGCACCATACAAGCATTGCGTCTTCAGCATTCCTCCCCATCTCCTGCATTTTCTAAACTTCAAAATGTTTTTTTTTTCCACCCTATCATTTGTTTATCCATAAATATCATTTTTTCATATTTTGTAATTTTTGACACATATTATGTACTTATGTTTTATGTTAGAAAGAAAAATGTACTTATGTTTTATGTTAGAAAGAAAAATGTATTTACATGTTCTGTTGGAGATGAAAAAATGAATGAATGAATGAATGAATGAATGAATGAATGAATGAATATGGATGTCACACTCTTGCCTGATTCTCACTGATACATAATGAATTATTTCACAGCCACAGATCTGTCGTAGTAGCAAACTGCTCGTCGAACTCGCATCTGCACTCCAAGAAAACACAAACAAACTTACAAATAAAGGAACAAAAACCAATCACAGGTTGTCGCAATGACTGTACAACCAGCTCAACTTAATACTAAAATCTACGTCTCTCTTCCTCTCTCACTTATACAACATTAGATTGTTGCTCAATATAATTGTAGATTGCTGCTACATTCTTCACGAGAATGCTAGTCAGGAAAATCAGAAGTAAACTCCTCAAAAAACATCGGTGACTACCACAAGAAACCACTTTCCATCCGCGTAAGCAACAAACACAGCAAAAAGCGAGAAAAAGTCAAACCTGACCAAAAAAAAAGTCTCCTCAAAGTTGAACAAGAGCAACTCACCGCCCTTTCTGGGCGGTGAGTTGGCTCAGTCGGTAGCGCGTCTGCCTCACGATCACGCGGCCCGGGTTCGAACCCGAGTCTGGACTGAGCAATGTTGTGTGTAAACATACCGTCCCCTCTAGCAAGAGGCAAAACACTCTGTCCCTCGGATAGGACATAAAATGGAGGTCCCGTGTATGAGAGAGTCACAGCTCATGCACGTAAAAGATCCCGCTTCATTCATTCATCGCAAAGAGCAGGGTGTCTAACCCGGTGAAGTGGTCCCACCCCACATCAAATGGACCCCATGGAAGACCAGCTAAGTGTAGCTGAATATGGGCTATCCAGCCATCTTCACAGATGGAAAATGAACAACAACAACAACAACAACTGCAGATGGCAATCAATGTAGCCTATCTAAGACGTGATATTACAGAGGATACAAAGATGTTTGAGGAGAAGAATACGATTGACGTATGTTAATCTGAATCGACCATATTCGACTTGATTTGCAAAGATTGCATCTACCCAACCTACCAATATCCCGATGAGCTGTGGGAGCGGGACTAGTGTTGAACCCCTTTATTATTGTTTGCAGGTAACCACGGCCGAAAAAGTAAGAACAATAGCGACTTACCGATTATGACGAATGTGTGCGAGCTCATGATTTTGGGACCTTTTACTAGGTGAATGCCACTCCTATCAGAAGATCGAGCGAACATCCAAGACAGCCGTCACCAAGCCTACAAGGTATGCAGTAATCAAACAAGGAATATATTAATGTGTGTGTGTCTTTTTTCAAGAGCGCTTTCTCCATGCACGATCTTACCCACCCCTTGATTACTTTACTCGCGCCTTCTGTAATTACACCCGTTTTGTTCTACTCCAAGCGTGATATTTAGTCAGGCAGGCTGCCCCGAGGCTGGTAAACAATGGCGGATCGATTCTTAGGGCAACAAAATTGATCCCTATTCCGCTTTGGCCTTAAAGGAGGTCCTTAACCCAGTCATTTCTAAAGTTATGACTGTTATGCGCGATGGTAATAGAATTCTGAGGTTGTAGCTCGAAGAGGGTTAGGCGCAGGATTAATACCTTTATGAAGAAATATCTCAAATAGGGCACACACACATGCAAAATATGTTTGCTTGTCGTAACTTGACGTCAATCTACCATAATGTGTATGCGAAATGTCACCATATAGTTGCAATGTCATTGCACGGACTTTTCACAAACACACTCACACACGCACACAGCACACACAGCACACACACACACGCACATACCACATACACACACATGACAGTGGAAACATTCAGCAAATTTATGCATCCTGTTTTCTCGAATGGTTATAGGAAATCGAACAAAGTAATTTTATCGTGGTATCCCTGACATTGGTTTGGAATTTCTGCTGTAAATTCAACACTCTTCCATACTGTTGAACCTTGAATGTGTGAACTTTCTGATACGAAGGAAATAAATGCGAAACAAAACATTTACTGCGACGTCAGTAGAGAAAGAAACCCCAAAACAACCAACAATTCTTTGATTCAAAGGAAAGAATGATTTGCACATAATTGGTGAAATCATATGAGAAAACATCTGAGCAAAGTTGTTCAAAAAGGAAAATACTACTCGATTAAATGCAAGGAGACTGTCTGTTATGGCGAGCAGTGGCACCTCAGATGCAACAATAACAGACATGACAGACTCCATGGTGGACTATGTATGACAAAATCTGTAGAGGGCGCCAGATATGTACTTTGCCCATGCAGACTTTTTCATTTGATTGGTCTGAATAAAGGCTATAAAAAGCGTCCAAAAAAAAAAAAAAGACTTTGCCAAGTCCACCTTCCTAGACATGTGGATTCAGTGAAAGCAGCAATATTAGTAGAACGCATCAGTGAAAGTTTGGGGAAAATCTGACAATCCGTTCTAAACTTATGAGTTTTTAGAGTATCTGCGCAGTTATACTGCTGGATGAGAAGACTACTACAGGGTATGATGTCACATGCGTAGAACGATATACTCAGTAAGGAAAATATAAAGAGAATCTCTCAAAATTTTATTTTTTGAAAAAAAAAAGTACACATTTCCTTGACTTGTCACTGACGTATGTTAAGGGTAATATCATTCCCCCTGCCTTTTGAAAGAGGCATGTCAAGCGTTATTTCATTACGCGAGAAAAGTGAAAATATTTTGAATTTTCTTTATAATTATATTCTTTATATCGTTGTACACTATGATGTGACATCACTAGCCGTAATAGTCTTCTCATCCAGTAGTGACTGAGCAGAAACCTTTAAAAAAATCATAACTTTTGAACAGATTGTTCAATTTTCCTAAAACTTTCACTATTGTGTTCTACTAATATTGCTGCATTCACTGAATCCACAATAATGTCTGCATGAGCAATGATATGATGCAGGAACCAATAAATCAAATCAAATCAAATCAAATCAAATCAAATCAAATCAAATCAAATCAAATCAAATCAAATCAAATCAAAGTCTACGAAGATACTTGTTTTAACACACACTTCCCTGTGAAATATCACAAGACAATTTGAAGTTTTCAAGCATAACGATTAAGACATTATAGACCTTCAAGACACAATTATCATCAAATCCGCACATAAAACAACTATCATGAAGATGGATTAAGTTTCGAATCCAGATTCTGCATCATTTTTTCTTTGTCTATTCTTAACGTATACCGGTAGGCCTATATCTGTTTATGTAAACCTATCTTTAATCATTTCATTCCCATTTCCAACAAAAATGCAAGATTGCAAATAAACATTAGAATACACATAATTACACAAAATCAAATGCATTATAATCAAGGAAAATACTATGAATTAAAAAAAAAATAAATGCTAAAAAGCAGCGCTTGTAGTTTGCAGCCTCTTTAAATATCTTAATGCATCTTTCGGGATCCAGATGAAAATTATTTTACATATCAATAATTATGCACCATTGCATGTAATGTATGGTATTGTATGTATGAATAAAAGTTTTACTAAATGTTTCATCGTAGGCATACTTCCACATGATGCATTATGATACAATACATTGCATGTAATGTATGGTATTGTATGTATGAATAAAAGTTTTACTAAATGTTTCATCGTAGGCATACTTCCACATGATGCATTATGATACAATAATGTACTTAGGTTGACGTGTATAGAATATAATACACAGTCCGGTCCTACTGGAGGTTCCAAGGCGTCCTATTCATTTTGATTACAGTGATTCAATGTCTCGCTGATTTACAAAATGAAAAAAAAAAAGAAAAAGAAAGAGAAAAGACGTCTTCGCAGCACTCAATATCACAGAGTGGTCGAGCCAAGGAGGTCGCTCGCCTAGTATCTCCTTGGTCGATCTGTCTTTAATGTAAAAATTCGTCCACTAGTCTATAAGATATAAAGCGATGATTATTTAAGAAAAATATCATAACTTTGGAAACCTACAATATTTTACAGTCTGCTCTCAGTAACAATGGATAATGCTAAAAAGAACGAAAATCAGGGGTCGCTTTACTATGCTGATTCAAAGTTAGTGTTAGTTGTTGTAGAATATTAAAATGACCTATGTTCCTGTTGTTGTTGTTGTTTTTTATCAAGGACCAAGGCAAATGTTTTACCTATCGAAATGTGATTACTATTATAGGTTTCCCCGGTCAATTTCATACTTTTGTCATTCAAATTCCTATTCCGAGCATTCAATTTCACGCATTCCACGCTCGCAGCACTGAATCAGCAATCAAATTCAAAATCCGGTCATTCGAATTCACTGTCGGAGCAAGAGAGGAGCAAGCATTTCAGAAATGAGCATTCAAATTCATCTCAAGCTGGCGACAGAATCTCGTCGGTCATTCAAATTCGTGAATAGGCAACCAAGTTCCAAATAACTGTATTCAATTTAAAAGAAGTCCTGAATTTAGTTAGTTTGGGGCCGTGTATGTGTGTCTTTTTCATTGAGCTTTGAATATATTGGGATGTAGGCCTATGATGAAGATTATTTATTTTGCAGTATAGGTCAGCCTGTTCATTCTAAAATTTGAACTCGGGCTTCACGAGAAAGAATATAATAGGCACATTAGGCACTGCATCATATAGGCCTATACAGACGAGCATGATGGGGAAGGTTGATTGACACCTTCGGAGAAAAACAAACAATTTCGACTACATTAAATAACATGAACATTGTATAGTCTTGTTTGTTGTTTATTGCTATCTTATTGGTTTACTTTTCGGGACTATGTGAGATCATCATACCCGTGTGCCTATGCATTGTCATTGTGTGGTTAGTGTTCCCAAGTGTCATCAAGGAATATGATTGGATTGTCGTTGTGTTGTTTGGATGCACTGCTCATTGGACCTTATACAATTTCAAATTTATTGAGATGAAAAAGAACGAATACATGAACACAAATCAATGTAGAACCTTTAAACAATCACAATATATGTAAGTCTTCATGGGTTGTGTATGCCCTTTCTTCTTTCTTAAAAAAAAAGTCTACTTCATTTTCCTCGTTAAATTGATTGCACAAAGTAGGAACTTGATGGCCTGAAGTAGAAAGTTGATCGCCTGAGGTTTCATTTTTTCCATTTTTTTTTTGCATCAATAAAAGACAAACTGACACACAATGATCCCACGTAGTCCCGCAAAAGTAAACCAATAAGTTAGCAATAAACAGCAAACACCACGTGTACAATGTTCATGTTATCAGTTTTCATGTAGTCGAAATTATTTTTTTTTTCCCGAAGGTACCTAATGTGTCTGATATATTCCTTCTCGTGAAGCCCGAATTCAAATTTTAGAATGAACAGGTGGACCTGTACTGCAAAATATATAATCTTCATCATAAATCCCAATATATCATTCAAAGCTTAATGAAAAAGACACACATACATGATCCCAAACTAACTAAATCAGGACTTCTTTTAAATTGGATGCAGTTATTTGGAACTTGGTTGCCTATTCACGAATTTGAATGACCGACGAGATTCCGTTGCCGTCTTGAAATAGATTTGAATGCTCATTGCTGAAATGCGTGCTCCTCTCTTAAAATTGAATGCTCCGATAATGAATTTGAATGCTCGGATAGTGAATTCGAATGACCGGATTTTGAATTTGATCGCTGATTCAGTGCTGCGAGCGTGGAATTCGTGAAACTGAATGCTCAGAATAGGAACTTGAATGACAAAAGTATGAAATTGACCGGGAAAACCTGTATTATTTGTTGTCTTTTATTTTATTTTTTTTCCTGTTGCAACTTCCGTTCATGTAAGCACTCTACCCACCGAACTAAAACATAGTGGAATGCGTGTCCCTATTCCCAACATACACGAGACCGTGCAGCCAAATTTACCGTGTTGCGTCGCCATCTTGTTACGGCAATTTTTCCTTATATGGAGTGCACGCTTAGGAGCGGTCAGTACTGGGCCACTGGTACGCGCGCAAGCAAGAGTACGCCGTCCAGTGGCTAGTGATTATGACGTAACAATGCACGTTTGTACATGACAATGGCCTTGCGCTTCGGAGACACAGATCAAGAAAATTGGCGGAAAGTTTCGTGGGAAGTTTGCGGTCACACTGGCAAAACTTCGAGTTAAACTTCTCGATCTTTTGCCAGTCTGACAAAGTCGATAAAAGGGTCAAGAGGTCAACGAAATCATGTCTGAACGGGCGCTGTGTGTACGCTGTATGGCGGCTATTCGGAGGACTCACATTAGTTCTTTTAACATGTTTACGGCGGTTTTGTTTTTTGTCTTTTGTTTTTTGTTTTTTTTTTTTTTTTTTTGCTGTTGAATACTAGATTGCTTTATTAAATCTAGAATGACATATGCACCGTAAATAAATCAAGTTTTTTCATTTATAAGCACTTTAATTTAGTCATAATGCTCGCCACTAAAAGAAGTTAGGCCAAGAGTTTCAGTTGCTCATCAAAAGCAGGCAAGATCCTGCGTCTGTCTTATTGCTTCATAATCATCATTGCTTCCACTTTCCAAAGTCAGCCCTCCTGAAATCAACACTAAAAACTCCTGGAATTTACAAGAATATCCTGGTATTTTTCAAACAGGCTACACAAACATGATTAATTGTGAGCTGGGGGAGGGGGTCAATGCATAATACTCAGTGATATGTGAGTGATACATTACAGTCCTATTAATTTTCAAGATTGAAGGGGGGGGGGGCAATCCCCCAGAAAAAAAGATTGAGGGGCATGCCTCTCCCCCACTTTTGACAGCATATCCCATTTGTACTCCCCCCCCTCCCCCTCAGAAGTACATTTACCAATTTTCTGTGGCAAAGTCGAATTGGTGTAACATACGTGTAAATTCTATTCATTCTGTCTGTGCCACATTCTCTCTCCCTCTCTTCCATCTTTTTCCTCTCTTTCTAAGTCTCTCTCTTTTAGACACATTTATATCTTAGTGCATTTTTTTTCTTAGTCTCAGCATAACACACAATCTCTACGAATGTATATGCTGTTATTTTTGCGTAGATAATTTCGCTGACAAGGTTATAGACACTTTTGCGAGACGTTTTTGCGAATTGACACCGATGCTTATGTTAATGCACTATTCACACGGCGCATGGAGACATTTTCGCATGTTGTTAAATTAGCAATTCAACCGAGACTCGCGAAATTCGCGAAAATTTAACCCTTGCAAAAATAACAGCTTATATACAGTATCTCTCTCACACATAAGTTTAATTTTCCGTAAAAAATCTCAATGTCAACTTCACATTGTGGGTTGAGCAAGGAGGCTATAGGCTACAGTATGACTGTTCTATACACCTTTCAAGTAATGAATATCTGAGGTACGCTCGACCCTAAAATCGATCTGCTTGAATGAATGAACACAGGAAGAATCATTTTGAATTCATGTTGACAATGAAAAAAAAATCACGTTTAATTTGAGAAGATAAAAAGTAATTATGCTGATTTCAGGAGTGACATTGCAAGACGAGATGGCATTTTGCATGAGACGGTGCATCGAATTCACCCCGATAACTTCACTCGTTCTTTCTACCGAAGTTCCTTCGCCGATACTCAATTCTTCCCCTGCATATATGCTGTTTGAGCGTCTCCATCATACCAAGGAGGTATGAACATACCTCCTTGATCATACCATATACCACCCGTGTTACCCGTGTGTGCGCGATTGATGAGGAAGTGGGGGTGGGGTGCGCGATATGACGCGTTCATGAACAATCGCAAAATGAGAGAGTGGTTGGATCCACATGTAAGCATAGCGTGCACTCCATATAAGGAAAAATTGCCGTAACAAAATGGCGGTGGCAGCAAGTTTTGGTGGCTGCGTATTTCCTGGGTGAACACGCATTCCACTATGTTTTAGTTCGGTGACTCTACCAAGCGGACTGGAATAGCGCCATCAATGGTGGAGCAGCGCAGCAAGCTCATAGCTTGTGTACAATAGTAGCTTGTGTACAATAGTTTTCACGATGCGTAGGTCCTACATGTACTTTGCCGAGAATCTATTTGCAAAGAAGCATGAGACAAAACAGCGCCATCACGAGAGCTAATGTCTTACAGTTAGGTAAAAGAGGATGATCGTCAACTGAAACGTGGTTGAAATCGAGCTCCATCAAAGGGTTAGGCGGTTTGCTTTGAGCCAAGAAAGCCAATTTGTTCATCAAGCCGAGGGTGTAAAGTTTTAGAAAACGAGGAAAAGCGACACTCATGGTCAAAAATAATGTCGTGACAGATTGAGTTGGAATTTTCCAACATTAACTTCATATTCTGACAGACGTGTCTTATTCTTGCTTTGAAAATAGCGAAATGTGCATTTCACATCACGGTGTAATCATAATGAAACTTGCGTAATTTGAAAAATGTCAATCATAACTTCAATGACACCATTAAACAAAACGAATATTCATATATCATTTTATACATGTCATAAAGCTACATTATGTCTACTCAACACGAAGGTATCGCAGGTAAAATGATTTCTGTTTTCACTCAAACTTACAAAACAATACAGGTTTGAGATTTGTAATTTGTTCCAAGAAAAAAAGCATTACACCCCGCTTCAAAATGAGCCTGCATGATAGATATTAAAGATGATCTTATTTCCTTTGTTCTCACACACCCACGCTTCGGACCCTATCCCTACTCCAATCGGAGAACAGGCATATGGCATGCACTCTGGCCGGACCATGGCGCTTAACACACAGCCGCCCTTGATGTTAGAACCGTGACAGCGGTTGACTGGGGGGAAAGCGTCCCCACTGGTTTCGCTTTACCCCTAGTCTCACCCCACCCCACGCGCCTGTTAGTTTGCAGGTACGCGGTTATAATATCAGTGCCTTCACTGCCACATACTTTTTCCCAGTATTTTACCAAAAAAATATTTGATATTACCTTCGGCTTTTTTTTTTACTTCACGCCGTTAAAGCATATTAAAAGGGGAGGGAAAGTGATCCTTGTCAAGAACAAGAGAGTTGGAGTAAAGGCGTGTGAGACAAAGGGTTTGGGTGTTGATAATAGTAAAAAGAAATTTATTGTTATTTTCTGCTTTCAAAGCTACCGATAACAAGAGACACAGCGATGAAAGAACAAATTGTATTGACTTATCTCATCGACACAATTCTATCGGTAGCAGAAAAAGAAAAGAGAACATTTTCTTTGTTTCAGGGGCACAGTGAGGCGGTATGATGGCTGCTATAGATAACAAGGAAAACCCAAGTGAGCCGTTCTTTACAAGTGAAACTCAAACCAAGTAAGCAAAGGGGGGAAACAAACTATGAAGCTGCTGGGGGATGAAGACTAAGATCAGCATGCGGAGACCGATTTTTCAAGATCGATATCGAGACCCGCTACTGCTTCTGTCAGAGCTAACTATTGATGTCCGTGTCGCACATCAAAGAAAATTCCTTCCCTTGACATGAAGCGCACCGATGTAATTCCTGGCACGTGGTTACCATGACGACCAAGACGACGGCACGCGCAAGGCAGACGCCAAACTCTTAGGGCGGAGCTCTGGAGCGTTGCTTCAAAGCTCCGCCCAGTGATTGCGACCTTGTTTGCTTCCCCCTCCCACCCATCCGTGTCCTCCTCCATATGCGCTGCCCCCTTTTTGTCAATTCGTGTCTGGAGAATTAGTCAATGCCGTCCCTGCTCTATTTGTGTCCCGCAAGCCATGACAAGCAATTACCATGACTTTTGAAAGAAGGACAAAGGCAACATTCCACGTTAGGTAGTCCATAACTCTCAGCTCTCTGGTTCTATTCAAACTCAAGTTCCACGATGATTAAATACGCAAACAGCATAAAAACCAATCTAGTTTCATACCTGCTTCTTGTTCACTAATGTCATTGTATTTATTGACTCTAGGTACAATTATGAAACTTAGACTGTTGCGGCCTTGACATAATGTATACACTAAAGAATACGACTTTGGCAGGCCGGGGGAGGGGTACTTCGTGCTTGAGCCTGCTCGACCATAATGTAGATTTATACAGCTTCGTGGCATCAATTTGATTCATAATTGACAATGTCAGCTGTGTTTTCCCCAGTGTTATACCTATGAAGTTCAAATTTGATAGGACTAAGCAGCATTGCACACCATCCCCAGTGTAGGATCTATATACCTCACTATATCCATTTCCATCATGTTCAGATATGTATGCATAGACGGATCGCCGCTGCATATGATATATTCAGGCAAAGCGGGAGATTCGGCCTTCGAAACGAACGAGTAGAGTTCGGAACTGGGTCAGAACCATTTTGCAGAGCAATAGAGCTTGACGGTGAGCTCACGTCACAAATCAGTCGTGCGGCTCCAAGGACAGCTTGACAGTAGTCTCACTATGCAAAAAGAGTCTTCTACAATAAATCGCACGACGCATTAAATTAGCTTATGCAGCTTTCTTGAACTTGGATTTGGATTTGATTGAAGCCCCTTTTGGCCCCGTGAGGGGAAATAAAGGCTTAAACATACTTTATGTATCTAGGTCTGCAACGTATTCTATTTAAAATCATACAACTTACATAATAATGAAAGGTCACTCAATTTGTGAACTATGTTTTACAAGCTGGCAGTGGGGACGATTGATAAAGGTGCTTAACGCTGCTGAAATGAGTATAACATCAGTGTCATTATTAGTAAAACAAAACAAAAAAATCATGGAAACCTAAGAGACTGAAGTTCCACTATATTATGATAATGCTAAATTGCAAACTTGGCCAGCCTGATTGAAAGTTATGACAATGCTTTTGAATCTGCACGTGTTGTCAAACAGGACTTAAATATATATATATATATATATATATATATATATATATATATATATATATATATATATATATATATATATATATGTGTGTGTGTGTATATATATATATATATATATATATATATATATATATATATATATATATATATATATATATATATATATATACATATTTAGAAGTATTAACTCTTGTCATAATGTTCTTGGAAATGAATCAATTATCACGTCACTTTAAATGAAAAGATGCCATACGTATGTATGGGTCTGTTTTGGTTTAAAAGTAGGCCTACGCTTTTCGAGTAGTCGTTTTGCGGTTGAAAGCAAACGTGAATTTGATTCTACTTTCGATGAGGAGCATTCGTAATTATAAGCGCTGGAAATTTTCCAGCCATCGGAGCCCAGACAGTGTGAGAAAAACTTTCATATTGACGAAAAGTATATGGTCAACGCATACCGATGACACGAACGTTGTTGAACCATTGGGATACAAAAGAAACCAAGGAGGTACATTATGTATTATACCTCCTTGGTTGGGGACGAGGGATTTGTATAAGTGTGTGTGGGAGGGGGTGGGGGTGAGGTGATAGCAGGGGTAATGCTCGTGGATGGGTCAAAGGGCAACATTCCCTTTTGTTTCAAGCCTGTTGCTCAAGTCTATGAATGCTTTTCTGCTATAGGCCCTATCCAAATAATCAAGATCGTACTACACGTACTTGGTAGCAGCATTTGTCATATCACACTTTTTATCTCATTATTTTCACGTGTTGTTCACCACTCTCTTCACGTCACGTGCTCTTCTGTGTTACCCCATGGATGAAAAGGTCTTATTAATCAAAATGTCACGTTGCAATGGCAAGAACTAATGGCATAATTTTATAATGTTGGTTCATCACGGAAGTGGTTTTTATCTGAGCAAAGTAGTCGTGATAAGTTGAATATTATTTGTAACCCTACCGTCAATATGATCGTGTAACAAAACGAAAACATGTTTCTTTAAATGAAATAATTGATAATACTCTATCCGTCTGCAAACACAACTGGCTGTGCATGCGTCGTACGTCGTCAGTACTTATTAATTATGTGAAAAAGTCCACGTGGCTAGCATTTTAGTGCATTAGACTTATCAGACTCATTCACTGCATGCGTCATATTTATGTCAGTATCTTATTAATCATGTGAAAAAGTCAGTGTGGCTAGCATTTTAGTGCTTTATCTAAGACTTACCAGACCCATTTACTTTGTTGAAAAACTAACACAGCCAGGGCCTGTCAATGTACTTGGCATGGACGGATGACCCGAACATGACCTGTAGAATCAAAATGAAGTCATTACGACACTTAAAAAAAAAAAAAAAATGACAGAAGTGCAATGAAATTCAGGGAAACCGCACGAGTCACACGCACCAGTCACTCGCAATGAGCCCCTCAAACCGCTAAAAACAAACTGCTCGATGGAAGGTCTTCACAAATCATACGAAACGAACGTTGGAAAGAGTGAAAGAGGGAGAAAGAGAGAAAAAAAAAAATACTCGATGAAAGCACAGTTTGAAACCAAAATATGAAAGATACCTTTATAAGATCTGGGGATTATGCCATGGACTTTCTTCATTTTTCCCCCTTTTTAAGGAGATATTGTTGGGCTGATTTATGAATATTTGAATGTTTCATCCGAAGTCCGTCGTTTTCTATGATGAACACATGCAGACATATAGAAACACACAAAACAAACAAACAAACAAACAAACAAACAAACAAGCAAGCTAACAAACAAAATGATCTCGATATTCCTGTCATCATCGTTGTTATTGAGAGAAAGATGTTTAGGATTATACTCCACTGTGGAACTCGGTTGCAATGTGGAGGTGTCATAATGGAAATCATTTGTCCTTTATCTTCAGTTTATGACATAGGCTATACCTCAATATGAAACTGTGGCTCGTAGTTGTGAGTAAAGGGGATAACTATGACTGCAAACAAAGCTTTCAGGCTCCATGATATGTTCCTGAGTCGATAGATATGCAAAATGACGGCATGTAAAATATGCATAAGCCCCAGAGACTACTTATATAGTAATTGAAGCTGTTTATTTCACACATATTATGTGTTTTCAAGGGTAAGAGAGAATGACTGTCGAAACCATGATGACACAAGTGCATAAAAGATTGTTGAATGATGATATTATATATTGGATTATTAATTATCTGCAGTAATGCTTATTATAGTCCTCGACTCGTAAAAGCTTTCGTTGCCAAACCATTTGCACAGCAACGAAAGAGAAAGCTTCCAAAACCGGTGCTTGATAACTTGATAGTTTGTGACCGCTAGAAAAGTGACCTATCTGCCCCCCCCCCCGGAATTTAAAAAAATGTAGAGACCCCCCCCCCCCCCCCGTGACATAAGAGAAGCAACCATGATCAGTTCCCTTCCCAGCTGCCAGAGATATCCCTGCTCAAGTTTGCCATCAAGTGTAGATGATATTCTATGGCCTCAGCTTTGACTTTCACTGCCACCTCCATGTTTTCACGCAGAGTTCAACAATGGGCGAAAAACTAGCTCTCTGAGACTGTTCTAGGCACGTGACAACGCGACAAGCTGTTGAGCGGTTGACATCATGTGGCGCCCTTGCATTGTCGGATAATCTCAAGACCTTACCATACTAGTACTTATTGATACGTATAGGCACTCAGAGTAATCAAGAGCGATATAAGTGCGTTTGCCCCTACAGTCCTGTTCCAGCAAAAATATTGCAGCAAGTGAAGCACACTTTGCTATCCCACCTCCCTGCAAAAATGTGTATAACTCGCTGAAGTTGAGCTGAAAATTGTCGATACTGGGTCAATAAGCGTCAATATGGATGTCTTGCAATAACCAGAAACAATTGTCGTATGTAGTCGGGATGTTTAAGATTGAGTAGGATCTGTACTAGTTTACTTCCCCCGAGCACGACATGAACCGATTAAGACGCGGCCCAATTCATAAGGCTCATTGTTTATGACGAGGCATCACGCTCTTGTAAAATCCGAGGGCGGATGGTTTCGCGTCATATCGGCTGTAATTCCCCCTCGACATAAACAAACTCCAGGTTTCACAGTTGTATAGATACTTCCCCGTATTTCTTTGACTTTTGGCCTTTTATTTCCTCTGCATTGCATTATTCATCTCCGACGTCTCGAATGACTGGTTTTGTTGCTAAATTTGTCAAATTGAGTCGGCTGTTGTGAGTGAATTTGCAGTGCATGAAAAGAATTGTTTATTGAAAAGAAATCAATCAAACATATCGCTCAATTTTTTATCCCATATACTTTACCCGGTATCTGAAATAAATTTCTTTAACAAACCCCGATGCTTTTCGGACCACTGAATCACAAGCTGACTTGCTGTACAATCAAGTGGTGTTTGATTTAATGATACCGCACCAAGTATAGACAACTATAGACAATGAAATTCATTTCTATATTCTAAAGTGAATATTCACCTACATACTCACGCAAACACATAAAGACAGCTCACACATGCTAACAGCACAGGCACAAAACGCGACATCGCACGTGTGAAGAAAACAATATTCGAGCATCTTTATGCATATCTTTGTCTGTTTTTCTTCCTCTTTCTCTCCTCATTCTGTCTATCTCTCCATTCTTCCCTTTCTCCATTCTTCCCTTCCTTCGTCCCCCATCCCTCTCCCTCCCCAATCTCTCACTCTTGTCACTCCGTTACGTCAAAAGCGTTCAAGGGTATGATAAAGTTTCGGTTGAGGAGGGATATCGCTGTTAACTTTTTGCGGGATATGATCAGAAACCACTTATGAAATACTACAGAGCATACAACTCTAAGAGGAATTCAAAATCTATTTGATGGAAATCGGTTTTGGAATGGCTGAGATACCCAAACACAAAGAAAAACAAGGCGATAAAAGGTGGGTACCATCTTCTATTAAGATCAAGATTAGGGTTGCTTTGTTTTGGATATCTCAGCTATTTCAAAACCAATATTCATCAAATAGACTTTGAATTCCTCTTAGAATTTTATGCTCTTTCGTATTTCATGAGAGGTTTCTCATTTTTTCACGAAAAAAGTCAGAAATCTAAAGCTCCATTTCAACCAAAATTATACCATCTCTTTAGGCTTCTCCAGGCATAGTGCATACATCCATACAATCTCGAAGTTTATAGAGATGAAGATGTATATGAAAGATTTATATGTATGACATTGCTCTATTATTGTTTTCCCGGACGATAAGGGACACGATGAATAAAGATTTATTTGACACAAATAAACACCATGGATATGGAGCGCTGTTGCTACATGGTTATACTCACTACTGCTGGGAGACACAATGTCACAATATGTGAATGACAGGCAGCCCCAAATGAACTGACACAGAAATTAGCTGCCAGGGGAGGCAACGGGCACTGCGGGTAATTAATTCGGCATGAGCATTTTGTCTTCACGCCTCGAATCCCGCAGACGATAATGAAAATAAATGAACGTATGATTGACGTGATCGAGGTGAATAATGATTGACATAGCCTGATGGCTAGCAGCTAGATTCACTGCACCATGTGGCTCTGGTTCAGGGCCAGAGTGGCGGGAGCCCGCCCGACGGACGCGCCGTGAGTTGTCGCTCGCTCCGCTCGAAATCAGTCCTCGCGCACGTTACACACACTGAACCAATTTATCGAGTCCCAGACTCGTAATTACGACTTGTGTTTCCGGTGATTATGGCATTTTATTGCGACGCATTTTCAACTTTATAGTCTGCTTGCCTCATTTTCATCATCTAGATCTAAACATGGAGGTGGTCTCTTCCCACCTCCCTGATCTAAATCAAGATCTTTCTCTGTGTAGATCTAAATCAGCGATCAATTTTGCAACTTACCGTGGAGAATCTATATATAGTGTCCTAAACTCATCCTGTCTCAATAAATCTAACGCAATAAAAAACACAATTTATCCTATGCGATTTGTGCAGAAGCTTGCAAATGAATTCAAATTGTCAAGCGGGGTGTGTTTTATCCAGTGTCGAAATTATATTGGTGCGAGAAATACATGACAGAGATATCTATGTAGTCCCATGGAGCTACAATAGCTCCATGGTATTCCTTTGCAGTTTGGTGTCGTAACCCATAGATGAGCTGGTTGTTTATAGGCCTACCTCTTGCTTGAAGGATAAACCATGTACGGTTTCATAACAAAGCAACAGCTTTTCAAAGTAGGCCTATACCCAAACTTGTCCAACATATACACAAACTAAAGCGTTATATGACGTTTGTATGGAGTTTTAATTATTTTATCGCTAAAAATCCATCGCTTATCACGAAGATTGAACCCTCAATGCATATAGGAAAGTATTATTACATTTCGAGTCAAATTTCACAATTTCACAGGAGAGCCAAACACGAATACACTCGAGGCCCTTGTAAGCTTTAAATGGCAATTGCTTCCACGCGTAAATGGTATAATGACGACTCTATAATGGTTTGTGTTGAGGTCTTGGACCTCCTCATTAGTTTCTAATTGGGCCTGAAGTTAATTGGCGCTTTAGTCATCGCAGCAACCTGGCGTTTCGATAAGTGCCTTTGTCAGTTCCCACTTCCGGTGTGACCGTCCTTCCTTTTATTTGTCGTATTTCCGTGGGTATAAATAATAGACAAAGGGATGCGGCGTTCTGTGTCTCCCGGACAGGAGATGGAGCAAATGCGTCAACATGTAGAGAGAGAGAGAGAGAGAGAGAGGCTTATTTACACACACACACACACACACACACACATACACACACACACACACACACACACACACACACACACACACACACACACACACACACACACACACACACACATACACACATACACACATATATATATATATAAAATAAAAGAGAAAATAAACACTTTTTCGAGTTCGTAATTTTCATAGAAGATTTTGATAGAAATCAATGTATGATATACCATATTAAAGGTAATCTAATTGGCTATTAGCCTAGTAAGTCAATCCAAGTCCTCAAAGGCACAAAAGGAAAAATTGCAAAAATTGACATATTGTATTTTATTTGCGAATGCCCTGACCAGTTTAAGACAATAAGAGACATGAATGAAATACAAAATATAAGTTTTCGTTCTCTTTATCTCTTTCTAACCTCAAACAAAATCGAAGTGGGAAACTTAAGGGGGAAAATAAAATAAGAATTGTCTTTCTACTCAAACTTCCAATGACATATGGAGTAAGGGCACACAGATGATTAATTGAATAGAATATCTTTATTTCGTTAATTCAATTTAGTAATTTAAGAATTCATGAGACAAATTCAAGAACCAAATATAATTCCAAATTTTCCTCATTTTGAGAAATCAATTCAAAATCTTACCATTTTTGTTAATATTGCTTCTTCTCTCTTTTCATTTGAATTTGGTTTTGACAGAAAATTGTTCATTTTCCTCCATTTTTGTTAGCCTTTATTGATCTTTTGGGCTTCAAAGATATCACAGACTCAGATCAAAGGTACATTTTTACAACTGAATTCATGTTTTTATTGTGTTAAATTTGTCTTCTGTTCTTATTGTTACATGGAAGAGCATTTACGCATGAATGACAACTTGCTTATTTTTGCAATTTTTACTTTGGTGCCTTAGAAGAGAAAAATAAAGGTGTTCATTCATGCGTAAAGTTCCCCTTTTTATTGACACACCAAGTTGTTAGCCAATCAAATTACCTTTCATATGGTATATAATACATTAACATTTAGCCAAAAATTCTACGAGAAATGTAATCTTGAAAAAGTGTTTACTTTTGCAGAGTGTATATACATATTACATGTATTATATCAATGTATGTGAGAGAGACAGGAGAGCTAGCGGGCGGTTGCGGGGGGGGGGGGGTAGGGGAGCTGATAAACATGTGTGGTTCGTATTGCCAGCACGAACAACTTTCTTTTTTTTTTTAATGGTAGTCAATCACGTCCGCCTCATCCACATCCAACTGGACCCCATGGAAGACCAGCTTATAGCTGAATATGGACTATCCAGCCATCTTCTCAGATGGAAAATAAACAGACAAACAAATAAACAAACAAACATATTCTACAGCTTAAGGTAAGATTATCATGTTATGATTGTTAAAAAAAAAAGAACATGTCACAACACATAATACTTGCATGAAGGCCTTAACAGGACGCCATACCCTGGTATCGAGTTGCCGAAAATATAATCTTAATATTAACAATTCTAGTACATAGGCTAGAGTCATGTACTATCTTCTTAAAAAAAAATTATTCCACAACGTCTATTGTTGTTGTTATTGTTGTGAGTCCCATAGGCCTATTGTCCATTCCACATATCGATGCGACAATCAATGATAGATGTTCAATAAAGTGTTTCCGGCGAAATATGGATAGAGACTATACAATTCAGACAGAAAAACAGTTAGAAGAAAATATTACGTTCGGAGACCTTTGTCCACTTGAATCAATAAAATCAGAAGAAGAAAAATACTTCATTACAAATCCACACAAACAGTCAAAACAGAACTTAAACATTACGAGGACGACAAGCTGCATTGATAATCTATGATACAAGAAGAAATTAAATTTAACTACATAGTAAGGATGAAACCATGGACATGATGGATGCCCCTGATGATGTGAAAAAAAAAACCCAACGCAACTGACCGTTTGAGAAGATGATAGAAGCAGATGGGGAGAGTGAAGAGAAAGGAGATATTCTAGAGGCTGATTTGAAAAGATTCTCGCAGAAGGACTTCTTGACGATGCACGCTTCTGTTCCGGTGTAATTAACGTCTCTTTAGCTTTTTGAATCACTGAGACAAGTACCCACTCTATGGTCCCACTTGGGACCGCAATCACTGGCCTTTGTACGATGAGAGTAATTCAAGTCCAACTTTCCGGAACGACGGTGAAGACGCAGGAATTAACTTGTTTTCAAGTCGTGAGGAAGAAGAAATTAAAAGGCGCCACTTTCACACTTGGATGCTCTCAGAGACAGTCCGTCGACTCCTCCACTCAATCAGAAGTGTACGAATCCCACCTGCTCCTGTCCCTCCCTCCCCATTCTCTCTGTTCCCCCCATAAAAGTTCAATGTACTGGTCCAGTGATCAGGAACGGTAATGTTGTTTTGTGTCAAAATATCATGATAATGATGGTTCATTATAGCTAGCGATACAGTTATATACGATAGATTCGTATTCTTAGATTGAATGTAATTACCCTAAATGTCAGCAGCTGTGAGCTGCATGCGTGACAAATTACAGACCCAATAACAAAATCATCATGTCTGTAGTCACAGCATTGATGCATACGCATAAAGAATTTTCAAAGTATAAACTTTTAAGCAAATTCGGTAAAATGTGAAAAACAAACTCAGATGTTTCTTAATCTGATGCTCTGACATTAAAAGACAAAGCTCAGACCCGATTATAAGAGACCCTGACTAGATTTGCGGTACGAAACTCAACAGTTTCACATGCGAAATTCTATGAAGAAAGGAAATTCAAGACTTGAATGACATTTGCAATTGGCATTCCTCGTCGAATATGATCAGGAGTATATCTTACATGTAATTTCTTCTCGATAGCGCATGTGCACACACACACACACACACACACACGCACAAAAAGTAACAATATTGCAACTATAATAATCGGTGAGGTATCAACAAGGGCATGATAAATGTAAAACAGTAAGATGTCTTCAAATAAACATTCAACAAATGAATATAGGCCCTATATGTATATACAAAAAACAAATCTGCCGATGCAGCGATAGCAACAAACAACTTAATAGATGATGCCATGGAATCTTCTCCTTATAATAGCATATTCAGCTTGTCCTGCCATCATTATACCCCCAAAACGTCGCCAAGGTGGAGGGGAACGGAATTTTTGAAATAACGACATGTAATGTCATTGTTCAGGCTTTTATTATGAAAGACATGTGAAATCATTCATATATATATATTCATATATTTCTATAATTATGGTGCTGATAATGATGAAGACAAAATGCCGGTGGAAAAAAAAATGCTATACCGACACGTAATACTCATTGTATAATAGCGCACTAAACATGAGTAACATGTCAATAGGGAGTGTTCTTCTGTCCATCGATAGCTTGTGTAGAAAGTGCTGTCGACATCGGCCTCATGATGGACAACAGTTACTGTGTGAATAGCGTCCACACTGCAGTGCACTTTCGTCTTTGCTGCAATGAATTATGTAAATATTTTTATTCTAACAAGTTCACTGTTGTTTAATTTCAAGATTCGATTAATGAGTAGTTTCGAGCCACTAGTGAAATTATGGATTTCTCTGTAACGATAACTGCACCTTTTTCTTCATTTCATTAATTTCGTTTAATCTCTCATGTCGTTTTCATTTCAATTATACAATATATATCACGAAAACAAGAATGCATATTCTAATTGTGTCAAAATGTATTATGAATACACATTATGATACGTTGCAAAGAAAAGAGGATAGGTATTTAGCCTACTGCTCCCCGCAGAAAACAGTGTTTTTCCTGCGACCTCGGAATCCACACTTTAACCTTTCAGTGCCTGCTATATATTTTGTTTACTATTAACTCATTTCATGGATACAAAGCATTGTTCAACCTAGATTGAAAACGAAACAGACCCTAGCCCGTGCCAGCAAATTTGTTAATGGGTTAAAATATGAACAAATAAAATGTTCATTATTCATTAACACTCTATGACTCACCGAGTAAACATGGTAAAGACATTTGAACTTTAGTTGAATCATGAACACTTACAAAAGCGACGTCCTCTGATCTTACAGTGACTGGATGATGTCTTTGCTTTTCAA
Source organism: Diadema setosum (assembly GCA_033980235.1). Taxonomy (NCBI): domain Eukaryota; kingdom Metazoa; phylum Echinodermata; class Echinoidea; order Diadematoida; family Diadematidae; genus Diadema; species Diadema setosum. Next base: position 26,919,910 of record CM067061.1, on the reverse strand, counting down.
AGAGAGGACATTTTGCGGACATTTTACTGCCTAGCGGCCTATACGTGGACGTGGTTGAGAAATAACGCCGCGAAATTTTCAAGTTTGATAAAGAAGAATTGAACAAGCATAACTAAAACGAGATTATCATAGACATGTATTATCATGATAATGTCTAAAGTAAGTGCAGTGAATTGGTTTACAGCGACATCTTCATTGAAAAAAAACAAACAAACATGCACCGATACAAGCGCAACAAAGAGTGACGCCCCATTATGTCAAGGTAGGACTCGAATGTCTGTATTGTGTATTCTTTTGAGAGCAGGAAAATTACATACGCAAGAGATACAACAAAGATATCGATAGAGTTTTGTAAAGAACGACGAAGGCGATATTCATGTGTGTAAATTTTTAGGATAGCACCATTGATCTCTTTGTAGATCTTTTTTTTTTTCAAATAATTATGATCAATGATAATGAAAAGAAAGAAGTCGATTCTCTTGTACACTGCGTGAGCTCAAATTTCAATATCGATTGTTCAAATATTTTCTTCAGATCTCGCTTCGTTAGAGGAACAAAAGCGGGACCAGTTTGTAGGTTGCGGCGTGTCTGTCCGCTGGTATATCGACCCGATGTTGTGCGTAGCGCTAGTTGCGCGTGTGCCCTGGTCTTTGTCCGAGCGGGCGTAATCCGGGTGTTTTTGTTCCCATCCACGAGCGAGGCGCGCGACCATTGTCGGTAAGAAAAGTGTCCACCTCATGACAGCTGTCCCGTGCTTCTTTTTCATGAATTTACCATTATCTTGGCACTACATGGATGGTACATGTATCACTTAGTTTTGGGCGAATCAAGAAGCCTATTTCCTTCTTGTATGCTGACATTTTTTGAGATGACAAACCTTCCGTGATTTATACATAAATTTCGGTGAAATTGTAAAACGGCTTCTACGCTTTGTTAATTCTTTCAGCAGTCATTATACATTCTGCCAAAGCTGGCATATTAAACAGGGAGGTGAGAGGAAACCTCCTTGATATTAAACGAATACGAAATCTGCAGATTTCACAGCGTATTGCTAAAGCATATTCATTAACATCTGTAGGATTTTTTTTTTTTTTTTTTTTTTTGAGAGGGCATGATGTTCAAGTAGTGACCTCATACCTGAAATCATTTATATTTTGTCTTCATCTTTACCTCGGCTCAGTACATTTTATTCTATTTAGGCCTAATATTGACATTTATCCTGTCAGTGAATATTAAATGATGATAACATCGGTGTGAACTGAGGGACAAAGAATGAAGAGCAAAGAAAGAAAACACGGTGACGTTTTCACGATTTTCCATTCCGTTGTAGATGTTCGACTTGACATTACCGCCTATTCCTGACGTTATCTATGATGAATCTATTTTCTAATCAAAACAAAGGGAAATTGTAACATTGTCTCTTAACTCTCATTGTAGATTAGTTATGGTCTCCACAGTACATACTGCCAAAATAAAACGCAAAGTGTATTAAAAAACAACACAAACGGGGTCTCCAATTCTCTTGTACCTGTCGGGTTTGCAAGGTAACAAAGAAAACGATTCATTACGGCTAACCGTTTGGTAATGAACAGGGCACGGACGTCTGGCTGTCAACTTTTCAAGCGACATCCCACCCCACCTGCCCTCTCCCTGAACCCGTCCGCATCCCTCCGCTTGGTGAGGAGGAGGGTGAGGAGGAGGAGATGAAGGGAAGAGAAGGGTTGGTATATAAAAATGGAAATCCCTTTCCACGCGTTCTAATCCCATCTCAAACATGCGAGTTCTTCTGTCGATATTCTGTGAAGGCATGTCGCCGGTCCTCCCCCATTGAGCGTCGGCTCAAAGGGGAGGCCCTACGTATAGTCGAAAGTAACAGAAGTCTTTGTTTCCGCATCGTATCAGGGGGGTTAAGAGTAGGACCTGTGTGCCTTGAGAGCAACGGACGAGAAAGGTTTAACGACAAGTGTATACCAGTTCTCTGTGACTCGATCGCTCTTTGTTCGTCTCCAAATGCGAGTTTTCTTCATGGCCTATTCATACCAGTGGCGTTACGCCGCACAGCGTGGTGCCTTTGTTCGCAGACAATTTTTTTTTTTTGACTTTCGCTTGTTAGATTACGCCCTTTTGTTGAATCAATAACTTTGTCCGGCTGTGGAGTTTGACACTCTCTGAGAGAGGAAACTCCTAATCCAAATTGATGTCCGTAGATCTATTTTCCTCTCAGTGAATGAACGTGGAAAAAAAAAATCGGTTGCCATTCTAATATATTTCTTGCCCTCAAAATTTGTTGCTTATTCATTGCTTTATTTCAAACTAAAGCGTCATTGTTTATACTCCTTTGACTTACCAGTAAAAGACAAATGGGAGGAGGAAGAAGAAGACATAGCCCCAAAACTACTTTTCGTACATGTTAGAATGAGCGATACCAGAAATCAAAATGATATTTGTTCATTTACTCAAAAGTAGTATCAAACATAAGCTTTGTTTTCATACAGGCGTGTAGGCCCTACCCTATATCCCCAGACAAAGGGAGTCATAGGTCGGTCGTGCTTAAACAAAAGTAAGGTTCTCACTATTTATGTATGCAGTGAGGCAATAACATCAGGCAGTCCGCTTCTATTGGTGTTACCTGGGAAACAAAGCAATCTCGAAAGAAGCCTCGTACACCTGCTGTGCAAACCGTAGACTGGGCCGCAAGACATCAGAGGATCCACCGCTTGATGGTGATCCTTCTACAGCAAGATTATCGTAGGTCTTCTTTTAATGTACTCAACGGACTTCTGATGTGGTTAGATGGATTCCACCCCAGTTTTGTTTTCTCTTTCTCCATTAGCGAACCCTATTCATTGAGAATTCCCCTCTTGTTTCGTAAAGGAAACAACAGACAACACAATGCGTACAAACTGAAGTTATCGCTGACAAAGTCATGCAGCCGCACGATAAGAAATTTATACGTTTCGAATGACTAGGTTATTGATTTTTTAATAGACTCACTCACATAATACGATGCTCAAAATAAATGCTTATAACTTTTAAAGTATATGATCCCGAGCTGTTTTTACATTCTGATTGGTAATGTTTTAACGTGCTCTTGGCTCATATAAAAAAAAACACGATGTGGGATTTATAGCACGCGTAACATACAATCATTTCGCCCAAAGAGAAAACTACACACATTCTCTGTCAAAGTGCGATATGTTTGCCTTCTCAACAAACATATGTTTTTGAAGGGTGTTGAAATCCGTTTGTGGACGTCACATTATATTTCATTCTTTTAACAATCTGTTCAGTGATGGGACATTCCACCTTGAATACTGTGTGTATGAAAAAATACACAATGTTATAACATTCTTCAGCCGTTGTCCAAATCACAACAAACATCTGTGTCTCCACAGAAACTCGTAAACAGGTAACCATGGTTTTTAACCGCAGATGGACGAGGAGCCGTTACATTTGTAATGTTATGAAAGTCCACGATAATCAATTTTAGAATACACAATAAATGAAAGCACTAAGTACCATTTACAAGAGTTTAGCGTTCTTATGAGGATAGTCAGTGAATTATGAGAGGTGTTCGTGGCAATTTCACATCTGATTTCATACTAAAGATTTTTTAAAAGGAAGGTGTTACGGCGTTGTTGTCGCATTTTTCGACGTCTTACATGACCAAAGAAATTCTACGTAGAACTTTTATGTATATCCTTCTTCTTCCGTTGAATACAGGCCTAGATATTGCACAACATCAATGAATTTATCGCTGCAAACTGAACATGAAATAGCCCCTCTCGTTTTCCAGATTGCACACGAGCAAATACACAGACATCATCCTTCAACATCCTTCAGGCCACATACACCTAAAACTCACAAGTAATGCATACACCGGGCACGCTGTATATCTGGCGAGCAATTTGTGACAAATTGCGCTACCACGTGGCTGATGAAGAATCCAAAGTTGCGACCAAGTTTTCTAAATCATAATCGCTGTTTCCGTCCCGCCCTATACCTCCCTCCTCCAGCGCAGACAACGAATGGAAAACGTGCTGTCTACAACATGGGGTCCATTCAACGGTCAGTCGGTCACTGGAGGGTCAGTGTGAAAATGAGGTTGATGTATAGAAATGGTCTTGGGCACCTTTTCAAACTTGACTTCCTGGTTAGATGATGACAGACTCGACCTGGAAGGTGGTAAAAAAGAGGACACAAAACGATGACGAGGTAGGCAGGCACTGGGGAATGTTTGGTGACAGGAACACAGCCGAACTGCTTACCGACGGTTGGATTTGCGAACATAGCAATTATAGAACGAGTACAATAAAATGTAAAATTCAACATATTTCCACTTTTCTCGCATAATAAAAGAATACTTGATTTCTCTCTTTCAGAAGGCAGGGGGAATAATATTACCCTTAACATACGTCAGTCACAAGTCGATTAAATGTGCTCTTTATTCAAGAAATAAAATTGGGTGAAGTGCCCTTTATATTTTTCCTTATATCGTTATACGCATGTGACCAAAACTTCCACTGACGTGTTCAACTAATATTGCTGCATTCACTCTGATTCACTCAATCCACATGCATATGAAGGTGGACTTGCCCTTTAAACAGTTACATCATAAACCTACAGGCTCGTCTGCAACTGTCTAGAGGAGGGTGTGTTCGAGAGTAGTGGAACACAGTTTGGTCAGACCATGGACCTATGTCCATGGTCAGACAAAGGAGGTAATGGGAGAGACACATCCTTGATCGAACCAAGGAAGTATTGCGTGGACGAGACACCTCCTTGGTCGGACCAAGGAGGTACTGCATGGGCGAGACACTTCCTGGGTCGGACCAAGGAGGTAGCCTACTGGGCGAGACACTTCCTTGGTTTGACGAAGGAGGTACTGTATGGGCGAGAAACCTATTTGGTCGGACCAAGGAGGTACTGCATTGGCGAGACACCTCCTTGGTCGGACCAAGGAGGTACTGCATGGGCGAGATACTTCCTTGGTCGGACCAAGGAGGTACTGCATGGGCGAGAGACCTCCTGGGTTGGACCAAGGAGGTAGCCTACTGGGCGAGACACTTCCTTGGTTTGACGAAGGAGGTACTGTATGTGCGAGACACCTATTTGGTCGGACCAAGGAGGTACTAGTGGGCGAGACACCTCCTTGGTCTGACCAAGGAGGTACTGCATTGGCGAGACACGTACCTCCCTGGTCGGACCAAGGAAGTACTGCATGGGCGAGACACCTCCTGGGTCGGACCAAGGAGGTAGCCTACTGGGCGAGACACCTCCTTGGTTTGACGAATGAGGTATACTGTATGGGCGAGACACCTAATTGGTCGGACCAAGGAGGTACTAGTGGGCGGGACACCTCCTTGGTCGGACCAAGGAGGTAATGCATGGGCAAGACCCCTCCTTGGTCGGACCAAGGAGGTGGTCTGACTGCATGGGCGAGACACCTCCTTGGTCGGACCAAGTAGATACTAGTGGGCGAGACACTTCATTGGTCGGACCAGAGAGGTGGGAAGATACTGCGTGAGCGAGACACCTCCTTGGTCGGTCAAAACTTGGTGGGACCCCCCCCCCCCCCCAAAAAAAAAAAAAAAAAAAGGGAGGGGGGGGGGGGTCAATAAATGAGCAGCGTGGGTGTCGTGCCTAGGCTTATACAATAATCTGGATGCTGGATGTCCACGGCAAGGGCGATTCCGTCTATTACTAAGTTCCTCCGGCCGGCGTTTCTCCTTTGATACGCATAAGTTGATCTAAATCGAACTTCCATCTTTCCGACATTACTTGCTCGTGATCCATTGTATTATAATCTGCTGCTTTGAAATGACAATCTGCAACGATGTATGATAACATTTTTGTTTGTTGTTGTTGTTGAAAGATGCCATCTATCGCAGAATTAGGGCGTTATTTCCTTTGAAAGAAGACTAGATTGTGTATGAATTAAATGGCACAGTACACAACTTTACAACCAAAGAACCTAGATGAGAATTGTCACCCTATCACGACTATCAGTATGAAGTATTATTAGGCCCTAATTGCCAGATGGTTCTTTAAAGAAGTTTGATTTTACTGTGTTTTGAGTTTATTCTTCTTTAAAAATGCCAGAACAAGAACAATATGTCCGTTGACATCACTACATGGCTTGTAAACACACACACACATGTACACACACACACGCACACACACACATGCACATTCACACACACAGACATACTCAATATACCTTCTACAAGGTATAGTGCTGAATGAGAATTTTCACAACAAAACTATAAGACACAGAAAGCCAAATGGGAGGAACGGAGATGGATATATTGGGACAAAAAGACGGGTAAGATGGAAAATGAAGGAGGAAGAAAGGACAGATATAAAGAGAGAGAGATTTGTATGTTTGTCGGAAAAGTATGAGTATATTAGTTTCTAATATGCGATCCGCTCTTTGGAATCCGAATGACATCTCACTTCTGAACACTTCGCGGTTGCGATAATGACTTTCACCGATATTTGGTGGCTTGAACATAAAAGTCGCGTGGTTTTGGCTCGTGTGCATGTTTCCAACATGAGGCACTGTTTAATCATAACAAAACCAACACTTATTAAAGTCCTATATCCTGTTATTCCGAGTAGTAGAATTCGTGTTATAAGACTTATCATAATTCATCAAAATGGTCTGCTTTAAGTTCTATTTTTTTTTTTTTTTTTTTTACTTAAGTTCTATCTTTCTTTTGGACACATTGTGGTAGTTGAGGTATGTAGGCCTACGATGTATTCGGTTTCCATAGATCTTATTATAGAATGTAGAGTGTGCTGTTGAAAACAGCGACGAGTGAATTAGATTGGAACACTTGGTTTGCCATGGGTGTATTCTTTTACATCGACAGTGGTGTTGGTGTTGATGTTGGCGTAATTCCTGTTCAGACTTACTGTTTGCTGGTAATGCACCTGTTACTACTGCTAATTTGGCGGGCTCCTCTCAGAAAAAGCGCGCGAAACGGAGACACAAGTGATGTGTAATCACTTACATGACAACAGAAGGGATAATCGATAGGCGGAGGGATCGAAAGGGCCGAATAAGTCGAGTCAATGAGCCCGTTGTTTAGGTCAAGGTGCGCTCCGGGCAGACAAACCTATTAAGCTTCATTGATTTCTCGCGGAACTGCGTTGAAGGGGCCCTTTTCACTTCGAGGAGATGTCGCGTGCTCTCGACAAGGCGCGATTATTATCGTCTTTCCCTCACTAATCACGTGGGTCGGTTGTTAATGAGACAAGATATCACCATCCGCCATGTGCAAACAAGAATACGACGCATGCATAAACTACAGAGTCGCTTGTTGGAGTCCATGGACTTACCCCCTCCCACCTCAAATTTTGCATAGTACAGGACATTTGAAACATATTTTCCTTCCACTGACAATAATCGTATTATGCTCGCGACCTCCACCAGTTCTTGTTCTTGTGAAATTCCCCAACGCTTCTTCATCAGGGACAGTGTGCTCATACTTCCCTGGCTTCATGACACAGATTCACTTACCCCACAGTACTCTTAAAGATAAATCCATCAATAGATAGATGGCCATAATAAAAAAACACTAAAATACGACCACTATAATAAATGATTAAACAGTGTTCTTGAAAAAGAATGAGGGTGTAAAAGTAGCATCGTATCACGAATCAGCGAGAATCAATGCTGTCATAGGTTGATAGCAGTGCCCAAACTGTCGTTGGTATGCATGCACGTCGGCCTACATTGTTGCATTTTGTCGAACAAAAAAAAAAAAAAAAAAAAAAACGAGCTTACTTGCCGCAATCTGCACCCAGCTTTCTAAAGTTTTGGCTGCGCATGGCATTATTTCCTTTGCGAGTAAGGTATTGTTATTGCAGAGTAGTTTGTCATCATCACATGAACTAAAATAACAATTGGATACGAACAAATTTGAAAGAAAGGTGCTGAAAGACGTGCTTTATAGAGTTGATTACGTCTTTTGTTTGTTTCCTTGCGCTTTCGACAACTCAGTCTCGCATGTGGGTGGAAGAAATCGAGACAGTGGTGATTTCTTTCTCAATAAACTAATTGAGGTGTCTAATGTATTGTGTATTGGAACTATAGGTTGACTTCTCATCAAGGCCGTTTAATCTGCATTGATATAGACATTCAGCGTCGGCATCGTGGTGAAACAGGCGTATTCAGAAATATCTGAATATAGTCGGCTTTCATCCACTAAGAAGCCTGTTTTGTGCTACACGTGCTAAACGTAAACCACCGTAGGCTGAATAATCCGTCGGCTGGTACTTACGGGTGACAATAACTTGTTACTGGAGATTACAGGCTTGATTGTGGTATTTGATTACGATGTCGTGCATGTGCAGAGATGAGTCTGATCAACAGATAACAAGCGAGTCTTTTCACACCCCAAATGTGTGTTAAAAAAACTTGGTCTTACATGTACATGTCTGTCTTTCACGGTTGAGCAAATTATAGTCCAATAACATAAAACTATACTCATAAGCCTGTATGTTGTCAAACATGGAAGTAACCGTATGGTTTCTTGAAATGTTAATCAATACAACATCAATTCAACATATGTCTAAAAATGAACTTAAGTGGATTTTCTCTTTGATAACATGACAGCATGGTTGATTTCAAGTACTCGGTAGAGGTCTCTTCAAATTCTACTAAGTGTATGGGATCCGGTGATTATCAAATCACCCAAAATATTTTAGCATCCGATATATTTCTCCTCGTAACAGCACGGGTAGGTATACAGGAAGGAAGTTATTCGTATCTAAATAATATTTATATATTATAACTAGGTGTCAAACCTATAGCTGCCAGTCAGGCATCTCCTTTCACGATCCTTCCCTTGTTTCGAGTGTGCTTCAAAAATAGTATAGTAGCCAGATAAAGAAGAATGACTCATGTACTGAGAGTATAGAGTACCAGATACTGAAAGCAAACTGTTATGTCTGTGCTTGTTTACCAAGTATTAAAGTACGGCTCTGGCCTATATAGAGCATTGCATTTCGAACCGTCATCTCAACTTCCTCTTAATGAGACAAATGATGTTTGTGATGTCAAATGAAAACTACTCTCGAGAGTGGCTGCGGCTTGCGTGATCAGATTCAGCTTATAGCTCATATCCACGTTCTAATATCTCTTCACAAATAATTATGTAACACTCACACACACACACACACACACACACACACACACATACACACACACACACACACACACACACACACATATATGTATATATATGGGGTGTTTGAAGGTCTTTTTGTTTTTAGCAAATGACAATAAGATTAGCAATATCAGAATGAACAATATCAAGTGTTCAGCGTATAATTACAATTATACGGAAACAGACATGCGAGACTTGTGCTACACCTAGCATGCATATTAATTGAGTATATGGATCAAACAAAACCTAAAGGACAAGTTCACCTTCATATACATGTGGATTGAGATAATGCAGCAATATAAGTGGAACACATCAGTGAAAGTTTGAGGAAAATTGGACAATCAGTTCAAAAGTTATGAATTTTCAAAGTTTCTGTGCAGTCACTGCTGGATGAGAAGACTACCGTGACTGCAGTTGATGATGTCACATGCGTACAACGATATAAGGAAAATATACAGAGGATTCCACAAAATTTCATTTTTTTGAAAAAAGTACACATTCCCTCAACTTGTAACTGATATAATATGTTAAGGGTAATATTACTCCCCCTGCCTTCTGACAGAGGCAAGTCATGTGCTCTTCTATTATGTGAGAAAAGTGAAAATATGTTGAATTTTCTTTATAGTTTCTTTATATGGTTGTACATATAGTTTGACATCACATCAAGCTGTTAGTCTTCACATCCAGCAATCGCGGAACTGAAAATTCCAAAATTTATAACTTTTGAACGGATTGTCCAATTTTCGTCAAACTTTCACCTATGTGTTCTACTAATATTGCTGCATTCTCTCAATCGTCATGTTTATGAAGGTGAACTTGTCCTTTAAAAAAGGTAGTATGTTGTTTGTCCTGGGATCAGCTATCAAGAGCCTCAGAGCGTTCAGCTCTTTGTCATCTCCCGAAACTGGATATTGACGAAAGAATCATCAGGTGAAGTGGGGCTCGTGCAATCAATTAGAAGTATCGGTGTTGGATGCGTAGAGAATTAGTGAAGGAAAAGCTTTTGGTGACAATGGTAAAAAAGAGTGTGTATAATGGTCGGATCATTCTTTCTTCATCTTCCCCCACCCCTTGCTCTCCTTTATCTCCGCTTTTGTTTTGTCCTGTCTTGTGTGTGTGTGTGTGTGTGTGTGTGTGTGTGTGTGTGTGTTTGTGTGGGTGTGGGTGTGTGTGTTTGTGTGTGTTTGTTTGTTTCGAGGGGGGGGGGGGGTTGGGGAAGAAGAAGGGGTATAAGGTGATGTTTACTCCCCCTGAGCGCATCATGTCCATTGTCGGCACGCGACGTCGTCCGGCCAGAACACCACCTGTCCTCTCGACTTTTTTATATGGCACGCGAGGCGCTAGGTCAGGAGTATAATACCAGCGATTTTGGGATCGATAAGTATTGATTCGGTACCACAGATCGTTCAAGAAGATTGGTTGCTTGTATCCATTCTCTTGTCACATTCCACTCCTCCCTGCGCGATCCTTCCTATACGTATGACAACTGCATGGTGACTATACTTATTTGTTGAAAATTTTAAGAATTGATAATATGATTAATATATCATTTAAGTTTAATTGCACCTAAAGCAGCAATAGCATATCGGTCCTTACTACACAATATGATATCTGGGTTATCATTTTTTTTTTCTTTGACTATTGAGCAAAAGAAATGAATGAGGAAGTACAGATTGACTGTTACCAGGACGAACTCTATAAAACTCATCTGGCTCTCTGCAATGTAAAAGAACACACTGCATGGAGCAGCTCTTTTACCCAAAAGTTTGTCATATCGTCTGTTTGTCATACGTTTTCATAAGAAATGCATTAAATTTCCAATTTCTCACAGAAAGCTGACGGAAAATTATCTTTAGCCTCCAATATATTGGATATTGGATTGACGTCCAGATGCAGTGCTAGAAGTTTGGCTTGCAGTGGTTATCTTTCGGTCAACGGGTCAATAATGGCATTTGATATTTCACCAATTCGAATAGGATGAATGTCCCTCCAAAAATGGCATTTCTGATTCTGGGAATGTGACATTTCATTAAGGCCAAACTCACCATGCACTCTCCGTTCAGTGATACCAGTAGGCCCTATACCAGATTAGTAACGTATATTCAAATTCATTAACTCATTTAATATGAAAGACTTGGGCCTGGTAAGCCTTTTCACTTATCCCTGCATGTACATTTCGCTGTAATCCAGTTTTCATAATTAGTTTTTACTTTAGACAAACTTTCTGGTTGTCAGGAATAAGCTTTGCATAAAATTCGATGTTGGTATAAGCCGTATACCCTCAGCATACCCTCTGACGATATCCTGTGAAATGTAAACGTCTTGAATTGAGACTATAGACGATGTCCAAGGGAGATCGTCGCCACGCGTGGCATTATCATATCAACGGCGATTAAAAGTCCGAGGTGTAAATGAACGACCATTCATGATGAGAATTTCCTTGTTCTTTGCCACCAGCTGCTGCTTGCGTATATACTTTAAAGCTCTTTTGTCAATGTATGCACAGATGAGGAAGTTTACTCTCTTATCTAACGTCTTCTTCAGAAATCTCCATCCCACTCAGCTTGGTCGCCCATAGGTCTACACACCTGTGATCTACACTTGTGTATAAGAGCATAAGGTGATTTATGAAAGAGGAAATTGGCACGAAGGAAGGGGTATGGTATTAAGAATCGCACGAGTGTATGATAAGCTGAGGGAGTACGTCGAGCCTCACGAAGTAAGGCGTGGAAAAGAGTTCACAGTTCATAATATGAGTATCATTAACATGGAGCTACGACTCCATGGTAGTACCTTCTAGCTCCAAGGTAACACCAAGGAGGTAATAGACTAGTACCTCCTGGCTAGTATACCGGCGCTGGTCTTTCAATCTGTAGCCCTTCTCGTCCTGTTGCGTGCCAGTTTTTACCCCCTACTTACCAGACTATAGTGCACCCGATGGGTAGGGGCAGACAATTTCCGATGACAGCAAAGTGAGGCTTTGTGTCAGACAAAATATTTACGCCCAAGATGTGCTCAGATATCAACACATGCAATGGAAATTTGAATTCTTCTGAGAATTGTATGCTCAATTTCATATAAGTGGTTTCTAATTATGTGCCAAAAGTTAAAACCTGAATCCCATCTCAACCAAGACTATACATGCACCCTTTCATTCGTAGAGCCGAGTATGGTATAATGTCTGTACGAGATTTGGTTGAAACCTAACTTCATTTTTCTAACATCTTTTGGTGAGATAATGAGAAAACTTTTATGAAATATGAAAGAGCATGTAATTCAGGAATTCAAAGTTTCTTTGATGAAAATTGGTTTTGAAATGGCTGAGATATCTAAAATAGAGCGATCCTAATAAAATGTGGGACCCACCTTTTATTACGATCGCTTTAGTTTTACTTTGTTTTTAGGTGTTTCAGCCATTCTAAACCCGATTTTCATGAAATAAACTTTGAATTCCTCTTAAATTGATATGCTCTGTACTATTTGATAAGAGTTTTCTTGGTATCTCGCAAAAAAGTTAAAAGTCCAATTCTCATCTCCACCAATACTGTACCATCCCTTATGGTATGAGTTTTCTTCAGTTTGCCTGCCTTTTGTACAAATGAAATTTGTAAGATCGCAAGGGCTGATTTAGTTATCTCTTGCTTTCAATGACTGATGGTCCAGTTTACATAAGTTTAAGTCATAGTTTAATGTCTGTGTTTGATTATTTTAGCATTACCTGCTTTACCGGTTATACAGTTAAGGGTATAGGAATATATCTATTGTCATTAAGAATACTGTATACCAAGTTGTATCAGCTGGCACCATGGCTGGGAAATTCCTAGGCTTATAGAGCCTGATGAACACAAATGCTGGTAGTTCAAATGGAAAGAACAATAAATCATATATCAGTATAGGCAGTATGGTCCTTTTGATCGGTGGTAATGCACATTATGCTGCTCTACATCTACATAAAAAAAGAAAAGAACGGAAGGCACCCTTGATAATCTGAGTAAAAGCTGATGACATCGCAGATCCATGCAGGAAATGATAGAAATAATCCCCCCTCAGTATTGTATTGTGTAACTTAGGGTGGGAAGTGTCAAAAGACAATAACAAGAAATATATCCTCTATTAGTGAGTGATTACACCTTTGCTTCCTTGTGGTTATTGTCCTTTTGTCTGCTCTCACTATCTCCTTCCTCCCACCCCCTCTTTCTCCTCGTTTTTTCTTTCAATTCACACACACACACACGCACACACACACACACACACACACACACACACACACACACACACTTAATTTGGTATAACATGGCTCTATAAGATGTCTCCTTTAGTCTGAATGTATAGGAGTGTACGATATGACAATTTCAAAATGTCTCTCAGATAACACAGCTGATTCAAAGGACACCATCAGATAACATGGTGACTCGCAAACGAATATTGCTAATTCCCTTGCACATACTAATTCCATTGTATATCATGTGGTCGCGTCATGATGGTCGACGCCAAAGGGCGAGTTTAAAGAAGCATTCCAGATGATTTTCATAATCTCAGATCCTGTAGTACATAAATCGGGTGCACGTCACGAGACCGACACCCACGAGTCATACAGCCCACGAGTCATACAGCTCACAAGTCATACAGCCCATGAATTATACAGCTCACGAGTCATACAGCCCATTAATTCGACGCTAAGCTAACAAGGCCCACTAGACCGACACCGTGTTGTATCTGTCGAACTCATGGGCTGTATGACTCGTGAACTCATGGACCTGTTTTCAATGTCGAACTCGTGGGCTGTATGACTCGTTGGTGCCGGTCTAGTGGGATGACCCCCATAAATCACCAGCTACTTGTATAGATTTGTGGAATTAATAGTGATCCTTGAGCAGAGAAATCAATACTCTTGAAAAACCCAAAACAAGTTTCACTGAGATGATGACATAGGAGCCTCACATATTTCAGAATGTAGCAATGTAATTGCATTACAGTACCATTTGTTAGTATGTTCACCTGTGTAGAATTAATGCATGCCTTCTTCTTTTGTTCTGCTTCCTTGAGCCCCTACTCCTGCATTCTTGTAGTGAGGCTGCCATGTCATCATCCTTGTTCATTGTGATTAATTTTGTTATAAATGTTGAAAACACACATATTCCTCATCCCAGTCACTACAAATTCTGAAACTCTGCACCCAGTGTAACCAATTTATAGTTGTTCATTATGTAAAAGTCTGAAAATCATCCGGACGTCTCCTTTAAATCTAGCTGCATCTAAGGTACGTCACAAGACACTTAACTGTCATTTTGGTATATAATTATATACAATGTATTTCTCTTTAGCTTTCGGTCGAGAGAGGTAACTGTGTCATAAGCACAACAGTCAATGAATAAGTGAAATATGATTTCATTGCAAACTGGGTTGAATAAATATTCACATCCTTCAATGATTGATTAAAATCATTAAAGGAGTGATATGATTTTAGTTGAGATGGGCTTCAAGTTTCCAACTTTTTTTTTGTGAGATGAGAAACTCATATGAAATATGAAAGAGCATACAATAGAGGAATTCAAAGTTAATTTGATGGAAATTGGTTTCGTAATGGCAGATATAATATCTAAGATAGAGAGAGAGAGAGAGAGAGGTTCTAGAAAAAGGTGACCCACCTTGTACTAGGACCACTTTGATTATTTTTACTCTTTCTTTGGATATCTTAGCAATTTCAAAACCGATTTTCATCAAATAAACTTTGAATTCCTTGTAGAATTGTATGCTCTTTAGTATTTCATGAGTGGTTCCTAAATAGGCCCTATGTCTCACAAAAAGCTAAAATCTGATTCTCCATCTCAACAAAAGCTATATCACCCCTTAAAAGCTTTACATCGATTATAACCCAACCGTTCTCCATTATGAATGACTTTATGCACTTCATTATCGTTGATTCTCACTTCAGATTCCCACTATAGGTGCCTATACCCTTTTTTGACAGGACCCCTTTCGAGATTGAGTGCTGCTAATTATTGTCCTGTGATTGAGTCATTGAACATTACGCTGTTTCTTTCATATATTGTCGTGAATAATTTTGATTTATTAACTTTCGGTGCGCCATCTATGCTACGTACGTATCGCACGCATACTCAGGTTCGTATTCTTGAATGTATCACCACGGAGGTGGAAGTCTCTCTTCCACCTCCCTGGTATCACACATTCTCCGTGGATTGGTAGTCGCTTGTCGATCACGCACGGGTATCCACAAACGAGCTCTACACCTCCCTGGTCGTATTGAACTCTTTGGTATAATCATGGAGCTACGGTTTGGTAGCTCCATGGTATAATTTATGTCTTTAGACATCCGCGCGCAGTGCCATGACAACCCCCTTGTATTAGGGGAATTATACACACCCAGCTACTTTGTACCTCTTTGCACTCCTTTGCTGGTCTATGGTTTGCGCTACCTGCATGTGCTATTATCCGCAGTATCCGCGGATTAACAAACCTGCCCGCTTTTATCATCTTGTTGGCTTTCGGCAGCCGAGGTGCCGAGGATGGGAGGAAAAGGCGGGAAATGGGCGCAAGATTAGTCGCCTAAAAAGAAAGGAGAAAGTTTATTGTTCTCTGATTTATGTGAGGAAGGGCTAAACAATCGCTGGTTAATCACACCACTTCCACGCTGTCCCTCCTGTCATGCTTTCGATAATGACCCGATAGCTTATCTCGTTACGTAATGAACACTAACCACTATAAAGTTTGCTATCCGCGAAGTTAAGTGAATGGAACGAGAAGACAAAAGGTTAGCGCAGAAGGAAGAAATAGGTGTGAAAGTGAAATGCGAGGAAATTCGTCAAGAAAGAGCACAAGATAACAATGATGAAAACGAACAGATGCCAGGATTTAGAGGAAATGGCTAAAACGAAGATAAAGAGGAAGAGTACGAAGACACCCTTTCAGAATTGGAAAGAAGGATATTATGTCGAAGTAGATAATGTTGAACGGAGAACAATGGGTAAAGGGGCAATGATAATAACAATTCGTATCACCATCTATAAAGAGAATAAGGAACGAAAATAAATGATACAAAAAGACATCAAGGAGGTTTTGGACTTGTTGGATAAACCGATATGGGGTTTGAGGCTTCCTAAAGGCATCATACTACTCAGGACTATCAAAAAACAAAACAAAAATCGTCATCCAGATATTCCTATATCCCAGAGCCGTAAATTGATTTCAGGTCCATGGTTTCTTCCAACAAGACAAGCGGCAAATCCCTTTCATCTCTCCGTTTCCCTTTCCACACCATCTTGATGGAATCGCGGTAAACACATTTTCACAGTGTTCTCCCCGTTACATTGTTGTCTTTTTTTTTTTTTGGGGGGGGGGGGGGGGTCGGTGTTATGTTTTGTTTTTCGCTCCCTTTGCCTCTGGTTTGCGTAGAGGGAGGCCTGATGCCGCGCCGCCATATGTCTCGCGTGTGCATTGTACGCTGTGCAAATAAGGTTCGTTGTGCCGAAATCTGCGATCAAGTTTTCACGGTGTACGCGTGCGCTCTGATTGTGTCGGCAACAACAAAATCAACGACAAACTTGGATGCGGGGGGGGGGGGGGGGAACCTCCACCCACAAAACAAATCAGTTTAGACGCGTGCGGCTAGACTACCTATGGAGACCTCCAAACTGATGTCAGCTATGCATTTCTTTTGACCGAGAAGAATGTCTGAAATCAGTTATCATTTCAAGCCCGTGTCTTCCATATTTTACATCCTTTCTATCTATTTTGTTTCAACGCGACGATATTTCCTTCGAAGTCACAGACCCCCCCCCCCGCAAAGAATTCAAACGTTTGATAACCATGCGTAGAAATGGAATATAATGTCACCATTATCATTTCACCACGGTAATGACGTCAGACATGTCAGAGATGAACAAGAACAGAAGACATCACTTTATTGGGTACTGCAAGTGTCACCAAGACTGAATCTTGTTAGAGTTTAAAGGGTGTGTACAGTTCTGGTCGAGGTGAGGATTTAGCTTTTAACGTTTTGCGAGATATTCAGAAACCACTCTATGAGATGTCAAAGAGCATGCAGTTCTAAGGGGTATCAAAAGTTTATTCGATGTAAATCGGTTTTGAAATGGCTGAGATATCCAAAAACAAGGTGAAACAAAGAGATCCTAATGAAGTTACTATTAGAACTTTTTTTTAATATCTCAGCCATTTGAAAACCAATTTTCATCAAATAAACGTTGACTCCTTCTTAAAATTACATGCTCTTTCATTTTTCATAAGAGGCTTTTCATTATCAAACTTAGGAATGTTCAAAACATGAATACCCACCTCAACCAGTACTGTACAATCCCTTTAATCGCAAGAGAAGTAAATAGGGCCTGCAGCACACGATGTTTTTCGTCGCAGAATTATTCTCCTTCTTCTTCTTCTCCATCCTCTTCTCCTCCATTGCCATCACCACCTCCTCTTCCCTGTCTTCTATAACTTTTCTCCTCTTCCCTGTCTTCTATAACTTTTCTTAGCATCACATCCATCATGATTATCTTCTTCCTCTTTTTGATTATCTTTTCCCTCTTTTTCATGTTTCTTTCTCATTCTCTTCCTCATTACCAATATCATCAATAGATTACTTTATGCTTTCTCCCGTCTTCATTCCTCTTATTCGTTCTTGCAAGCTTATTCATTTTCTCAATAATTAAAATCTGTTTCCTTTTCTTCGTTCTTGCAATGTTCTACAATTTTCTCAATTCTTACAATCTTCTTCCTTTTCTTCGTTCTTAGAATCTTCTTCTTTAATTTCTCAATTCTTACAATATTCCTTTTCTCCGTTCTTACAATCTTCATTTTCTCAACTCTTACAGTCTTCCTTTTCTTTATTCTTACAAACTTTTTCATTTTCTCAACTCTTACAATCTTCCTTTTCTTCGTTCTTATAATCTTCATTTTCTCAGTTCTTACAATCTTCTTCTTTTTCTTCGTTCTCATGCACAATCTTCTTTTTCCTTTCTTCTCCGCAGTCGTCGTTCTCGCCCTCTACCTCGTCGTCGCTGTCATAGGTGCAAACAGCATTGAGTTCACCAGAAGTGCTACAATGGAAGTGAAGACTGCAACAGGAAACCCAATTCCTTGTTCGAGTTTCTCATTTCAATGTGATGTTTCCATCGGAAACATGATCATCTTATGAAATGTTCGTTGATTTTCTTATCATTCTTCTGAGCAGAAAACCACACACCCATTACTGCGACAACGACAACCATAACGACAAAAAGCTATTCCCGCGCCATTTCAGCAAAGATCACTATCATAACTTCCATTAATCAGATCTGCCATTGAGTAAAAACAAGCCATGTTATCGCTCCAAATATCCACCTCGGGAAAACCACCTCGGGAAAAAAAAAAATTGAAGTCATATTTTTCTTTCCCTTGCGGAGGCTGAAATAACAAGACTAATCCCCTCGCGTGGCTCAGCTTCTGGGTCCATCTAGACGATCGAAGGATGGCTTTCCATTGTACGCTCGCTGAGAAAATGCAAGTAATTATGTTCAAAAATCATTTCACAAGAAAGTTTATTGAACACTATGTTGTTGATACTTACCCCCCCCCCCCCCCCACTCTTCTCGGCCAATGGTCTCACTGCTTCCCAATTTCTTTCCCTTTCTCTTTCAATGACAACAAAACTGGTCAATATCAGAAGCATAAATAGGAATGCTATCTACGCACACATCCAGTTCTCTCCCATTTCTTTCGATTGGGAGGATATCATATTTGATATTATGGCTGGGACTTATGGGAGGGGAAATTTTCCGTCTTCGAGATACGCTCTCATGTTATCATAACATTGTTTTGATTGGATTAGACAAACGCTGAGGGCCCCTCTCACCCCATCACCTCATTTTTTTTTTCAAAGTTGTTTATGAGCATGGAAAGGCGAAAATGGATGCGAATGAACCTGCGGGAGCGTGCTTCGTATTGGCGGCGGCTGCGGGCCGACCCGAGCAGGCCAAGCGGTGGTGTCTCCCTCAAGCGGTGAAAGCACCCCTAAAACCACAGTAATCCTTAGATAGGTCAAACTAGATGAGGGGAAGGGGCACGCGACCTCCGTACGTCTAGTTCTCGTCCTTTATCCTGATTTCTCTTCCTTTGTCTCGACAAGTCTGTCCCTTTGATTTGCCCACCAAATGCATTGCTTGATTGGTCAATCGGAGAACATTTTCATTGGCTAAATAACGAAATGGTGGTCACCGGATAATTCAGACAATAAAATTGAGCTTGTATTCATTAATTCATTCCATTTCATTTTATTTCATTTTATTCGTTTCATCCTCATTATATCTTTGGGATAATACTGAGTTAAAAGACTCGTTATAAAAAAAAAGATACGATTGAGAAAAAATATAGAATTTGAGTACAGTTTTTCATGAACTACCGATGTAAGTCAAGATCTCTTATGAAATCGGACACGGTGATCACGTCGTCGCCTCGTTGTACAAAACTATTCTTTATGCCAACAGTTCAGCAAGAATTCTATGATTGGAAATTTCCATTATGACTGATAACAATACTGCATTGATTTGGAGGGCATTTTTGGTTTCATTTATGAATGGTACCATTATAACCGGCATTTGAAATAAGAGCAATTAATGAAAGTGTCATGGGGGTTCCCTTATTGCCTCAACTAACTGCATCGAGGGATTTCAGAAGAGGACACCATAAATAACATCGTTTGACAGGCTTTGATATGGTCAACGCCCGTCAAAGGGTATGTCCGCCGTGAAAAGCTTTGTCTGCTCGTACCCCTTCTATTTACAAACGTAATAAACAAGGGGGTCCATATTTGGGCAGGTACGCACACGCGTGCACTCCCAAGAACCGCGCTCAGCTGGCAGCGAAAGAAAGCGAGCGAAAAACATGAATGAAAGCGAATGAATAAGAGATGACTGTGTGTGTGTGTTTTCTTTTTTTATGAATGAAACCAGCGGTAGGAGAGTTTTGGCAGTCGTCTGCCTGTCCGTTGTCGGAGATGAATTACTACCCTGTGTCGATGGACAACAAAGGGTCTCTTTCTACGAGGCAACGAGCGAGCATAATCGCGTCTCCGGCAACACGAGCTCTTGCTCCGTGGTTATAGCATGGAGTAGTAGCTCCATGGTTATAGTATGTCGTCGAAAACACTGCACCACAGCAGGCATCGCTGTCCCATGCACACGGCACCTAACAGTACCGAATAGGACCAAGGAGGTTGATGCTGGACTTGAGTTCGTCTCCGTCATGTTTACTCTATTACGCTGTTGCCGAGCAGTTTGACATGGTTTCAAGTACATATAAACTTTGATTACTTAATCATCCATGAAATGGGATTTGGCCGATCTCGCTGTGGCTAGTGATAAAGTAGATTAATGTGTATCTTGATAACCTTTGCAAAGAGGTATAGCCACCAACAACTTTGAAAATTCTCCCGTGTTAGCTAATTTTGTGATATCTTGCGCCTATTTTCTGCCCTGTGCTATTTTCCTTACAGAGCAGTTTATTGACTTTAGCACGAGTGTGTGCGTTTGACATGGCAAGATATGGTAAAAAGTCTGGAATGTGCATATTGGTGTAAAGTTCGCGTGCGTGTGATATCATGCAAATAGTTGCCTTTTCATATTTATTGATAAGGAGAAGGACGCGCATACTTCTCTAATCAGATAAATACTCGATAAACCGTGAGAACGAAGGAATGGTCACAGAGATTACAACACCGCGGGATGTCAGATATTTCCTTATATCAAATTCATACATTGATATTCAGGTACCACGCTGAAAGGCCCCGACAAGTCTGTTAAGGAGGGGACAAGGACTTTTCGATCCAGGGTAAATTTTAGCGTGAGCCATCATGGAATGCCAAATTAAAGATAGTTGCGGCATGAAGAAAGGGTTAAGGCATTTTTCCTGAAAAATGGAAATTATTTATGCAGGATTAATGCAGTCATAGCATAAGGAGAGGGAGACATCTTAGCAACAGCATTAATTATGACAAATTATGAGATGACTTTCGTCCGTTGACTGTCAGTATATCAAGATCATACGTACATTAAAAATTGCTCTGTCACTGTGTTTTGTCTTTGTCTTTGTTTTTGTTTATGTTTTTTTGTGAATGAAGCAGTCTCTTGAGCTTTAAGATGTGAAAAAAAAAATTAAAGCGGCAGAAGCAAAACCTTTAACCACTTATAGTTCTCGGTAATAAAAGCAGACTCTTTTTTTTTTCTTACCGTATTCAACTTGCCTCCAATGTGATGTGTGATTTGATTGTAGACTTGAATTTACATCCCTTTATGGATTACAAACACACAAGATGCGCAGCCATAGTAATTCGATTGATTTGTAACAGTGCTATATACATGTATATCAATCATGCATTTACAATACTTATTTATCATTAATCCACTCTCGATGTTTGTAGTAGTATACAATGTTATTTAGAACTGTTTTGTATTTTGTATTTTCATGTGGAATGTTATTTATGTTGTTACTGCAGGGCGCCTTTGGAAAGCAGTTTTACAAAACTGAACAGGCCAACCCTGTAGTATAAGATAAACAAAACAAGATAAATAATAATAATAATAATAATAATAATAATAATAATAATAATAATAATAATAATAATAATAATAACAATAATAATAATAATAATAATAATAATAATGATAATGATAATAACAATCATCATCATCATCATTGCCCTGACAAGGATGTAGGTAGATGTGGCAGCCAAAGGCCTTGAAAAAAGGCTAATGCTCATCGCTACACCCATAGGAGTAAATACTCAATCCTGAGTGATACACACCATCAAAACCAAAACCAAAACAAAACAACAACCCTCGCCACCTCTTTCCATCTCTCTCCCTCTTTCTCTCTCCATTTCTCTCCCCCCCCCCCCCCCCCCGTCCCTTCCAAATACATATACTCAATTCCATCCTGCATGGTCAAGCCTCTCCCACTTATTCCAGCTTGTTTTTGAAGGCCGGAAGGAGGTCCAACTGATACCCTTGGCATAGTGACATGGGGACTGGCAGAGGACCGCGGAGACAAAGGACCGGTGGAGAGGAGCACTCTTTCCAACCAGCAAATATGTCATAATCCTTGGTAGGCGACCGTGAAATTCGGACGAACATAATGGTAGAATTTTCGGGTGCACGTCACGAGAACGACACCCACGAGTCATACAGCCCACGAGTCATATAGCTCACAAGTCATACAGCCCATGAGTTATACAGCTCACGAGTCAAACAGCCCATTATTTCGACACTAAGCCAATAAGGCCCACGAGACCGACATATTACGCGCCGTGTTGTAGCTGTCGAACTCATGGGCTGTATGACCACCTCAGGGAGGTGGAATCCACCTGCCTGGTATGACTCGTGAGCTGTATGACTCATGGACCCGTTTTCAATGTCGAACTCGTGGGCTGTATGACTCGTGGGTGTCGGTCTAGTGGGATGACCCCGAATTTTCATCCTAAGTCGGGGATTAAAAAAACAACAACAAACAAACAAACAAACAAACAACAACGTTACGGACGTTTTACCTTACACATGTTTTCACCGGCTGGTTTTCTCAATTGGTCGTGACCAAACACATTTATGTTATCTAGAGAACATAACATCAGAAATAAACTAAAAATAATGCACTTCTTTGAATTAGCATCCACAGCCCTTCCCCGTAAATGGTAACTTTGGTATACTGCAACCATGGAGCTCTATGCTGCAACCCAAAAATATTTGATGCAAAGCATATACCAGGCAAAAAGATAGTAAAGATTTGTATGTAGGTCAAGGGAAGACCTTATCTAATTTGCATGTGCAGTTGCTATCAATACCACTGTGTTGTCAAAAAGTCTGAAACTTTAAAATCCCATATCTATCTCATTTTTCGAAGACTGATTTTGAAATAACTTCAAACATTCTGTTCGTGGGTTATTAGAGTCATAGTTGTAAGTAGGTCATAAGTATAAAAACGGAGCACAGCATAATATGAAGAGTTTGTTTGCAAAAACCGATAAGTCCACATTTGCCAAATGGAGATATTTGCCATTAAAGGTCAAGAAAAATAAAGAGAATAATAAGAAATTTTTTGCTTCTTTTGACCATAACTTCAAAAATATGGCTTTATAATTATGTAGTGACCAATATATCATTTAAAAGGTATTATTTTGTACTTTATGACAGAGATCGTACTTCAAAATCTTCAAAAATGGACTTATCGGTTTTTGCAAACAAACCCTTCATATATAGCCTGAAGCATTGATAAAGAATTATAATTTCTTGGGCGGCATACTGCCGTAGGCTGCCTGTGATGTAACAAAATAGTTGTGCAACATTATCGTGCAGTTCCGAGCATAGCACATTGCCCTTATGTCGTTTTGATCCATTTCATTTTACATCCCACTTTTATCATTGTTACGTGACTAGCTTTCATTCTACATCAGTCGCGTGGCAATCCCTCTCCTCTCACAAAAGAACGTTTTTATTTTCGGCGAATATATATTCTATTTCAAGGCTGAAAGAAATGTGATATTCAGAACTAGGTTTAAAGAATGTCAGTTTAGGTAATAACAATGATTTATATTGACGCATGTATCTTATTACAATGTATGCCGATGTCGATTTTTTCCATTTTTAAAAAAATCCATATCTATCTATGAGGGCTCAATGTATTCATTCATTTCCACAGGATCTAAGGCCTTCTCAGTTAAAAATGACTTTCAAAGGGGTCAATTATATAAAGTATAGTGCAAGCAAGATATTATTCAGAGGGGTGAAGGTTCAGGTGTGAGTTTGTCTCCCTCCACAAAGTAGAGTAAAGTATAGTAGAGTAGAGTAAAGTAAATTGTAGTACTTAATAACAAATTGAAATAATTTAAGACAGCAACTAACCGAAACAAAACATAATGCAAAATACAAAATATGATGACGGATTGACTGCAGAAAGATATAATGTATCCTGAAATGAGTCTTGAAATGATCAACCAGTGTATGTTATTCAGGTGATCGATTATAATGGTCTAATGGGTTGAATAACAACTGAAAGTTATGTCTACGAGTTTGACGAATAGGAGAACATGATTCGTGTCTTGATGTTTGCGAATTTCTTACTAGTTTAGGCGTCCCCAAAACAATAATTGATGCGCCGTACAAGATGATTAGTGGCATTCAATGACCATAATTCATCAAAACTACGTCTGATTTCTCCTATTACACTTTACTTTCCAAGTGACCTCTTTGTGGGAACCCAGATTAATACAAGATGGGGTTCAGACCCAGATTAGAAATACATGCTTTTTGGTCATTCATTTCGGTCACGTTCACATTACTTCGTTTTCCTGTGTGCTCAGGGCCCCCTTTTATCAAAAGATAAAATCGATTTTAAATTTTCTTACCACACAGGCTGCCATAGATTTCCAGTTGAAATCAACTATATAATCAATTTTAACTCTTCATAAAGCAGGGCCCAGGGCAGTTAAAGGGACAATGCAGTGCAAATGCATATTTACTTCCTTTTTTTTAAATTCATAACACCCTCAACATCACTCACGTGAAGAAGTTAACATCTAAATACGCGCCATACATTTCATCATAATTTCTCTACTATTTTTTTTTCAAATTATTTGGACACGTCCACAGAAATCCTTCCGATTTAAGATGCTATTGACGACATCCTCTGACATCATTGTTAAAGTAATTATGATTTTTATTAAAGAGACGATAATGCACCTTTTCGTAGACTGAGCATAACATGCACCTTTCCTTTTACTGGTAATGATTAACAAATCACCTGGGGCCATCTTCCTCGTCAAGCTTAGCTTATGATGATGGTCCCCTGCATTTCATTTTTATCATTTCCTATTGCTTCCTTTTATATATAATATTCGTTCTTGAAAACAAAAAATGTATGTATGATCCAAATGTTACGAATATTAGTTCTGTAAATGACTATGTAAGTATTTTGTTGATTTGTTGATTTGTATTGATTTTGAAATGCATAAATAAAAACTGAACTGAACTGAACTGAAAATACATTGCAGGGAAACACGCAAGTCATGCTCAGTCTAGGGACGGTGTGTTGCAGTGTCTTTAGTTAATCATGTTACTACTCTAGCAATCAGGGTGTTATAAATCAGTACAATTCAACATATATTTGTGTTGCGTAGTCCCAATGTCCCGAACTCATGAAAGCTGTACAATTTTAAACCATGGACATTTTGAAACCGTAGTCTACTCAGCCCTGGTACAAAATAATAGACCATATATGGTTAAAATCTTGGAGCAATTCACGAATCAAGGTCTAGAAAAACCATGGTCTAAAGTTGTACCATGGTTAAAACCACGATTTAAAATTCTGCTTTCCTGAGTTCGGTCCTTAAAGTCCATTCCTGTACTGCTTCGTGGCAATTAAGAACGCACATTCCTGGCTGTATGCATGCAGTCTTGAGTCCTTACGCACATCATCTTTCGAGTCCCTTGGAGATCGCCGGACGCGTGCCTCGTTTTACACCCATATATGGTATAGACTTGATGTGTTGCATGATGTTGTGCGATACAACATTTTTAATGTCAGTCTTTATTCAAGAACATGCCGGCAGAGTCATTAATGAGCCGAAAGTGTAACCTATCATAATCCATTCAAGAGAGTCAACCTACGCGTATCATCACTTCACTCACTGTCAATTTGACACATGGGTGTTATCTCTCATGATGGTAAATGATATCTTTCGGATGGCTACACCTCGATATATTAAAGGGCCTAGTGAACTTTTTATATGAGACTTTTTATTAGATAATACCATGAGATAATGACAATCGGGCATTTTGGCTCTTTCGCAATTTGCCTCATCGGACTTTCATTCATTTGTCACATGCATGAAACTCGTGGAGGGATAAACCTATAAGATGGTATTTGTTAAATGATAACAATATGACAAGATTATTCTACTCTGCCACAGTAAAGATGCTAAATTCATTTTTCTTGAAAATGGCGTGTGCAGTCGCCCACGGAGTGCAGTTCGGCGGTGCAGGGCCCGCAGAGAGTGACGCATCACACACTCTCGGCACACCCACGAACTGTGACAGTGAAAAAAAGTAGATCAGCGCCCTCTTGTGGTCAAAGAAAACGTGTCGTCGAATAGTTCGGCATTTATGTAGAGTTCGGCACTCCGCTGACGCGATACACTATAAAATGTGTGTTTGGATGACTCGTCCCGCACGCTGTTTGTTGTGGTGACGCCGGTGAATGGGGTTGATAAATTGAGTGCGATCGAGGCACTACTTATTATACTCCGTGGGTGTGTAATTGGTGCATAAGGGCTCTTTAAGACGACTTGCTTGTGATTCATGAAGAAAGAAACTCTATCAATGGAAATAATTCCCATATCTGTTTGTAATAGGTGTGTGGCTATAGATAAGATATAATTATTTTTGTTGAGCCAGGGTTCGTTTCGATGTCTGCACAGTCTCTACCTACCCATGAATAGCTGGTGTATAACTTCCTCATATACAGCATTGAATTCAAAGAATCATTTGTCAAAGAATATCTTAAATGAATTCACATCTTGGTTTTGTAAATAATATAATATCAAACTATAAGTTGTTCATGGGAAATCTTCACCGAGATGAATGTGAATATTGATATTACATTCTTCGGATTCTAATACTTTTTTTTTTTCACGTGAACTTGAACACAGTGTACGTACTGTATTGAAAGACGGCTCTACCGCTACAACTTACCTTTTCAATGAGAACACCTCCTCTTGTGGTCCCTCTTGAAAATGCAAGGTAACTCCAGAGAAAGAGATTTATAAACAATAATGTAAACTTATACGAAGAGCCATCATCACACACATTAACCACCAATAACTCCCACCTCTCTGCTAATAACTGTCTCCGCTTCAGAGTATGATGAAACACGTTTAATGATAGCGTTCAATGATAGAAAAGGAGAGAAAAACGAAGTATTTAAACATAGATTAAACAAATAGGACATCCCAGATTCCATTTCTGTCTGTCTGTCTGTCTGTCTGTCTATCAGTCTGTCCGTCCACCTGCCTAGATGTATGTCTGTCTGTTTCTTTCTCATATTACGCGCACAGAACATTACACCAACACGCTTGTTTTATGCTCGTTCAGGATAAGTTTTTTTTTTTCGACCTGGCGGCGTTGAAAGTCGCGCTCTAAACACAGTGAGTTGGGTGGATTTTGATTCGTTCGTTAGACCGTCCAGGTTACTTACTTACTTCAAGAAGATCTCTGTACTTGTCCCTTTCACTAAATCTAGCAAAATCGCTCTCAAATCCGTGCCTTTGAAGAATCGCATATCCTAATCCCCACCCCTAATCATGTGATCGATCTCTCTCTCTCTCTCTCTCTCTTTCTAGTCGGGCTGATTTCTGACCAGGAAGATTTGGAAATGTTTCCGTGGCGGGGCTGGTTCGCCTCGCCGTTGTTCTGGCCTCATCGATTTCGGCTTAACTATTATTTTTCGTTTTCCCTGGGAGAATGTGATGAATCCGATTAACTCGTTAAATCTGCCTGGCCTTGTGGAACGAACAGAGAAAAAAGGAAAGGTGTGTGTGTGTGTGGGGGGGGGGTGATTGAGCGAGAGAGGGTGAAAACGGGAGAGGAAGAGGGATGTAAACCTTATTCTCATCACTTGAGCAGAATTAAAAGCTATTGTATAAAGGTAGACGCAAAGTGTTATCACAACAAGATGCAAATGATGAATGTAAAGTGAGAAGAAACGGAAGAGAGAGAGAGAGAGAGAGAGAGAGAGGGGGGGGGGGAGGAAAGAATGATAAGAAATATAGGATAACAATGATAACAACGTAAGATAAAGAGAGGAAAATGAAGGTATCAAGATATGAGTTTAAATTGACGAGAGAATTCTTTCAGATTTATTTTCCCCTGATGCACAAAATAGCGACGACAATGACTGCAACGCTTCACAGAAAGCAGAAATTAATCTGATCGAATTGTTTCTTTTATTCAGGTTTCTTGGTACAGTCTTTCATGGGAATTTTTCTGAATCAAAACTAAATACAGAAGTATCAACTCCCAAAACTGCGTTAAGTGTCTTTAATTACGCTCCCTCTCTTACTCGTTCAAACTCAATATCGCAAGCAAAATACTGGAATATTATGGAATACAATACCACTGTAGAATAAGTAAACTTTTGTTTGCTAATCTCTCTTCATCTTAGGACATCTACGTTTGACTCATTGTTGAGGGTCAGGGGAGTTGTTTTCTCCTAATGTTTTTGATTTATCCCTGCTCGAAATAAATGAACTTCAACCTTGTCTGCCACGATAGACCTACTACCCTTTCATGAACATTATACAGTGTCATATAACATTGTTTCCGAATCTGACGTTATTTTAGGGTATCATCAGCTGAAAGGGAGGTCGTCGATGTACTCACTTAACTGTGATTCGTTGGCAGGGATTTTGAGATTACCTGCTTGGGTAATGGTGGCGAAAGAAGCTGCAATTAACGGTCGAGGTTTCCATTATGTAGTTCAGATTAAATAATATACATGCGAAAGGGTGACCTAAAGGAGCGGCCCAGGAAATCACCCACTGATTGCCAATGTTGGTCACGCTAACGCTGATCCTCATCAACTCCAAACTTTCCTTGGATGGGATTAACGTTGAAAACTATTGATGAGATTCGCTAAGACGCTTTACACGTTCGATTAATTGTACCGATGCCATTTACAGGTTTCTATTAATATGAAAACGTTTTGTCAAACCCTCTCAAATGGCCGATATCCAATTAAGTCTGAGGGACATTTTTTTTTTTAACTCTAACACTTCCAGCACTAAAATACTTGATCCGTGTAATAATGGGCACTTGAATTAATATGATGAGGAAGGCCACTGTACAAATTTTGCAAGGGAAGGTTAGCTACTTTCCGGCAAAATATTGACATTTACTAACTTTGCGGCACGTCCGATGTCACGCAACAGCGATCGTATGCTCTGCATCAGAAGAGGCGCAATGCCCTCGTCTTCGCGTCACCATGGCTATACGTGATTTCAGCAATCTGCACGCCCTCGCCAACTCCAGACCTGCTCGAAAGCTATAGCCGCCATGAAGTTACCTACCCTTAGCTGTCTAAACTCTTCAATGTTTCAGCAAATATATGATATTCGTCATATATTCGGCTACAATAAAACTTTTGATAAGATGTGATTACATTGTCTCAAGTTTATCGACTTTTGACTATATTAATCAGGGGAGGACACAAGCAGATGACGGCATACTCGTTAAAATGAATCACAAAAGCATGAACTCTTTCTATGCCAATGTGTCAAACGTGCATAAATTTCGCACACAAACCTAATGGACAGGAATTTAGCGTGGCATGCAGAGGGGTAAAGGCAGTGCCACTCTGTATACATCTCGACTTAGATGAAGAAATGAAATCAAGCAAGCAGAGTGGTTGAACTTTTATTGGATTCTGTCATGCAATTATAAATTATTTTTATGTAATGTTAAAAACAAAACAAAAAAATGACAGTGATATTGCTCTCATATTACAGAGGTGACGATGTTGATTTTTTTTGTGTATGTGTGTATTTGTGACATCCCGTGTGTTGTTATGTTTAACCTCTGTCGTTCTTCTGCATTTTAATGAGAATCTGCATCACTGCATCTTTTACTCTCAACTTTAACCAACCTTGTAGATTTTCATTTTCATCACTGATTGATGACCCTGCCAATGTATTGTTGCGTTGTATTCGTTTGACTCCTGGATGTTTAATGAGCTGAGGAAAATGCATCAGGTGGGTCACAAACTTTGATGATCAAATTACACTGAGAGGATCGCCCTATTAATGAACATTTTCTATGTTGATTAAAATAATCACTGCACTCTCTCAGCGCCGTAGACGAGTTAGGCCTATATAATATACAAGATGCTGTGGCATTTTAAGACGTTGATCATCAGAGGATAAAGCAAATGACAGCAGTGACCGTAACTCCTTCACGGGTCATCTAATTTCTACACTCGGCTTCACTCATAAGTACTATCCTCATGCCCCGATTGTTCGTCCTGAAGCTTTGTTTGGTAGTTATCATGGCGTTCTGTGAAAGAAAAGCGCTTTGCGGATTTAAGAGAATGTTAGAGCCTCAAGAAGCCCAGGGGTTTAGGTTGTGAATGCCCCCCATTTCCTGGTTCTTGTAGCACAATTGAGTGCTTTAGCGAGGTTCAACCACGGTTCACAGATAGTGGAACCTTTTGGCTTTTCTCCATCAGGGAGGTTGGAGGAGAACCTCCCTGTCTCCAGATTACTTCTCAACTTAATACAGTCAGGTATTGGTTTTGCAGACGCTGTTGAGACATGATTTCTCAAAAAGTAGCATCATTATGACATTTATTGACACACATTACGATTCATGCTATTACGCCGACACTTTGTTAAATTTTGTTATTCTGTATATTGAAATTGGAATGCAGAAATACAACTGACCTAAAAATAACATGAAAAAAACCTAAAGCGTTAATCTTTAACATAAAATGGCTTTGACATGATGAACACTTCATGAATTATACTTCTATCTCACTCAAGATTGTGTAATATAAGAGTCCAGACAGTAAAAGAATAAACTGAGATCAAGAATTATATGACTGATGTGTCCACTCGTCTGTTACATAAGACCTTCTCATCGGTACATTATTAAAGGTTAAAGGATGCAGTAATCCTTTAAGGCAAGCACTCATCATAATAAGGGAGGAAAGCAATATTCACAAATCACTTCCGAGATTTTCGCGCGCTATCAATCTCATCCTCTTTGACTGAGAGAAAAAAAAAAAGGCGGGGGGGGGGGGGGTGGTGTGATGAGGCGCGAAACACACACATTTCCTGATTTCTCAAAAACATAACACGGATTCCGGCTCGAGCGGACACGGGAGGTTGCTTGTCCGTGTTTTCCTCGCTGATCTCTGGGCATGCTGCCGCAGAACGCGACTGGAGGACAGTCATTGTGTTCTGGGATCACATTAATCGTGTATAAACATCCGACGAGTTCACAGCAGGTGAAGTTCAATATTTCTTGTTGGTCTCAATGGCCGACCGTGGCTTTGATCAGCAGCAATTTGCAGATTGAAACTAGTACTGTCCTCAATCGATTATAACAACAACGTGCTGTCTTAACTTTTGAGATGCGTTGAAGAAGAAATTTGTTCTTTGCATTGTACAACTGGGAGGGGGTTCTTGACAAGGATAGAGAAATGGAAGTAAATAGAGGACACTTGTACTGTTAGACGCGAACTAGAAATCAGCCAAAGTAATAGCTACTCGGCGAACATCCACAAACAGCAAGTATTTACAAGTCTTTAGGGGATATTCTATGTGCTGGTACAAGTTTTCAACATAAGAATGATAGTGTACATAATGAATATACATACATACATATGTATGTATGTAAGTGCATTATTACTATAATTTTCACTACTCACGAGGGGACTGCATTCTACAAGCTTGGCTTTTTAGCAGTCCCCTCCATTTCCGACCTTTTCTTTGTTATGATTCAGTCACATTTTGTCCATGTATCTTTTCAACTAAAGTATGTTTATTGTTTCATGTAAACAAAATAATGACGTGTATTCAAATTAATTTGTTTATATGCAATTGTCATATTATATGCTTTGGCCGGGAATGAAATAAAATGAAATGAAAATGAATGAAATGTGCGGACGCTCGACGTGTAATGCATAAAGCCAAATTAGTGAAAAGGAATTATGTGTAACGTGAGCACATTCGTTCATGAGGGTCTCCCCTGACCCCCCCCCCCTCTTTTCTCTCTCGGTGTGTACGTGTGTGTGTGTGTGTGTGTGTGTGTGTGTGTGTTTGCGTGTGTTTGTGTGTGTGTTTGTGATAGAGATACAGATAGAGAGAGAAAAAAAGGAGGAAGGGAGGGAAACGCGTGTTTGTAGCATCCCGCCATGAAAGTGATTTTATTCGGCAGAGAAGTAGACTACTTCTAACTAGAACACTAAGTGTTCCTTCACTCACGAGTTTCCTCATGTAGACGCCTCTATTCAACAATCCTTTGTTTGATCCTTGCCATCCCCTACCTAGCATCTCGAATTTCCCGCGCGTTCACCACCAAAAGTCGATACGGACCATGTGCATTTGTTTACCACACAAAGAACAAACAAAACAAGAAAGGAGGTTCAGGGGTGGGGGAGAGACACCCAATTATTACGTAACACACACTCCTTCTTCCTGGTAATCGTTATTCTTCTGTCGTGGATCCGGCAAAGCTTTCGGCTTCACCTTTATTGTCACCTTAAAACCAGCGTGTATAAATAGCCATAGACTTTCTATCAAGCCTGACTAAATCCCTGCATAATGGTGGCATATATCGACGGGCTTTAACTGAGTAATTTTATGAATGGAACTTTGGCGCGGTTTGGGGGCCTATCCCGGGCACATGTTGACCTCATGTTCCTGGCAACGGTTCCACGTTCCTCAAACTAAACTTGTTTGGAACGTCACGGCCGAGGAGGTTGATGAGCGAGGTCGAAGGAAGCCGAGAAACCGCCATTGCCAGTTTGGCGGAGTGCTGCTGCTGTTGTTGTTGTTTTAAAGGTGGCAGTACTCGGGAAGCCAATTTCTCGTTTTCTCGATCTCTTCGGGTCCGAGAAGGTGAAAGGCGAGTTTATTATGAGATCTCGTCTTTCTGTGTTTTCATGTAAGGAGAAGGCGAGTTGTGAGATGTTGTCTTCTCGATTTTCAGATCCGAAGAGGTCGAGAAGACGAGAAATCATCTCGTCTTCTCGGTGGCAATCATCATAAGCTTCCATACAGCAGGGAGGGAGAGAACTGAAATGTAGCTCCATGGTTTAAGTTTATCAAGACATATTATCCTCTCCA
This sequence comes from Diadema setosum, assembly GCA_033980235.1. Classification (NCBI taxonomy): domain Eukaryota; kingdom Metazoa; phylum Echinodermata; class Echinoidea; order Diadematoida; family Diadematidae; genus Diadema; species Diadema setosum. The sequence goes on along the minus strand of CM067061.1, from coordinate 26,886,838 downwards.
ACTTTTGATACAAATAGTATATACAGGTGTAATGCGCAGATGGGAAACTTGTTGAGGAAGTTGGGATGGCTTCAACAGCACAATAAAGCACCTTGCTCACACTAAAAAAAAACGTCTAAGGCTCGTAAGACTTTAAGAATTGCTAACAGAGAAATGATGCTCCATGTTCGAATCAATTATTGATGAACACAGGGCAAAGGCTAAGGCATAGGTTGGCAGATGGTAATGAACAACATTAATGAAAATTTCTGGATTTTTAAGATTCATAGTATGTATCTTCTATGTACAAGAGTGATGACTGAGGAAACCACAGGCAAAATTAGATGATGGGATATCAAAACCATACGGGCTCCCCTTGTCTGTATGCGAATTAATCATGAATAATGATATGCATAACATAATTTTTTTTTTTTAATCGACGACTTAAAGGCATAACTTACCATTTGAAGATGAAACAAAAACCCAGCATTAGTGCTTCAAAAACAGTACTAAAGTGTGAGTTAGGGATGGAAACAACCAATGTAAAAAACTTGAACCAGTATAATCGATGTTAAACATTGTTAAATGTACAAAATGTGAACAATAGTTATGATAAGAATGTTTCCAGACTAAACCGTCTGACAGTTATGGTTTAATGAGAAAAATAGTGATATCTGCTTATATTTTAGGATTTATTGCCAAAATCGTATATGGTAGGATGTTTTGTGATACAACTGCTCCTAAAGATAATGGAACTTTAGCCATCTACAGCTGTTGATGAAGGAACACTTTTGGGAAGATTTGTGTATAGATCAATTGGAGACTGACACCATTACCTTCTATAGTCTTAGTTGCACTGTTTTCACAATTACGACCAATATCGATTTGATCCAAATCAATATCATTATCAATCATCTCATGGAAACATCCATACCATGACCTTCATATCTCGTGGGAATTTTTACTAGGGCTTCGAACTACAAATTGATTGAGTTCACTGTATGCTTGAGAGAACACTTAGTAGTTAATATGAAAGTCCACATCATGTTCAAGTAGGCTGTAATAAACTGAGTAGACTATACGTGTTGTTTTTCTCACTCTTTGATGATAACATGTTAAACGCGTGGAACTTTAGAACGTCGTAAATTTCTTATTCTATACGTCCGACCTCGATGAAATTGCTATCATTATTTTTGTTTGACTTTGCTTCATTTAGTCAAGTCAACTCGAACAGAGTACTTAGAACATCACTACAAGAGAATCATTAATTTTACAGGAGTGTCCCAAAAAAGAGGTTCACAAGGGTGACTCATCCAAGCATTCTCTTACGATACATACATTACAAATGTATTATGAATACGATGAAAATGACTTGGATCGAGTAACGCGTTGTTTAGTAAATTTCTATCATTATCTTGAGAAATTAATCATCACAACTAACGGGGAACAATTCAAAGAAACGCTACTTAAAACACAATACAGCACTTTAAAAGTAGTGTCGGTGGATTGTAAATGTTTACAAGACTATGGATCGTGAACACTGTTCATCGAAAGACAACAGGATGGGAATACGAAATTATATGACCATCATGATGGCGGACCTCTCGCGCTCCAAGGACAAACAAATTGTGAGAAGCCTTGTATTCCAGGAAAAGCGGTTGACAATACTTCACATGGTCTTCTCGGTTGTTGACCTCACTCATGGGAAGAACAAATCCTAAAGGAAACATTCACTGGCTGACTTTAGACTTTTGCATCTGAAAATTTATTAATTGCTTATACTGGGTACAGAGTTTAATAATAGATAGAGATTGGGATGAGGAAAAATAATGTTTTCAAAATCTATAGTAAATCACAATGAACGAGGATGATGACATAGCAGCTTGACATAAGAATGCATGATTGGGTGTTCAAAGAAGCAAAACAAAAGAAGAAAGCATGCATAAATTCTAAACGGTTGAACTTTTTAAGCAAGTGGTACAGTAATGGAATAAAAATTGCTACATTACTAAAATATGTGAGCATCCTATGACATCATTCTTATTCGGTGTATTATTATCATTATCATTATTATTTTTTTAGAGTGTTGGTTCACCTACTCAAGGACCACAATAAATCCCACAAAATAAGTACCTATGGCACTATCGATTTATGTACTACATGATGTGAATGTACATAGATACATCGTCTAGAATGTCCCTATAAACAACAACAACAACAACAACAACAACAACAACAACAACAACAAACATTGAGGCGCTTTTAGTGATAACCCGCTAAGGGGCCAACGCATTGCACAGCTAGACAATGTATGTGCGATATCTAACTCTCATTCGAGCACCGAGCATGAATCTGACTGCAAATTACCAGATATCTTTTTTTCCCCCAATAGAATTCAATCCGTGCAAAGGAGAGAATACGGTGAATATAACACAGTAATATAATGATATAAGACAGTGGTCTCATCTTGCTTTTTGTTCTGCCTGGCAAGACTGGACTTGAGCGGGGCTGGAATATAGACTATACAGGTCCTGCTAAAGTACCTGCACAAAGGGGAAAAAACAAAACAAAACAAAACTGCATCCTGTTGGATTCTGTGATGTGCAGGAAATCGGAATAGTTGTTGTTGTTGTTGTTATTGTTGTTCATTTTCCATCTGTGAAGATGGCTGGATAGCCCATATTCAGCTACACTAAGCTGGTCTTCCATGGGGTCCAGTTGGATGTGGGGTGGGACCACTTCACCGGGTTAGACACCCTGCACTTTGCGATGAATGAATGAAGCGGGATCTTTTACGTGCATGAGCTGCGACTCTCTCATACACGGGACCTCCATTTTATGTCCTATCCGAGGGACAGAGTGTTTTGCCTCTTGCTAGAGGGGACGGTATGTTTACACACAACATTGCTCAGTCCAGACTCGGGTTCGAACCCGGGCCGCGTGATCGTGAGGCAGACGCGCTACCAACTGAGCCAACTCACCGCCCTAAAGAGAAAGAGATGGCAAACATTTCGCAGAATACCTCTCCATTTGAGATGGACAATTTTATAGCGTGTAAAATGTCCTTCTCAGGTCTGATCAGAAAACTCAAAATCATGCCATCGTATCATCATAATTTATCAGCTTGAAATCGAGGATCGGGCTGTGTTCAGCAGGGAAACAAAATGAGGGTATAACAATATTCAGTCTAACTTTTGGGGACAAAAATACTAACTCATAAACGAGGCAGAGATAAGAATGACAGTGCAATGAAAAAAAAAGGGGGGGGGAGGAAATACCGACTACAAGAAGATGAAAGGAAAAAGTCGCGTTAAGAAGACAAAGGAGAGAAAGAGGAATAAGAAACACGAAGAATAATGAAAAGGATAGAGGGGACTGCATTCTACATAGCCAGGATTTTTAATCGTTCCTTCCATTTTAGACATCTTTTCCTTGATACCATTCAGTTACAGTTTGCCTACGCAATTTCCCTAAACTATGTTTTGTCTTATATTGTAGAAAATGAGCTGCATTAATTTCGCTTGAATATGCAAAAGTCATATTGTACTCTATTTTTTTTTTTCGTAAATGCAGATGTTGTAATATTGTCCTTTATACTTTTGTCGGAAATGAAATAAGATAAAAGTCAAATAGAATGAAATTGAAAATGCAAACGAACAATCTAAAAGGAAAGAAAAGACGTCAGAGAAGGAGCAAAGAGCATAAAGCAAAACCTTGAACGCAGGAAATGAGGAGAAAAATAAAGAGGAACGTTAACAAAACAACATCCCCAAATAGACCAAAAAAAAAAACAACAACAACAACAACAACAAAGAAACAAAAAAAACACACACAAAAGTTATGAAAAGAAAAACGATATTAAAAAAGCAGAAAAAAGACAACTGAAAAAAGGAGTAGGCGTACATGGCAACATGGAGGGTCACGTGCAGAAGGAAAACAGTGAAAAACAGAAACTAGAGATCTGGAGTCGGCTCGGTAAGACACGTCTGAAACATATGGAAAGGTTGTCTCTTTTAATACACACAGAACACGCGCGCGCGCACCCTGTGTTATAACCTATGGAGACGCACAAGCAAAACCCGACTTACTGTCATTAATGGAAAAATATCATAAAGTACGTAATGTCCGTGGACTTGTGGCTAGCGGTTTTCTAGTCTTAGGACATTTTTCTGTAGAATACTAAAATTAGAAGATAAATGGACTTCTAATAACGTCGGACTGGCTGCTCAAAAACAGCTTTGTGAGTTCACTTCAGAATAACTGCCCCATAGGATTGTACACACTTCCTGAAGTATTCGCCGTGTGATGCAGTGATACCTCCCTATTTGAAAGGCTGTATCTCCGCAACCGAATGGCACATGAAGCTGTGGCTTCTACCATATTACGCGCCAAAAAATTCTCTATCATATATGTCAAACTCATTGTGATTGGATTGTAGGTCTTGTCGGAATTGGCAAAAAACTGAGAAGGTCCCGTCCTCAATCCAATCACAATCAGCGACTCAGAGAAGCTCATTATCATATGAAACATGACGTCACTGTTTATGCGTGGCTGCATTTGGACGAGTTATGATTTCATATACCGTGAGTCATAACGTAAATTGGATGTGTATTTCTCATTTCTAAGTTTCCTGAAGTCAGCGGTGAACCCTTGTATTAACTGACCACCTACTGTACCAGTTACGACTTTATATGTTGCTGAGAAGATATAGAAAACGGGAATTTTCTTCTTCGATGATGTTCGATGATCATATCTTTCTCGGCAAGCACATATACGCAGAGTGCACCATTGTGTAATGGGGGTGAACGTGCCCAGGTAGCTCGCGCCCAGGTAACCGCGAGTGGAGCATGAAGCACAGTGCAGTGCAGCGCCGGTGGAACTTGCAGCGGTCAACATTCCAACATGATTGTGAATCTACACTACATCAGCTTTCAGTTTCTATTTGTGCATCTTTTAGAGTGTACTTGGGTTTTGCTATACTGTAATTTACTGAAGTTGCTGCACATGACCAGAAAGCGACTGTCAGCAATATAAGATTGATACATTGATATATCGATATATGTGTGTGTGTGAGTGTGTGGTCAGTTAAAAAGCAGATAATGTAAACAATTTCATGAAAAGCATGTAATTCATGTATATAATGCTATGTTTATGACTGCCCCTATGTTGTTTCTGCAGCATTTTACCCATATTCGACAATGGACCAGTCCGTATCACTGCTGTGTGCACGACGTGTGTGGCAGACCTTGTAGGCTCATGAATAATTCAAACGTGCACCTTGGCGTTCTGTGTGTGCGGGCAGCGTGCACTCTCAGCTGTAGAATGATTTTAGTAGACTTTTGGCCAAAAACCTTTCGATATGGGCCAAAAGGGGATCATGGTGATCCATTAAAAGACATCTTCCGTCTCACCAGGATATATAGGTCACTATATCCATCTCCCCTGATTAGGCTGGTCATCGGTGTCCGGTCACTGGACATCACCTGTCACTTGATCGGGGAGGCGAGTATCGCTGTCATTCATTGGTCATGGTGGAACAACAAGACGCATGGCGTGTAACACTCGCATGAGAGTCCTTGTTTTCTCAAATTGTTGTTGTTGTTGTTTTTTCTTCTTTGTAGTGTTTCTGTTTATTGACATTGGTTGTTATTATGGCTATACCTTTGTGTTTGTTTTCACTTCTGTCGTATTCATTTTCTATACACAACATGCTCACGCTTTAGAGGAGGTGTTAAGTGTATGCATGCGTTGTGCATGTGTTTAGAAACGGTTTACTTTGCCAGGTGGGTGTTTGCTTTTACAGATGTTTGCCAATATATTTGTGTTTTGAATTCTCTTGTTTTTGCTGTTGTTGTCACAAATGACTTTGAATTAGTAATGAGGAAAGAAACCGTCTCCGGGAACCTACCCGCAAAGAAGTATTATATTTTCCAGAGCTCGACATTCACTTTGTTTTTCTCGTCATAAGTCGGTGGCCCGTTCGCGCCACTAACGGGCAACTAAAATTTTGAATTTGACATAGGGATTTTTGGTGGCCCGAAATAAAATGAAATAATGTTGACTCTTAGTTGCCCGATTGGGCAACCAAAAGATAAACATTCAAGAAGTTTGGTTGCCTGGCATCAATTTTTAGTGGTCCCGCGGGCCACCGGGCTACCGCTCATGTCGAGACCTGTATTGTGTATACATACAACCTGCAGACACGTTTTTAAAATCCATATTTATGCGCAAGGTCAATCAGATACAAGTAGGCCTACAACGTTCCACGTCATGTTCGAGTTGGCTTTGATAAGTAGAGTTCAATAAACACAAACAGGGTGATTATCAGACGTTATACATCACAATGTATAAGGAGTTTGAGTTTTTTCTTTTTTTAAACACATAATAGTGACATATGTCGGAGCCTACTAGTCACAAACACTATTCTTACATTATGCAAATTTGATGAGTTGCTAATGTTGGGGTACTGTGGCATAGTGGATAATTTTTTTTTTTTTTTTTTTTTTTTTTTTTTACTTTCAATCGGAGGACCCGAGTTCGAATCGCGCCGTCCAGTGCTTACGTCCTTGGGCAAGATGTTTTTACCCACCATGTCCCTCTCGACCCAGGTGCATAATTATTGGGTGATTACAGCTCGTTATTCCGAAGGTTCGTTATTCCGAAGGCTCATTGTTCCGAATTTCATATTCGGATTAACGAATCTTCGGAATAACGAACCTTCGGAATACCGCCACAAATGTTCGGATTAACGAACCCTTTTTCATATTCGGATTAACGAACCACTAGGTATAGGGAATTTGTGTGTTTCGGATTAACGACCCTTCAGAATAACGAACCTTCGGAATAGCGAACCTTCGGAATAACGAACAGCACCCAATTGGGTATACCTGGGCAACGCTAGGGTAATA